>OY744544.1:23189758-23244758 GCA_963556195.1 Sepiola atlantica
CGCAATCTTCAGTCTAGGAACTAATTCCCGACGGTCGGTGGGCTCGAACCCCGAACACAAATCACCACTGATTCGTAGTCGGTGATCTTAACCAAAGGGCCATTGTCAATTAGTTAGTAAATATAGAGTAACTTTAACTGTAAATAGCGACACGTGGCCGTCATCTACCAGGCAGCTAGAGTGATCTTACGAAACTGTGTTCGGATCGCGCATATAGCTATTAGTAGAAAAAAATCAAAGTGCTTGATAATAAGGTTTACGAGAGATCCGCCCGAGGACGTGTAAAATAAATTGTCTAGAACAGCTTTGCACCAATTTTTTAAAAACCCTTACGAATATTGAATGCAATATATTATGCTATTAAAACTTATGTTTACAATCCTTTTTCCAATTTTGATCAAAATCCATCACATGATTTTCATTCTAGAAACTGTATAACTTTACAGCTTAATCATCAAGTGTCTTAAGAAGAAATTATAATTCAAGGAATATTATTTAATTGAATTTGAAAAATAAATCTGTGTGTATGTGGTGTCAAGGCTAAGCCCCGGTTAATGTGAACCCCTAATAATAAGACGACCACTAAAGTGCCCCCCACTATCACAATAATTTGTGACTTTAAGCTCCTCTTATTCAAGGAGTTAACTCTTGAAATACAACCTTCTATAATTCATTTATTGTAATTTCAACAGTTAACTTCTAAAAATAGTGACAATGATGAGTTTCATCATGAAGAATATAACTTTGAATGTGCATTCCGTTCTAATTCTTCAACTTATTTTGCCATGCTTTTTCGTCTGTGTAAGGGTGTGTGGGTCATACCTAAACAGCAGAAAACAACAAATGTAATTGGTGAGAGATTCAGACCTTTATGTAAGTTATCTTTTGATACACATTTTGTGAATTAATTTAGTCTGTTTCTTTTTAAATTGTGGTAAAATTTACTTAAAAATGACATAAAATAAATTGTAAGACATTTTTTATAAAATTTACTTAAATAAAACAATGCTTAAAATAAAACTATTATTAGTGTAGTTTATAATTATATTTAACTGAACAAATGCAAAAGTAAAGCCATTTCATGTAGTAATGATAAAATCAAAATGCTCTATTTTAAGTTAATTCAACTTTACACACTTGCCGCAATAAAAAAGACTGTTTAGACATTAACGACGAAAACGTGTTAGACTAGCCAGGAATAAATTAAAGTTTATTCGCACCAAATATGGTTGGCTTGCAGAATGGATTGTGAGTTTTACTAAGAATTCTATGAGCGGCATTTTTGGGGACTATATATGCACATTGTGAAGGTTTCTCTTTGAATTTGTATCTGTTAGATTTTTACTTCAATGTGTAAAATTAGACAATTCAACCAGGTTGTATCATATTCATAATTAATTTTATCGATTTCTTGCCTCTAATCGATGTCTTAATTAATGTTCAATAATGCAGCGAATTGTGCGTTCCGCCATTTTGTTTTTTTTTGTTTTTTTCCGTGTTCGACAGTCTTCTTCGTTTGATAATTAAATGAAACAATTTTGATAATAAACCTGCGTTATCCGGGAAAAGAGTGGCGCGCGTTACCGAAAAAGTGTAATGGGAAGAATTGCACAATGGAAAGTGAAATGAAAAGACGAGAAAAGTGAGACTATAAAAATACGAAGGGGAATAATAAATATATTTGGAAAATACTCAATATACAGAAGAAAAAGCAATATATGTATGCATCTATCTATCTATCTATCTATCTATCTATCTATCTATCTATCTATCTATCTATCTATCTATCTATCTATCTATAGGGAGAGAGAGAGAGAGAGAGAGAGGGAGAGAGAGAGACATTAGGAAACAAAAAGAGAGAGAGAGAGATATTATTTTTGAAATTAAATTGTTCACGGAAGCGTGTTTCGTGTTTTCAGCTTAATTGCCATAAATATATTTTCATAGATTACTACCTAGCTCTACTTCCATATCGAGCACTGTTTAAGTAAATACTGAAAATTGATACGTAAAAAATTATATCTCCTTATAAAATTTATGCGGATACATGAAATACTAATCTATATTATAATAATAATAATAATAATAATAATAATAATAATAATAATAATAATAATAATAATAATAATAATAATAATAATTAGATAAGTATAAAACGTCGTTGAAATGATAAACAGATAACTTGACGCGAGACTTTGCCAAATAAATGAAATATTTATTAAGTCATTTAAAAAAAATCCAAATTTTCGGTTTTACGAAACTCTATTCATGGTAATACAGACAATATTTTCATTTTCTTTTTCCATGGTCTTACGGCATATTCCCATAAGAAAAGGTAACCATTACCGTAGATAAAGGTAACCATTACGGTTGAAAAAAGAACACAATTACCGTTGAAGCAGGTAACCATTACCGTAGAAAATGTAACCATTACCACATAAGGTAAATATAAGTATGAAAGAAGATAAAGGTAATCATAAATATAGAAAAAGGTAACCATTACCGTAGATAAAGATAATCATTACCTTTGAAAGAATGTACTCATTGCCGTAGAAAATAGTAATCATTACCATAGAAGGCGTAAACATAAGTATAGAAAAAGGTAACCATCACCGTAGAAAGTAACGATTACCGTAGATAAAGGTAACCATTGCCGTTGAAAAAGGCAATTATTACCGTTGAAGAAGGTAACCATTACCGTAGATAAAGATAACCATTATAATAAAAGAAGGTAAACATAAGCATAGAAAAAGTTAACCATTACCTTAGATAAAGGTAACCATTACAAGAGAAGAAGGTAACAATTACCGTTAAAGAAGATAACCATTACCGTTTGAAAAGGTAACCATTACCGTAGAAAAAGATAAACATTACCATAAAAGAAGGTAAACATAAGCATAGAAAAAGTTAACCATTACCTTAGATAAAGGTACCCATTACTAGAGATGAAGGTAACAATTACCGTTGAAGAAGGTAACCATTACCGCTGAAAAAGGTAACCATTACCGCAGAAAAAGGTAACAATTACAGTTAAAGAAGATAACCATTAGCGTTGAAGAAAGTAACCATTGCCATAAAATTAGAGGTACATATAAGCATAGAGAAAGGTATATATTACCGTAGATAAAAGTAACCATTACAGTAGAAGAAGGTAACCATTACCGTTAAACAAGATAACCATTACCGTTGAAGAAGATAACCGTTACCATAGAAGAAAGTAACCATTACCGTTAAAGAAGGTAACCATTACCGTTGAAGAAGGTAACCGTTACCATAGAAGAAGGTAACCATTACCGTAAAAGAAGGTAACCATTACCGTTTAAGAAGGTAACCGTTACCATAGAAGAAGGTAACCATTACCGTTAAAGAAGGTAACCATTACCGTTGAATAAGGTAACCGTTACCATAGAAGAAGGTAACCATTACCGTTAAAGAAGGTAACCATTACCGTTGAAGAAGGTAACCGTTACCATAGAAGAAGATACCCATTACCGTTGAAGAAGATAACCGTTACCATAGAAGAAAGTAACCGTTACCATAGAAGAAGGTAACCATTACCGTTAAAGAAGGTAACCATTACCGTTGAAGAAGATAACCGTTACCATAGAAGAAGGTAACCATTACCGTTAAAGAAGGTAACCATTACCGTTTAAGAAGGTAACCGTTACCATAGAAGAAGGTAGCCATTACCGTTGAAGAAGATAACCGTTACCATAGAAGAAGGTAACCATTACCGTTAAAGAAGGTAACCATTACCGTTGAAGAAGGTAACCGTTACCATAGAAGAAGGTAACCATTACCGTTAACGAAGGTAACCATTATCGTTGAAGAAGGTAACCGTTACCATAGAAGAAGGTAACCATTACCGTAAAAGAAGGTAACCATTACCGTTTAAGAAGGTAACCGTTACCATAGAAGAAGGTAACCATTACCGTTAAAGAAGGTAACCATTACCGTTGAATAAGGTAACCGTTACCATAGAAGAAGGTAACCATTACCGTTGAAGAAGGCAACCATTATCGCTGAATAGGTAATACATTTTCAAAAAATATTTATTACTTTAATCTTCCTAATGATATTTTTTAATTTGTATTATTCAGACGAATATTCTCATTTAGATTGTTATATTTGAACGTTTGACTGCATACAAAATATAGGTTAACGATCACAGAGTTTATTAACAATCAATGTTAAGCGATGTTCAATGCAAATCGTTCTACGGTCAGAAATAACTAAGAATAACGTAAAAATAAACACTTTTGCGCGGTCATGGCTGACGGAATGAGAACAATCTACTCCAGTTGTTAGAATAAATTCCGTACAGATTTTCGAGGTCGACATAAATATTCCGAAGATCGACTCGAACGTTCCCAAATTCGAAAAAACGCGCTTAAAGAAGATCGAAGATTATAGTTTTCTGAATAATTCTAATAATCCATCTATTTTACGATTAAGGGTTTTTCTACCATAGAATCATATATTGCGCACAGTTCTCCATTAGTAGCAATTTGTCGCATTATGAAATGCCAGAGGTCACCGAAAGAAAATGGCGCCTGAGATTATCATGACCCATTTGTTATACACTTATCACGTACAACAAAAAAAATGAAATTAAATAATAAAAAAAAAAAAAGTAAATATATAGAAAAGCATTAAACAATGTATTTGCGATAAACTTATGAAATCCCCTGTGAGGCTCACGATTTCCCTAAGGAAGGTAAGCAACACATTCTAAAGGGGGTAACATTTACTGTTTATTGATCAATCTTAATGTCAAATGGTCGTGTGTAATGACATCTATTTTTCCCGGAAGGCCAATTTTGCTGCGGCAGGATATTCAAGATTCCCAAGCGTCCTCTCAGTTTTGGTCAGATTCCGATATGATCAACATTTGATTGGTAGTGGTTGAGTTATTTCTGAATATAATTGGCTTATAGAAACTATTTGTTAATTTATTTAAATTTTAAAAAGTTAATCAAGATTTACCTCCCTTTAAATATAAGTCAGCCTAAGTTGTTTCCCTTTTATATAATTAATTTTTTTAAAAAGCAATATGGCGAATTTTCGTGTATCTTGAATCTTTCTATTGGATTATAATGTGCATTTAGATTTGGAATTATGTTAATGGTTAATAGATTTACCGAGGTATTTGGCAATGGATCTTTTCTTGTCATTTTTGTATTGGTTTTAATGGAATTTGTAACTTGTTTTGTACATACTCGATTATTTGTGTTTTTGTTCTAATTATAGTCTAGTGGTTAAAAATGTTATGACTCATTGTATGACTTAAAATAAACGCTATCTTGAAACAGCTGTAAACAACAATAATACCTTAGTGTATACTTTTTAGTTAAAACTTTATTTAACAAATGATTTATATCGACAAAATACAGACAATTGTTTCGTCTTTTCAAGACTCATCGGTGTGGCTAGACACGGCGAGATTTAAAACCGGGAACTGAATGAGTAGCGCCAGGCGCTCTATCTATTTTAGCCACCGAATTTGATCCTGGAAGAAATTATACCATATTAAATGAAATTATTCATTTTGTTTACATTATGATACGATACTAATAATCGAAAGACTTATTTCATCAAACAGCACAGTTTTGCACCACTTTTATGCCACCTAAAATAGATTAAAATCAAGATATAAACTAAACCTTTTTCAACACTTTTAGTCTACTTCTCGGCCTTTTGGCTAAGAAGAAAGTGTAGTATCTGTTCCGACGGATACTGCACACGATAGACTGATATTGTCTTGGCCTTCGAGGCTTGATTTACGCCGGTCTATGGGTCTGTCCTGTGCAGTTCTAGGAGGTCCACCCTCACAGGCTTTGCCTTCTCACCCTTTGAGAAGGGGTTGATTTATTGCTAATCGCCTGAGGCGCCCCGACCGGGGAATGCCGACGGGGCTGCCCAGGCAATTTTTAAAGGTTATAGTGCTCTTCCTCTAGGGTACTGACTTATCAAACCCCACTTTCCGACCTTGTGTCACATCTTACCGCTGTGGAAGGTAGATAAATAACCAGAATACATACTGAAATATTCCTTAGCTCTGGAATTAAGTTATGTTTAAAAAATATTTCCATTTCTTTTCTTTATTTTAATAATGGAGAGGCTTTCATGAATAATTTCCATTGGACATTAGTGAATACTATATAATGAGGTATCCATCAATTGTCTGTATTTTGTCGATATAAATCATTTGTTAAATAAAGTTTTAGCTAAAAAGTATACACTAAGGTATTATTGTTGTTTACAGCTGTTTCAAGATAGTATTTATTTTAAGTCGTATTTTGATCATGTATCCATCGCCGTGATTCACCCGGGTGAGAACATATGATGTGCGTGAGACTCTAAATTTTCATGTACCGGGGCTGGGCAAAAAACTGAAAAACAACCTCGATTTTATTTCTAATCAGATTTGTTGTCTTATTTTTGAACCGAGATATTAACATCATTTGATATTTATTTATTCCCTACAATAACACACACATACACACACACACACACACACATACACACACACACACCCCCCCCCCCACACACACACACAGAAATTATTATTCAAGTAATATTATTCAATCGAATTTGAATATTGCTTTGAAAAAAATCTGTGTATATGGTGTCAGGGCTAAGGTCCAGTTATGTGAAGCTCTACTGATGAGACGATCAGCAAAGTGTCCTCACATATTGTTGAACGGCGATAAAAGAAAGACTGTTTGGACATTAATGATTAAAACTTGGAATACAAGTCAGGAATGCATTAAAGTTTGTTTGTATCAAATATGGTTGGATTGCAGAAAGAATTGTGAGTTTTACTAAGGATTCTATGGGTGACATGTTTGGGACTATATATGCAGATTGAGAAGGTTTCTCTTTGAATTTATATATGTCTGATTTTTATTTATTTATTTATTTTTCTTATTTTTCTTATCTTTCCGTTTTTGCGGGAGATGGGGCATCCTACCGGATGCCAGACATTCACCGGCTATGTCAGACACTCCAGCCTAGAGATCTTTTTAAGATTCTAACCGTCCCTTTAAGTGCAATTGTTTGTATTTCTCTTGCACTCGGTTCACCGGGTATACTCGCCAGATAGCTTTTGAAATTCTTTTTCTTTAGTCCTGTTGCTCCTATAATTACTGGTAGGATGGAGATTTTCCTAAGATTCCAGTTTCTTTTTATGTCGTACATAAGACCTTGGTATTTCGTAATCTTTTCCCTTTCAGCTCTGTTTAATCCTGCATCATTAGGGACACTGACTTCAACTAGGGTTGCTACTTTCCCCCTTTTGTCCCATATTACGATGTCAGGTTCAACAGCTCTGTTTTCTAGATATGTAGCTGTAGGGATTGCATAGCCATAGTGGATAGTGTATACATTATTTCCAACTGTTCTTTTTGGTATATTTATTAGGATTTTTTTTTTTTTAATTTTTGGAATCTATAACTCTCCCAACTTGATTTAACTATCTTTTTTGTCTATTATATAAAGTGTTAGGGAACAGTGAGCAGCTCATACCTAGATTGGGGAGGGTCTTACTAACCACCACACTTAGCATTTTGTTTTTTAGCACCCTACACCCAAACCGATGAATTTGTACACATATTTTTTGTAAATAAAAAACGTCAAACCATTAGGGATAATGTTAAGTAGGTTTTATCCATAGAATGAATGTGGTATTTTTGGTGACTGAAACTAGTTAGAGAATGGATTTAGAGGACAACAGACGACCCCCAGCCCACCCCACCTAATTTGGAGATTTTCCTACGATTCCAGTTTCTTTTCATGTCGTACATAAGACCTTGGTATTTCGTAATCTGTTCCCTTTCAGCTCTGTTTAATCCTGCATCATTAGGGACACTGACTTCAACTAGGGTTGCTACTTTCCCATAGTGGATAGTGTATACATTATATCCAACTGTTTTACTTGAATGTGTATGCGTATAATTAGACAAATTCAACCAGCTCCAATGTATTTAGTGTGTGTGTTTATCTCATAACGAATTATACATTTGTATCCGACATATTCGACTGTTGGCCCGCTGAATTAAGGAAATCAACAAATAATTTAGTTGTATTTTGGCGGTCTTGAAATAGCGTATTGAGATCCTCCCAGTTGATTTACGGCACGATTAAAGCAGGTAGAAGTTTAAGGCGTCTAAATGTTTTCTATCTTTTCGCTACGCGTAACTGCGGACTTCCTATCCATAACGTCACATCATGAACACGTAGCTTTAATTTTAACGTGGTTGTATCCTTCTTCAAGAATACGATCTTCAAGTTATCAGTCAGGAGAAAAGTATCAAGAGAGAGAAGATTATCACCTCGACTAATTAAAAAGGGATAACAGAAACTGAGGAATGTCCACAACTGCTGTAAATTTCACGATAACTTGTCAAACATTTCTGAAGTTATAGTCCGGGTATACATGTATACCGGCTGTCAATTCATGAAGTATGATCATTCCTGACAATCACCAGCGTTCAGGCTTCTTCAAGTTGGCAAGCGATTGGCTATATGTATTTATTTTTTAAACTTTTGTTCAGTCTAAACAAGGCATAGTTTCACTGAGACGTAATGGCTACTGTAATTGGAGGTGAGATTATAGAAGGAATTCTAAGTATGGCGTTATGTAACTAAATATTTGTCTATATTACATTTAAATTTCTGCATGTTGGTACAGTCGGAGAAACAGGAAGCAGGGAAGGAATTCCAAAGTCAAGCGGCCATAGGAAAGAACCTATTAGACTATAAAGTTATCCGGCATCTAGGGACCTTTGCAGTGAAGAGGTGGGATTTTGCTGAAATTGGGTTGACCGGGGGTATTTGCGTTGAAGGATTTCAAGTGCAGTAAGTTCATCGGAGCACATTCCATAGAAATGCTTGTAAAACAAGCACAGCGATGCCACATTGCGGTGATCCGACAGGGGGCCCGGAACTTGGTAGACAGTGCAGGGCCTGTTAGGTTAGAAACTCTTGTTTGCACCCTGTCTAAGAGGGAGAGACTAGTGGTTGAAGCACCAGCCCAAATGTAGCAAAAATACAAACAGCAGACGTAGCTGTCAGATCGATAGACTGCTGCCCCCTGGGTTAACGGTTCGAGGAATTTTAGATATGTTGTCAGTCCTGATCGTTTGAGACATGATTTACTGCTTACAAATAAGATCGTTGTCAACCTTGTCAACCTGATCAGGCTGGTATTTACATCTTGGTATTATTTCCCTGACTCCTTTTTTTTTTAGTTTTAGTTCAATTCATTCTGATGTTACACACTGAACCTTAGTTTATTTACCTCTCCGGTCAGGTGTTAAGTTAAAAAGCCAGTGTACTAAGATAAGCTCACTCTGGCTTACAAAACATGCCTTAGCAGCCCCGCCGGCATTCCTTGGTAGGAGCGCCTGAAGCGATAAACTAACCCCTTCCCAAAGAGAAGTCTGGGAAGGTGGACCTCTTCAGACTGGACCGAACCATACCTCAGCGCGACAGCAACAAAATCACTATCGGACTGATTGTCGAAGACGTACCACCAACTGGTACGAAAAAAAAATTAGTTAATTTTGACATACTGAACCTTATGCTATACACGCAGCAAACCAAGTTGCTGTGATCATTACAGAAACAGTTCACAATGGTTATTCATGCTTTGTTTTCTAGTCATTTTTTTGCGTGCAATAAAGTCGTTATTGTTCCACAGTGAGGAAACGCTGCTCTGTAATTAAAGTTTCTTGTTTATATCTTTAAAAAAAAATCTACACAAATCTAATAGAAAAAACCAAGCCATTTATTCAACATGATGTTTCTTTCAAATAACTAACCAGTGTTAAGGACGAGGAGACAAAAACCCCTATTTAGTTATATCCTGTCAGCCCATATCAATATGTGTCCGGCGCCAATGCGTGATCCCAAACGGACTGACTGCTTACTATCATCCTCTCTCTAAGAGCAATGTGACGTTATATTCGTTTTAAATACATTCTCACAACCTAGGTAATTGACCTGTAGTGACCTTTCGGCTGTCAGATTTTCCTTATTCTTAACTAACTAAATTATATGCGAGATAATCTACCTGTTCAATATGCAACACTTAGAGACCAAGGATCGCTCTCCTATAGTATTTATTCAACACCTACCCACAATAGGAGTATGTGACAGGTACTACACTTTGATCTTAGCCAAAAGGCCAACTTGTAATTATTTACCTCCTCTCCAGGAGGTTAGGCACAAGGCCAGTTTTATCTTACTCCCACAAAGTAAGATGTGACCCAAGGTCGGGTCGGGAAAGTGGGATTAGATAAGCCAGTGCTCGAGAGGTGAGCACTCTGGCCATTAAAATGTGCCTGGGCAGCCCAGTCGGCATTCCCCGGTAGGGGCGCCTCAGGCAGTAAGCAATAAACTTACTCCTACAAAAAGAGGAGAGGCAAAGCCTGGGAGGATTGACCTCCTAGAACTGCACAGGACAGACCCATAGACCGGCGTAAATCAAGCCACGAAGGCCAAGACAATACCAGTCTATGGGGTGCAGTATCCATCGGAACAGATACTACACTTTGATCTTAGCCACTTGGTTTATTTATGGGTTATATTTATACCCGAAAATTCTTTAAAGGGTTGACGTTATTAAATTTAATACTGCTTTCTGGACTTCCATGAATTAGGTCTAGGTATATTTTTAAGACTGTTTGATTAAGCCGATTGCGCCCACCAAAACCGTTCTATGTGACGTTTTATATGACTGTCTGTGCCTGCTTGAAACAAACAGGCGCGACTCTAATTCGGACACGTCTATTAGGGAATATTTCAATCAGCAGCTTTTATCTCCACGTGGATAATGTTTGCGTTAGAATTGACACAGTTTTAGAAAATCGTCCCACCTTCTTAGATACTTGATTTCCACTTGCTTCGGTCGAGAGTATTTACCTCGAAATTTAAAGCATCCGCCAGACATAACATAAGTGGCACCTTTAGGCAATCACGAACATGTTTATTTGGTCTTTGTCGAGTGTAATTTCCTTCGCAAAGTTCTCCACTCACGATTTGTTTGGACATCCTGCCGGCCTCAATCCGTATAACATGACTGACCCACTAAAGCCAGTGGCGATATCTGTGCTCTCCCATGCTGCTAGAATTATCCCTTAAGCGAAATTTCGAATCTGGTGTATGAGATGGGGCGTTAATTCCCAGGATGTGGCGAATATACATACATGCATAGAGCTTTCCATTACATCTAACATATAAAGTTATCTTGTCGGATTTTCAAAGTCAAACCCGAATAATAATTTAAGCTGACAAATCAAGCTTTGCTTCTGACTAGCCAATTTTCATTTGTTATTGCTCTACCATGTTATTGGCAATATAATTATGTACTTAGCTATGATTCACCTTCAACTTAAGTCTGAGCGCTCTAACCGATTAGGCCAGTTCAAACCGTTATGCGACAAGTAGGAACTTGCATGTTAGTTTAGATTATATGGCTTATATTATTTCTCTCTCTCTCTCTATCACACACACACACAGACACACATACATATACACATATATATATATATATATATATATATATATATATATATATAGTCTAAAGAAGCTTTGAGTTATTTTAAACAAAAAGACAAAAAAAAGAAAAGAAGGAAAATGCAGTTTAAATTCCCAGAGAAACTAACTAAATCCAAAAATAGTGTAGATTTAACATTTGTTGGAAAATTCATAAATAAATAATATATAATAGTAAGTAAATAAAATAAAAAGGGGGATTAAGTATCTAACAGTGAAACAAAAGCAGGAGACCTTAACGTAAGCATCTAATATTAACACGGGGATCTTCAGCTGTTTACCATGTAACTGTTTCGGAGATTTAAAAACAGGACAGTTATATGCATGGCTCTCCAATGGTACAGATAAAACTACCATTTCCCCAATAATCAAGTGTCGAAATAATTCAGCTTAAAATGTTACTTATATATACATAAATAAATAAATAAATAAATAAATAATAATAATAATAATAATAATAATAATAATAATAATATACTACCCTTAAGACTACCGTGTGATATGGTAATTTGCATATCAAATAAAATTCTTTATAACAATAGTAATACTAATAATAATAATAATAATAATAATAATAATAATAATAATAATAATAAAATACTATCTAAACACTACACCTAAGAACCATTCTGCGATATGGTAGCTAGAAATAAAATTATATAAAAATTAAAGTTGCATTAAAAAAAAAAAAGCTTTAGTACCTTAGGTACCAGAATGTATATATATATATATATATATATATATATATATATATATATATATGAGTGTGTGCGTGTGTGTGTGAATGTCTGAGGTCCAATGCTCTTTGTGCGAGGTCGGCGTGTCATCTGTATAGAGCCACACTGATGAGGCGTGACGAAACATACATATTTGTAGATATAAACATATTTATTAATAAATAATAATAATATAAGATCCCTGAAAAGGGGTAAGTAGTCTCATGAGGAAGACAACGGTTCTATCTTGCAAAACTGCAACAATCTTTTCCTCGCCATTGAATTCTCTTAGAAACTTAACATATCGTAATAGTAAATATGATATATTTCCTTCATGGTCACGAAGTTTTCTCGATAGGCGTGTCAGCTATCACATTTGATCTTAACAGTCAATCATGGATGAAGTTCGAGGTTTGTATTGCGTTGAAGGCCCGTCAGATGTATATTGCCACACTGACGAAAGATGCATGTCTTGACACAAAAATAATTATGTAAAAATAATTGGTGCTTTTACAGAATTTGAACCAAACTAAACCGACTTTTGCCGAGCGAGAAACGGCCGGAAAAGGGCGAGTCAACGGTCGGAAAAGAGCGAGTCAACGGCCGGAAAAGGGCGAGTCAAATCGGACCGTCGTAAAAAAGTCAAAATTTAATGAAAAAAACTCACCTGAATATATTTTTTTATGAAGAAGGATTTGTTTCGGACGAAGGTAAACAATGAAACAACTTTCCTATTTTATTCACTATAAGGTTTTTTAGTTATTTAAAAACATTATCCTTGTTTGTTGGTCGTTGTTGTTGTTTGAAATGGTCTCAGTCGTTTGCAAAAAGTCATTAAGTACATAGTTTAGGCTTATGATATGGTTAGCTTAGGGTTAGGGTTATAAATAATAGTCGCCATCTGTAAATTTTCCCTTAAAAAAACAGTCGTCCTCTGTACATTTTTTCCATTAAAACCCAGTCGCCCTCTTTATATTTTTCCTTAAAAAAAACCAGTAGTTCTCTGTACATTTATTCCTTCAACAACAAATCATCATCTGTAAATTTTTCCTATAAAAACTAATCGTCCTCTGTACATGTTCTCCTCCGAAAACGAGGCATCTTCTGTACATGTTTCTTTCAAAAACAGGTCGACTTCTTTAATTTTTTATTTAAACATTTTTCCTTCAAAAACCAGCCGTTTTCTGTACATTTTTTCTTTAAAACTCAGTCGTCCTCTGTACATTTTTTTCTAAATAAAACCCAGTCGTCCTCAACAACAAGTCGTCATTTGTACATTTTTCCTATAAAACCTAATCGCCATCTGTACATTTTTTCCTCCGAAAACGGGTCGTTTCGTGTACATTTTTAAAATTTAAAACCCAGTCGTCTTCTGTACATTTTTCCTTTCAAAAACCAGTCGTTCTCTGTAATTGTTTTCCTTAAAAAATCAGTCGTCCTCTGCATATATTTTTGTTAAACAACTAGTCGTCCTTTGACATTTTTTCTATTAAAACCCAGTCGTCCTCTTTTCATTTTCCCTTAAAGAAACAGTCGTCCACTCTACATTTTTTCCTTCAAAACCCAGTCGCCTTCTACACATTTTTCCTTTAAAACCCAGTCTTCTGTGCATTTTTAAAAATTTAAAACTCAGTCGTCCTCTGTACAGTTTTTTCTAAAAAAAAAGTCGTTCAATGTACATTTTTCCTTTAAAACCCAGTCGTCCTCTATGCATTTTTCATTTAAAAACCAGTACTCTGTGCATTTCCCTAAAAAACCAGTTGACCTTTGTACATTTTTCCTTCAAAAACTAATCGTTCTCTGTACATTTTTCCTCCCCAAATCAGTCCTCCTCTGTACAATTTTTCTTTTAAAACCCAGTTGTCTTCTGCACATTTTTCATTTAAAACCCAGTTGTCTTCTACACATTTTCTATATAAAAAACAGTTGTTTTCTGCACATTTTCCCTTTAAAACCCAGTTGTCTTCTGCACATTTTCTATATAAAAACCAGTTGTCTTCTGCACATTTTCCCTTTAAAACCCAGTTGTCTTCTACACATTTTCTATATAAAAAACAGTTGTTTTCTGCACATTTTCCCTTTAAAACCCAGTTGTCTTCTGCACATTTTCTATATAAAAACCAGTTGTCTTCTGCACATATTCCCTTTAAAACCCAGTTGTCTTCTACACATTTTCTATATAAAAACCAGTTGTCTTCTGCACATTTTCTATATAAAAAACAGTTGTCTTCTGCACATTTTCCCTTTAAAACCCAGTTGTCTTCTACACATTTTCTATATAAAAACCAGTTGTCTTCTGCACATTTTCCCTTTAAAACCCAGTTGTCTTCTACACATTTTCTATATAAAACCCAGTTGTCTTCTACACATTTTCTATATAAAAACCAGTTGTCTTCTGCACATTTTCTATATAAAAACCAGTTGTCTTCTGCACATTTTCCCTTTAAAACCCAGTTGTCTTCTACACATTTTCTATATAAAAAACAGTTGTCCCCTGTAGATTTTTCCTACAAAAACTAATCGTTTTCTGTATATGTTTCCTCCTAAAATCAGTCGTCCTATGTATATTTTTCTTTTAAAACCCTGTCTTCTGTACATTTTTCCCTTCAAAACCCAGTTGTCTTCTGCACATTATCCACGAATACTTACCTTTTACACTGTTCTTTATTGCAAGGAGCCGATATATTGGTATTTCTTGCATTTTTTTTTGTTAAAAATTTTTTTTTTCTTGGTTAGAAATTTAATTCAGGAGACTGAATAGCCTGTGCTAACGCGTTTAAATTCATTTTACGTTTGACGTCGTCTTTAATTGTCGTCTGCTAGAAATCTTTTTCGCGGCTTCCGATTTGAAAAACGCTGTGTTTGTTTTCGGTTAGTTCCAGAAGTGGATTTATTTTAGTTCAAATTTCTGTAAAAGTACCAAATAATTATCCATATAATCATTTCGTCCAAGATTCGGCCCTAACTGTATCAGCGTGGATGTAGAAATCCTACAGAGTGACGACAATCCAACAAGGTCTGGTGGTATCGTGAGGCGCTCTGAGCTTGTAATAATGTTTCAGACACTAAACCATGTCTGAACCCAGAATCGTCCTTAAGGCTTTGTTGGAAACGAACCTGCCGTGCAAACACTAGCGATTGTATAAACATTTCAAATAAATATATTATTAACATTTCTTTAAATTCACACAAAGGTTTGGTTGATAGTTCAAAAGTGGGTACATTACTCGCACTCAAAATATAATAATTTTATAAATGTTCATACTTTGTTTTTATAAATATATAAATTCATACAATTGTTTCTGCCTATGTTAAAAACATTTTTTTCTTGCTAACAAATTCAAAATATCTCCAAAAGTCTTTTTCAGTGAATTTTTCCCCAATTACATTAAGCCACCCCCCGAATACAGAACCGTTAACATAAAAATTGTTCGCTACATTTTATTCATTTATTCTTTTTTTTCTTTCGAAGCAGACCAATGAAAGTATTTTTGGTTACATTTAGTGATGGGACGATTCCAATATTTTTTCCGATTCCCGATTCCGATTAATCGTCTCAACACTAGTTACATCTTTATGCGTGTAAATTTTCAAAACTAATATTAGAAGATGTTCGAAAAATAGAAATGATGTCAATTTTCACTCATTAATTCCTCCATTAATTCTTTGATTAAGAGAATACAATAAAAATCACTTAGAAAATATTATTTTATACCTCACGTAATTTAATCTTTTCTCTTTACAAATCGATATATACATACAGGGTGCTGCAGCAAAATCCGACGCTGAGAGTCACCACCGACATCTATTATGAGGTGCTGAGGAGCGTGGTGAAGCCCTTTGATGGGCGAGATCACCACCGGACGCCCCTACGTCTTCCTGTGGAACATCGCTCTTGCACACAAGAGCAAGACGACCCAGGTGTGGCTGCTCAACAATGTTCCTCACCACTTGTGGCCGCCCTCCTAACTCGATTACAACCCCCCCCCCCTTGCCTATTCCTTCTAGGGGCGTCAATATGAGGCCAATACGAACAAGTACACCTACAATACGGTTGACTCTCTGAAGACTGCCATTGTGGAGGCGTTCGTCGCTACAGACAAGGACATAGTCGGTAAAGCGTGTGACTCATTTCGAACCCGCTTTGAGATCGTAGTCTCCGTCGGCGGCGGTTACATTGAAAGATAAAGTAGTATGTAACTCGAACTGTTGCTAAATAAGCTGTCGGGTCTCTGCATATGCAACTTTTGTTTCTATTGCCTATTTCGTTTTCTTTTTGTCAAGTGTAAGATTTTAATCCAACACCCAGTATTTATATACGCACGCACCCCCCCCCCCCCACACACATATATATATATATATATATATATATATATATATATATATATATATAATTAATTGATAAAGTTAAAATATGTTAATAAAATGAACATGAAGCCAATTTTTTCAATAGTGCTCAATACCAAGTAGAGCATTTATAAATTAATATAAACAAAATTATAGTCTTAAATAAGATGCCATAGCATCGACACGTTGGTTGGTTGACGTAAGACTATAATATTGTTTATGTAATTATATATATATATATATATATATATATATATATATATATGTATATATATATATATAATTTTTTTGTAGTACAAAACTTTATTATTGCTAAATAAAGACCATATTTATTTTTTAAATATGATGAAATTAAAAGATAAGAAAATGAAAGGGCAAGCTGACCGGTTTCGAACCTCGCTCAACAGAGCTAGACCAAAGATTCTAGAAACTATTTATATTAAGTCTTTGAGATTTTCTCTTTGTAAACAAAAACAAAATCTTCTCGGACTTAATGTAGTTTCTATTTGATTCAATTTTTCTTTCTTTTTGTCCCTAACTTTTCCCTCGCTATTAATACCTATAGCATTTTTTCTCTTAATCATAACTTCGGTCTTGCTCTGTTGGACGAGGTTCGAAACCGGTCAGCTTGCCCTTTCATTCTCTTATCTCTTAATTTCATCATGTTTAAAAATAAATATGGTCTTAATTTAGCAATAATGTTGTAATTTTTGTAACAGTAAAAGTAATGCTTTGATTCATCAAATGTTATATATATATATATATATATATATATATATATATATATATATATATATATATATATATATATATATATATATATATATATATATATATATATATATATAATGTTAAGACTAGCGTAAATTCTTGGAAGCAAACTAATATAGTGACTGCAAATAGTAAATTGACTTACAAAAAAATGATTTTCCACCGAACGACTTGGGACTAAAATGTTTTTTTTTTGTTTATATAGTTTTAATGGTTGAGAAACTTCCGAGACTAAAATAAATATATATATATATATATATATATATATATATATATATATATATATATATATATATATATATATATATATAGCAGGGGTTCGAATCGTGCGATCATCCGAGATTATCATCCCTGCACTGAGGAGAGCGAAAGCTCGAAACGCTAGCGTATGTAGGTAAAAATAATTTAATATTATTTATTTAAAATTAATATATATATATATATATATATATATATATAGAGAGAGAGAGAGAGGGAACAGTTTTTTTAATTATATTCCAATAACCATGGTTTGTTTTATTACTTTTATTTTTGTTTTTATTTTTTTCACATTTCCAAACATTCCAGATTTCTGTGAGATATATTTAACGGTCCGTTTCATTTGTTTTGTGCCAAACAACATTTTTATGTCAATATATTCTCTGCAACACTACAAAATCATCAGAAATTTGGAATTTTTGGAAATGTGAAAAAAATAAAAACAAAAATAAAAGTAATAAAACAAACCATGGTTATTGGAATATAATAAAAAAAACTGTTCTATATTTTGCTTTGTTATCAATAATTGACAAACATTGAGCTGAATCTTCAAAGGAGACTACAAACTAAAAGGATCTGATGATATATGATAATACATATATTGTCTTTAATAATTATATATATATATATATATATATATATATATACATATATATATATATATATATATATATATATATATATATATATATAAGTACAACATCACTTTCATATCAAATCAATGAAACACCATTCATTGATTTGCTGCCTAAATTCAACGACCGCCATTTGCAATCACACCGAAAAACAAAACACCCGCCATCCATCATAGCGAGATAAGAAAATGTCTCCCGCTTTCAGACATTCAGTTAATTGTGATCTGCCACTCACCAAGTAAATAAACTAAACTCCTCATTTATAACAGACGACACCTCCATTCCTTCGCGCATTCCCTTCGTTGTTTGGCAGGAAAGCTAATTCTTTCTGTCGTTTATTTAATATTTCATCGTTCGCTTTTTCTTTTTTTCTTTTCTTTTGTTTTTTTTGGCCTCTCGATTTCTCTTGGTTTTAAAGATGAAGAGTACTTGTACAAGTTTATTCTTGTTTTTTTTTATTTATTATCTTTTTTTTTTTAACGTTGCGCTACATTTGTTGACTATTTCTGTACTTAACTAATACATCCGGACGGAGAGAGACTATAACAAAAAAGACATCTGGGTTTTGAGACTTCTCGCGTCGTTGAAACATAACCCAAACATCCGGAAGTAAACTTAACCCGCCATTTGTAATGCGCGGGTTACGGGATCAAATAGGCTTATCCAAAATTGAAATACGATTAAATGTAATAGCAACACATTACAAAGACCATTAGGCACAGGGGGTCCTATAGGAGGCAAACACAGGGTAACATAATACCGAGGCAGCAATTGTGTCGGTCTCTCTAATTTTGTTTAGATCTACTCTTCTAGCTGTTTGGCTAAGATCGAAGTGTAGTATCTGTTCCGATGGATACTGCACCCCATAGACTGGTATTGTCTTGGCCTTTGGGTCTTGATTTACGCCTGTCTATGGGTCTGTCCTGTGCAGTTCTAGGAGGTCCACTCTTCCAGGCTTCGCCTTCCCTCTTTGGGGAGGAGTAAGTTTATTGCTTACTGTCTGAGGCGCCCCTACCGGGGAATGCCGACGGGGCTGCCCAGGCAATTTTTAAACCCCACTTTCCCGACCCGACCTTGGGTCACATCTTACTTGTAGGAGTAAGATAAAAACTGGCCTTGTGCCTAACTCCTGGAGAGGAGTAAATCAATACTCTTCTAGCTGTTCTTTCTTGGCATTTTGGCCAAGATCAAAGTGTAGTAACTGTTCCGATGGATACTGCACGCCGGTTCTGTGCAGTTCTAGGAGGTACACACTCCCAGGCTTTGCCTTCTCACCCTTTGAGAAGGGGTTAGTTTATTGCTAATCGCCTGAGGCGCCTCTACCGGGGAATGCCGACGGGGCTGCCCGGGCAATTTTTAAATGGCCAGAGTGCTCAAATTCTCGAGCGCTGGCTTATCTAATCCCATTTTCCCGACCTTGTGTCACATCTCACCTTGTGGGAGATAGACAAATAGAATCTACTCTTCTAGCTGTTCTTTCTTGGCCTTTTGGCTAAGTTCAAAGTGTAGTAAGTTCAATGAGATCCCGTACCACAATATGTTTACACCGTTAAACTCGACATATCCCATCATCAACAATAACAAACAAATAATACCAACAACAAAAAATACCTGGCTTTAAAATCAATCTATAAACAACGTCAGTTATCGTGAGATTCGCGTGTCTGTTCTCGCGGTCGTATTTATCATAGACTTGAACAAAATGAGCGTTTACTTACTAAGAGAGTAAGCTTTTTGACCCCGTTTTCATTCTGAAGTAGAGCCACCGCAACAACCCTGCCTTTCGGCTAAGATCAAAGTGTAGTATCTGTTCCGATGGATACTACACCCCCATAGACTAGTATTGTCTTGGCCTTCGAGGCTTGATTTACATCGGTCTATGGGTTTGTCCTGTGCAGTTTTAGGAGGTCCACCCTCTCAGGCTTCGCCTCCCCTCTTTGGAGAGGAGTAAGTTTATTGCTTACTGCCTGAGGCGCCCCTAACGGGGAAGGCCGACGGGGCTACCCAGGCAATTTTTAATGGCCAGAGTGCTCACTTTCTCGGGCGTTGGCTTTTTCAAACCCCACTTTCCCGACCCGACCTTGGGTCACATCTTACTTGTGGGAGTAAGATTAAAACTGGCCTTGTGCCTAACTCCTGGAGAGGAGTAAATCAATACTCTTCTTATTTAAGTTGTTGTTATTCCCACGTTGGGTTATACAGGCTGTGTGGAAAGTAACCTCCTATTATTAAATGCTCGTAATTTGTTACTAAAATATAATTTTTACAAGAAATTAAGTACTTCTGCAGTTTACGTACCGTGCTGAAAAAAAATAACGCTATTATTTAGAAACCTATTCTTAACATGGGAAGAGGAGGCTTTGTTAACTATTCTATACTTTCACCTAACAATTTAATAAACAAAAAAATACCGTAAAACATGAAGTTAATTGAAAATCCTATCTAAAAAAGATAGCACGGCCCGTAAACTACAGAAATACCGAAATTAATATAAGAAAGTGTATCGCATGGTGTTTTTTAAAATTAGAATTCAATATGGACGACAGCGTTTTTCACCAGCGTCCCAAGATGCCTGGGAACCGCATCGATTGATTTCACAAGGAACTTTCTTTTCTTAATAACTCAGCACTTATCAAGGCTAAAATCATTCGAGGATAATGAATAATAAGTTAAGAAATGTTATGGTTAATAAGTTAAGAAATGTTATAGTTGTTTTGACCGGCTTGATTCTGTTTGGAGCATTGGTTTCCCCGATTCTATTTATCTTCCTCCCACAAGGTAAGATGTGACACAAGGTCGGGAAAGTAGGAAAGAACCAGCGCTCGAGAATTTGAGCACTCTGGCTGTTTAAAAATTGCCTGGGCATCCCCGTCGGCATTCTCCGGTAGGGGCGCCTCAGACAGTAAGCAATAAACTTACTTCTCCCCAAAGAGGGGAGACAAAGCCTGGGGGGGGGGGACCTCCTAGAACTGCACAGGACCGACAACCAATAGACCGGCGTAAATTCAGACCCGAAGGCCCGGACGATACCGGTTTATTAGGCGGGGTAAAAACCCTTGGTTGCTCTGCGCAACGATTTCCCCGATGTCAAGAATACTATTTCGGTCAAAAGCACAACGTTGGTCGGCTGTTTAGAATGTCGAAAAGAATTAGTCGATCATAACACTATAATTCTATACAAGGTTCAGCGTATACTGTTCATTTTCGGTCGTTTTTTAAGACCATTTAACCCAATAGAAGCCTATACGGTACTTATATCGATCATGACCCAGCCTATACACGCAATTCCTATATTCCGATCTATTTTAGGTGAATAAAACACGCCGGCACTACACCGACCAGCTGTTTACATAGGGTTCAGTTCGATATTTCAATACAGGTTGCCAAGTTTGTAAAGATGCACTTAAGGAATGTCAGAGGTTACATCGCCCGAAACGCTGTTACCTTAACATTCAATATGATAATAGTTAACCGGATAATAAATTTGATAAATATTTATGAACATTCTTTTTTTTATAAAGACATATGGCCGAATGGTCAACAGCGTTAGTTAACAATATATTTGTTATATCCTAAATTACATAGGACATACTAAATTAAAAATACGCCGAGTGGTTTGCGTTTAACAGGGATCCGGTAGGAAGTAGAGACGTTGACTCTTCACTGCCGTCCAGATATCACTGCTCGTCTTATATACGTACTTTCGTATATAGTCAATACCTGATTACTTCCCTTTATGTTAGTTTCGTATTTATGCCAAATCATGACCTTTACAACAATATTCTAAAGGACAGTCTTATGGGGGGGTTAACGGTTCAATCCTTACCACCGGCGATTATAACTAAAAATAACATAGAATTAACATATCTAACCGGTCATGGCTGACGGGAGAAGAACAATCTACCTCTGTGAATTCAGTTGGAAATTCACTACAGGTGCTTGAGTTCGTCATGAAGATTCCCGAGTTCGAACAGAAGAATTCCATGTTCGAAAAGACGCATCTGAAGTATGTCTGAGGTTACATTGGCCGAAAGAAAATTTGAAAATAATAACTAAGAAGAGGATAGTAGTCCGAATAATCCAAATACTTCAAAGTACTTGCTGCTTATTATTACGTTCATTTACCATACCAATCTTATTCTCTCCTTCCTAAGGATCAGTTTTGTTACTATTACATTAATTACTATTGTAATTAATCATCTATAAGCCTTTTTGCTTCTTTTACCACTAGTACAAACAACGACTGATGATGGTTCTTTATAATTTATACATTCATTGCGTCACACGTTCAAGGTGAGAATAGTAGTCCGAATAGTCTAAATAATACAAATGATCAATCCTAATCTAAAAAATTCTGAAGCATAATACTCATGAAAAGCTATGAAATAACCCTATTCTTCACCCTAATCCATGGTCTCACTTTGGAAACTATGGCGTAATAATAATAAAAAAATTTTTTGAACATTGAGTTAAGTTTGATATTCCTGACAGTGTCTCAAGTTCAAAAAGATGTCCCTAAAGCATCTCAGAGGTTACATCAGCCGAAACGTTGTGAGAATAACATTCAAGATGAGAATTGTAGCTCGAATAATGAATATGATTGATTTTTATGTACATTCGTTTTTTTTAATACAGCCATATGGTCTAATGGTTACCAGCGTGAGTTATCAATACATTCTAACTGACAATTCTCTTGAGAGTGAAGGTTCAATCCTTACTACGGGCTGTTACATAAGCACAACTCCTGCATTGACCGCGGCAGTTCTCTTAAACCACTTAAACAACTGGTTACGGTCCCAAAAAGGTGTATGTTGCATACCTTAGATTTCTCTCATCGTGTAGAGGCTTGGTCGTGTCGTCTAGTGGATGAATTCTTTTTTTTCCTGCGGTCCGTGTCTGCAACAAAAGCCTCATGACGCACTCCGATGACAAACTCTTCTTTTTAAATTTAATTCATTTTATTACAAGCGTTGTTATTTCAACTGGGAGTCATTCACCACGTCGAGAGAGAGGGAGAGAGCAAATCACTACTTTATCGTAGTTAGTTAACAATTATTTTCTTAACCATTCGTAGAGAGGGGGGAGGATTTCTCTTCGCTTGTATTCCCTTAAGGGAAATATTTCCCTTATTTTTACATCGTGAATCGCACGTCCAGCTCGGTTCGCCCTCCGAATCAGACTGCAAAAAACTCGCTTCCCACGAGAACGAGTGACGTCACGGATCCTCTGTTTCCCACGCAAGGCCCGCGACGTCAGAGAGCCTCTAGCAGGTGTAGACTGACCCTTGATCTGGTGTCTCGTCACACGGTAACCTTGTCACATCTGTTAGCTCTGACTGTGAGAACAGGCACCAGTCTGCACTCGACTGCACCCGCGTTAACTCGCGCAAGTCAAACCAACGATTTCCAACAGATACGTCCATTCCCATAGGGTCATTATCCAACACGGGCGAGTAAAACTAACAATAACACGAAATTAACAATTTTACTCGGACATAAGGCCTCGTGGTTAACAGCGTGAGTTAAAAATAAATTCTAAGTGACTTGAGAATAGTAGTCCGAATAAATCAAATAATATAACGTATCATCATCAAGACTCTTAAAACTATGGCCAGGGGGGGGGGGCATAGGTTAACTATCTAGAGATCGAAGTGCACACTGATGGCACTTAAGAGCAGTAATAACAAGAAATGCTCTGTAAGGGCTAGAGTTATCTTCCTTTGGGAAGAATTTCAAGAAGTTATGTCTATTTGTGAAAAGGGCTTAGGATCCCTTGGTACAAAAGTAGATTCCGTAACCTCGACGCGAACACGAGATCTCATGGCAACACTCCACACCTACCATAACGTGGTTGAGAACAAAGACCAGATTTTCTTTTTTTTTTATATATATCTATTCTTTTTTTTTGTTAAATTTAATTAAGTTTATTTACGTTGGTTCCCATTTGTTGATTGTTTAGCACGGTACTAACATACCCAGACATAGAAGCTATAAAAATAGACATCTGGCTTTTGGACTTACCACGTTGGTGATATATAAACCAAATCGTCGAAAGGAAATTCAACCGTTATTTGCACTATAGAGAACTGGGGCCACATGCCTCTTCACACCCGAACGGGAGAGTAGGAGCTGTTAGGGACACCCGGAAGTAATGTTCTCAGCAGCGCCCTCGCCTCACTCTACGTTTATCTTTTCTGTAAACTTACTTTAAAAAGTGTCCAAAAAATAGATACAATCAAAAGCGACCTATTGAATGTACGTTTGTGTTTGTATATGTTGTTACTGTTAACAGCGGCTCTATATTATTTTTTCCACCCTCATTTTAAGTAAATATTTATGAATATTCTTTTTTTTACTCAGACATATGGCCGAATGGTCAACAGCGTTAGTTAACAATACATTCTAAAGGACAGTCTTATGGGAGGGTTTACGGTTCAATCCCTACCATCGGCGATTATAACTAAAAATAACATTGAATTAACATATCTAATCGGTCATGGTTGACGGGAGAAGAACAATCTACCTCTATGAATTCAGTTGGAAATTCACTACAGGTGCTTGAGTTCGTCATGAAGATTCCCGAGTTCGAACAGAAGATTTCCATGTTCGAAAAGGCGCACCTGAAGTATATCGGAGGTTACATTGGCCGAAAGAAAATTTGAAAATAATAACTAAGAAGAGGATAGTAGTCCGAATAATCCAAATACTTCAAAGTACTTGCTGCTTATTATTACGTTCATTTACCATACCAATCTTATTCCCTCCTTCCTAAGGATCAGTTTTGTTACTATTACATTAATTACTATTGTGATTTATCATCTATAAGCCTATTTGCTTCTTTTACCACTAGTACAAACAACGAATGATGATAGTTCTTTATAATTTATACATTCATTGCGTCACACGTTCAAGGTGAGAATAGTAGTCTGAATATTCTTAATGATACAAATGATCAATCCTAATCTAAAAAAATTCTGAAGCATAATACTCATGAAAAGCTATGAAATAACCCTATTCTTCACTCTCATCCATTGTGTCACGTTAACAGCGGCTCTATATTATTTTTCCCAGCATCATTTTAAGAAACGGGACAGAAAGTACAGTTAAAAGGGTTTTTTGAGAACGCTGCTGGACAGAAACTGCTAAATAAATTCGAAACTAAACGCAAGTGTCTCTAAATAAGTATATCGTTTCAGTTAGGGAAACGATAACGGTCTGCCAGCTGGTTCAAAATGAGGCTGAAAATGAATATTTTACTCAATAAATCTATCATCTAAAATTATTACATTTCATGCTATTTGAACCTTTCAAAAGTGTAATTCCACGTTGTCCCACTTGTCTATAAATAATGGTGGTTCATTTTGTTACGGGTCTCGCGAGACAGACATAAACATAAAAGTAAACAAACAAAAAAAAAGCAACCGTCGAACAAAGAAGAAATATCAATAAACGTTAGCGTCCATTTTAACAATACAATCCCAGAATGAGGCTGACGAGCGGCTCGTTGTCACGTGATGGTCAATAACGACGTCAAACTCGTCGCTCGTTCGTTTGGTTATTCCGCCATCTTTTTTTTTTTTTTGGTGCCAACGCTTGACATCAAATGGGATTCATGCACACAGGCTGTCTCTTTTTATCTCTTCAATTTGGCAAGATTAACAGACTGGAAACGAGGAGCGTTTGCCTGATTAGGTCCTTATTTTTTTATTGCCTTTTCAAAAAAAAAAAAAAAAAAAAAAAGAAGAAAACTGTTCGGACGTTGCGTTTTATTTATATATATTTTCATTCATGCTTCCATGGATATCTCAGTAAAACACTATATGAAAAATCCATGGATATTTCGGGGAAAAGCACTATGTGTAAACTCCCTGGATATCTCAGTAAAACACTACATGAAAACTCCATTGGTATCTCGTTAAAAAAAAAACTCTATGTGAAAACTCCATAGATATCTCGGTAAAACACTATGTGAAAACTCCATGGGGAATATCTTGGTAAAATTCTATGTGAAAACTCCATTAATATTTAATGTGTATAGTTCATAGATGTCTCGGTAAAACTCTATGTAAAATCTTCATGGATATTTCGGTAAAAATACTACGTAAAAACTCCATGGAATATCCCGGTAAATATAATATATAAAAGTCCGTAGATATATCGGTAAAACACAATATGAAAACTCCGTAGATATATCGGTAAAAGCACTGTATGAAAACTCCGTAGATATATCAGTAATAACACTATGAAAACTCCGTAGATATATCAGTAAAACACTATGTGAAAACTCCATAGATATATCGGTAAAAACACTATGTTAAAACTCTGTAGATATCTCAGTAATGCACTAAATGAATACTCCATAGATGTCTAGGTAAAACACTAAATAAATACTCCATGGATATCTCAGTAAAAACATTATATGAAAACTCTATAGATATCTCACTAAAGCACTAAGTTAAAACTCTATGAATATCACTTGAAGACTACATGGATATATTTATAACACACAAGGTGAAAACTTCATGGATACCGCGGTAAATCATTATGCGAAAACTCTATGAATATCACTTGAAGACTACATGGATATATTTATAACACACAAGGTGAAAACTTCATGGATACCGCGGTAAATCATTATGCGAAAACTCTATGAATATCACTTGAAGACTACATGGATATATTTATAACACACAAGGTGAAAACTTCATGGATACCGCGGTAAATCATTATGCGAAAACTCTATGAATATCACTTGAAGACTACATGGATATATTTATAACACACAAGGTGAAAACTTCATGGATACCGCGGTAAATCATTATGCGAAAACTCTACGGATATCTTGATAAAAACACTATATGGAAACTCCATGAATATCTCGGTAAAAACACAGTGTGAGAACTCTATGAATATTTCGGTAAAATCTATGTGAGAACTCCATGGATATCTCGATAAAAACACTATACAGAAACTCCATGGATATTTCGGTAAAACACTGTGTGAGAACCTTATGAATATTTCGGTAAACATCTATGTGATAACTCCATGGATATCTCGATAAAACGCTTTACGAAAACACCATGGATATCTCAGTAAACCACATTGTGAAAACTCCACGTAACATTATTAGGAAACGGCGCACCATTCCTCGTATGAGCCAGCGTATAGCTGTATCGAGACGACCGTATTTGGGCTTCGAATACTATGTTATTTTAAATATTTGGTCAGGGTTTATTTATAGGGTGAAGTATCATCATGTCAAAACTTTACACAGAGAGATCAAAGACACTCAATGATAGTATCTAGTAGGTAATTCAAACTCTTCTGATGTCTAGTAGGTAATTCAAACTTGTCTGATGTCTAGTAGGTAATTCAAACTTGTCTGATGTCTAGTAGGTAATTCAAACTCTTCTGATGTCTAGTAGGTAATTCAAAATCTTCTGATGTCTAGTAGGTAATTCAAACTCTTCTGATGTCTGATAGGTAATTCAAACTCTTCTGATGTCTAGTAGGTAATTAAAACTCTTCTGATGTCTAGTAGGTAATTAAAACTCTTCTGATGTCTAGTAGGTAATTCAAACTTGTCTGATGTCTTGTAGGTAATTCAAAATCTTCTGATGTCTAGTAGGTAATTCAAACTCTTCTGATGTCTAGTAGGTAATTCAAACTCTTCTAATGTCTAGTAGGTAATTCAAACTCTTCTGATGTCTAGTAGGTAATTCAAACTCTTCTGATGTCTAGTAGGTAATTCAAACTTTTCTGATGTCTAGTAGGTAATTCAAACTCTTCTGATGTCTAGTAGGTAATTCAAACTCTTCTGATGTCTAGTAGGTAATTCAAACTCTTCTGATGTCTAGTAGGTAATTCAAACTCTTCTGATGTCTAGTAGGTAATTCAAACTTGTCTGATGTCTTGTAGGTAATTCAAACTCTTCTGATGTCTAGTAGGTAATTCAAACTCTACTGATGTCTAGTAGGTAATTCAAACTCTTCTGATGTCTAGTAGGTAATTCAAACTCTTCTGATGTCTAGTAGGTAATTCAAAATCTTCTGATGTCTAGTAGGTAATTCAAACTCTTCTGATGTCTAGTAGGTAATTCAAACTCTTCTGATGTCTAGTAGGTAATTCAAACTCTTCTGATGTCTAGTAGGTAATTCAAACTTGTCTGATGTCTTGTAGGTAATTCAAAATCTTCTGATGTCTATAAGGTAATTCAAACTCTTCTGATGTCTAGTAGGTAATTCAAACTTGTCTGATGTCTAGTAGGTAATTCAAACTTGTCTGATGTCTAGTAGGTAATTCAAACTCTTCTGATGTCTAGTAGGTAATTCAAACTTGTCTGATGTCTAGTAGGCAATTCAAACTTGTCTGATGTCTTGTAGGTAATTCAAAATCTTCTGATGTCTAGTAGGTAATTCAAACTTGTCTGATGTCTAGTAGGTAATTCAAACTTGTCTGATGTCTAGTAGGAAATTAAAACTCTTCTGATGTCTAGTAGGTAATTCAAACTCTTCTGATGTCTAGTAGGTAATTCAAACTTGTCTGATGTCTAGTAGGTAATTCAAACTTGTCTGATGTCTAGTAGGTAATTCAAACTCTTCTGATGTCTAGTAGGTAATTCAAACTCTTCTGATGTCTAGTAGGTAATTCAAACTCTTCTGATGTCTGATAGGTAATTCAAACTCTTCTCATGTCTAGTAGGTAATTAAAACTCTTCTGATGTCTAGTAGGTAATTCAAACTCTTCTGATGTCTAGTAGGTAATTCAAACTTGTCTGATGTCTAGTAAGTAATTCAAAATCTTCTGATGTCTAGTAGGTAATTCAAAATCTTCTGATGTCTAGTAGCTAATTCAAACTTGTCTGATGTCTAATAGGTAATTCAAACTTGTCTGATGTCTAGTAGGTAATTCAAACTTGTCTGATGTCTAGTAGGTAATTCAAACTTGTCTGATGTCTAGTAGGTAATTCCAACTCTTCTGATGTCTAGTAGGTAATTCACACTCTTCTGATGTCTAGTAGGTAATTCAAACTTTTCTGATGTCTAGTAAGTAATTCAAACTCTTCTGATGTCTGATAGGTAATTACAAACTCTTCTCATGTCTAGTAGGTAATTCAAACTCGTTTGATGTCTAATAAGTAATTCAAACTCTTCTCATGTCTAGTAGTTAATTCAAACTTGTCTGATGTCTAGTAGGTAATTCAATCTTTTGGTTTGTGCTCCTTTTGGTTTCGACTGAAACGAACGTTGACAAAAGCAAATACAAGGAAAAACAAATTCTCGTTTCGGAGGAAGATCATCTTTATCCGGCAATTGGTATTTCCTGCATCTTTGCTGGCGGCGAGGAAAACTATAAGGAATCGCAGAAACGGTCCTCAGACTCTTTCTTTGTCCCGCACTGATTCTTAAGTAATTATCTTAGGTCTGCTCTCTCCGATTTCCAAAGCTCGACTCTCGCATAACACGCTTGTTCCTATCTCGTCTGACATCATTTCCTCTAGCTATTGATCCCACGGAAGAACAAAGCTTAACTACCTCACCCGTACATCCTACCTAATTTGATAAACATTTATTTGCGAACCTTAATCTTCAAATGCATACTAGTTGACGTGGATTCAATATTTAACAATGGCATGAACTCTCAATCGTCCTCCAACTACGATAAAATAACAAATTGTGTTTCATTTTTTTTTTCAATACAATAACTCGTTCATGATAGAAGTATCGAACACTGTAGTGCTTCATAGCCAGCAGCTCCAGTCTTGGATCTCGGCAAATAGTATCATCAGAGGGATACTGTACCAGCCAGTTCTGGCGCCCTATCCTCGACTGATGACACCGATACGGCGGCGCCCCTCCGCGCTGGAGTTGCCAATACTTGCCATAGTGTTGACCATTTATCTTGCGTTATTATATATTTTGTCCATGTGATCTTATGGTGACGTTTTCATAGTATTTATAATTGACATCAGATTTTATATACATATTAAGTTTCGGCCTTAAATAGTCAAAAATAGTCGATTTGCTATAAAAAAAAAGACAAACTAGCGGTGAGAAAGGTATGAACCCCCAACTTTCCTCCAGTTATGTGTATAATAACACGTTTTATTTAATTTATCATATGCGATTAATATTTTGCAAAAGTTAATGTATTTCGGCATTTATTAACGCAGAACTGATTGATTTGCCGAAAAAATAAGATCTTCTGGGACATGGAAATACAAACAGATAAACGTATTCACTCGAGAAGTAATTAGTTAATTGTTTTGTTTTACGGCGTATCAACACTTTTCGGTTTATTTAATGCCAAATCCGGTCATTTTGGTAAAAGTTTTCATGGTTCAAGTACATTATATATTCAAATATTCATTTACGGTGTTTGGCTTGGTTGTTTTATTTTACGGCATATCAACCCTTTTCAGGTTATTTACTGCCAAATCTGGAAATTTTGGTACAGGTGTTTATGCTTCAAGTTATTATAATTATTTATGATGTTTGGTTTGGTTATTTTGTAGAGGAAAATTGTTTTTGGCTTTGCAGAACACAGCTGAGTTTTGCAAAGGGAAAGGAAAAAAACAATGACATCAATGTTTGGTGCATTTTAGGTTAGGAAGCCAGCATTTTCAGACAGCTTTATCTGGTAGCACCATCTCGAGAAGAGAGAGAGCGTGATAATAGATAACAAGAAGGAAGAAACAAACATGCAAGATAATAAATTTCGAGAATACATGTCGGGCTGAATGGAAGATAAAACTTAAGAAAACTATCAATTATTGTCATGGAACGAGTAAACATTTCTGGTAAACCTGGAAACCTGTGTTGAATTAAAATAGCATTTAAATCAAGTTTCAGAAATAAGAGTTCTCATAAAGTTAGTTTACGGAGATTTCAAAGGTGAATTTATTGTTCCAGGTCTAGTATAAGCTAAAACATGAAATAAAACGATAATTTCTTTCATGTTTTATCTTTTACCAAACGCGGAATAATAATTTTACCTTCGAAACGTGTGTAAACCAGCCTTATGTATACACTAAAGGCCTGATGATTTCCGTCGAGAATGAAACATGTACATTGATGTGAAGCTTACTTGCCATAAATATGCTTTCATACAGCTACTACTAAGCTCTACTAACGTATTGAGCACTGTTGAAGTAAATACTGAAAAATATATACGCAATATATTATTTCACTTTATAATATCATGTGTATATGCATCCGATAATAATAATAATAATAATAATAATAATAATAAAAATAAAAATAAAAACAATAATAATAAAAAATAATTATAATAAAAATAAAAAATAATAATAATAAAAATAATAATAAAATAATAATAATAATAATAATAAAAATGATAATAATAATAAAAATAAAAATAAATAAAAATAAAAATAAAAATAATAATCAAATATAAACATTTTTATATTATCACACACACGTGTGTGTGTGATAATATAACATTGTTATTTGAAAACTCTTTGCATGAAGTTTAGCTTCGGTGGTGTACGGTTTTTATTTGACAACAATCCCTGATGATGAAAATTCTAGAAATACGTGTTAGCTTACTTTTGTTTCGAAACTGATATTAAATCACAGTATGATACATGTCTGATCTGGTAATTTATATTACGCCTCCTCCTTCTCGGGTTGAGCACTGTCATTAAATGACGTCACCTGCTACTATTTAGCGTAATGCAGAGCTCTTTGTAAATAAACAAATAGAGCACTGTCAAGTAGCAGTCAATGTATATATAAAAAACATTGTAGATATTTACGGCCGCCTATCCCGTAGATAAGAGCTGCCTACTATCAACTAGATGTAGGAGGTTCGATCCTTTGCTTGGGATAGATGCTAGTCTAGCCGTACTGAAGACCAGTGATACAGAATCAAAAATAAACTAAAAGTAAACTTTTAGTAGATAGAACCGATAGTTAAATGGTTTAAGCTCAATATACGAGATAGAGCAATTATAAAGATAGGTGAAAGAAGAGTGATAAAAATGTACGAATGTCCAGATTTATTTTAAACTTCGATTGTTCAATGCAAGGTATATTCTGTAATAAACTAATGTTTATTATTTTTTCCTTAAGCCAAGGCTTTTCAAAGATCGACATCTTATCATCAGAGGAGATATACAGAAAAAGCATTGGCTTAAGGAAAGAATAATACACATTAGTTTATTACAGAATATACATTGCATTGAACAATCGAAGTTTGAAATAAATCTTGACATTCGTGCATGTGTATCACTCTTATTGCTTCTATCTTTATATATATATATATACATATATATATATATATATATATATATATATTGATATATATATATATATATATATTTATATATATATATATATATGACGGTAATATTGACACACGCACGGCCTTAACGTGAGCGATATATATATATATATATATATATATATATATATATATATATATATGAGAGAGAGAGAGAGAGAGAGAGAGAGAGTAATGATAATGATGAAGGCGAATATACGATAAAAAGAGAAGTGACATAGCAACTTGTCCGACAAACAACGAACAATGGTGGCTGCTTGAACGAGAGAAACCTCCTCAAAAGTCAAGAGGATGTCCAAGGGTGTGAATTGATAAAGAATGACCAGCGACACATCGAGCAGCGACATAAATTAATGAGGTAAGGTGCAGAAAACGTATCCTAGCAACGGGATTACCAATGGTCACTTCCATTGAAGCCCTCCACTCTCCCTGGAGACATATGTGAGAAGGTTAATTTCTATTGCAGTTATGGCTGCTTGGTCAACAATTCAGGACACGACGTCGTTTTGGAAGGTACTTGGCCGAACACATCTGCATGAGACCTTCTGCACATGCGCAGAGAAAGAGAGAGAGACAGAGAGAGAGAGAGAGAGTTAGAGAGAGAGAGAGAGAGAGAGAGAGAGAGAGAGAGAGGGGGGAGAGAGCATGCGCATGATTGGATAGCATTATTAAGCGTTGCTATGGCAATGGGAAAACATTTTGAAGTTATTAATGGTGATGTTGGCTACTCCCCACTTACGCAAATATTAAGAACTTAAACATTCTACCGTGAATAGTAAATAAAGTACTAAAACAACGACTCAAAGAGGCAGCGCATATGTTGGGCGACAATGACCTCCTAAGTAGACCTAGTATCGAATTTAATACACCATGGGAAACAAAAATCATAACTATAATAGATTAGAACAACATTTAAAACTTTTTTCATCTATATATATATATATATATATATATATATATATATATATATATACATTTTTCGTGGTACAAAATTTAATTACAGCAAGGAATACAGACGTTTGTGACATTTTTTTGGGTGGAATGAAATTGAAAAAGTATAAAAACGAGAGGAAATAATTAAATAAAAATCATGAATATACTAAGCCAACTTTCGTCCACACTCATCAGAGTATCTACGTGGAAATAATTCAAGCAAATACGACTAAAAACTTTAAAAAGTAGAATGAAAACCAATGAAAAGTTTAGGAGAAAAAAATGGGGGTTGGGGAAGGTCACAAATTTATCACATTGAGTCCTAGAAGCCACTCCTTATATATATATATATATATATATATATATATATATATATATATATATATATAGGGTGTACCTAAATGTATACACCTTTTAAATCGTTATAAATCCTTCAATGTACTTATTTTAACTTGCAAACAAAATTGATAGAAGAGTAAGAATACACATTTAAAAATACTTACAGTAAAATTAACTAAAACGTAGAAAATTAACTTTTAATAAACGTAAAGGCTCCTTGGGGTAATTTAAGAATGTTCATAAAATGAATCCTAACCCTAACCCGTTCTGCTCAATACAGCTTTCATATCATGATACATTGGATCTACAAACGTCTTGCAACATTTCCTCTACCATGTTCATTAATTAACCCGAACCTATACCCGTGGTGCGAGTTAAGGTTAAGATTAATTCATAAACATTCTCAAATTACCCCGAGTAGCCTTTACATTATTATTAAATTAATAAATTAATATTAAAAGATGATTTTAAATGTTTTTATTAATTTTACTGTCAGTATTTTTAAATGTGTAATCTTATTTTTCTATCAATCTTGTTTGCGAGTTAAAATCAGTAAATTTAACGAGTTATAACGATTCAAAGGCTGCATACATTTTTGGAAGTAGTCCAAGTGAGTGGGAAATATGTTGAATAGAATGGAATAATGAATTTAGATTCTAAGGAATATTCCGGACATTTCAAATACTAATACGTTGTGGGATTTGAAGAAGGCACATTCCGGTTGAAATTCCAGTTGATATGATTTAAATATAAGCATTTAACCAGAAATCTTTACGGAATTTGAAATATAAACAATTGTATGCTGCAGCACATCAATAAGACACTAAAAGCCGGGGTCATATATATATATATATATATATATATATATATATATATATATATATATATATATATATATATATATATAGAGAGAGAGAGAGAGAGATAGAGAGAGAGAGAGAGAGAGAAGAAAAAAGAGTGATAAATATGCGACGATTGTCCAAATTTATTTCAAATTTCAATTGTTCAATGCAAGGTGCATTCAGTAATAAACTAGTGTTTATTATTCTTTCCTTAAGCCAAGGCTTTTCAAAGATCGAAATCTTATCATCAGAGGAGAAATACAGATGGATAAGTTGGCTTTCGAAAAAACCAAAATTCAAATATTTGAAAAATATGAAAATTATTATTAAAAATTATTAAAATAATTTTTGTTAAAAAAACGTATTGAATAAAAAGAAAAGTTCCGTGAAAAAGATATGCAAATTGTCCGGGTGGTAAATTTCCGTTGAAAAGAAGTCCGGTGAAATTGTAGAATGTGAAGAAAAACTCTTTGCGTGGGAGCAGATTGGAGAAAGTGCTCAAAATGTAGGTAAGTCCAGATGCACTATATATAATAGTGACTCTGTCTTTGTGTGTGTCCGCCTGATCTTTGTGTCTTATGTTCACCCAAACCGCTGGACAGAATTGCTTGAAAATTGGCATGTGGAGTACGTACCTCTCAGTGATACTGCATCCTTAAGTCATGAGTTTTCAAAGAAAATCTTCTCCTCAGAGAACCAGTACCGCAATGGCATTACTGCAGGTAATAAAAATTAAGCTTTGAAAATATATTAAAAAAATGTTAATATATATTTTATATATATTATAATTTTTACTCCTTGTTTTTGAACTTTAAATCTGATTAATTTCTCATTTTATTATGTCATTCAATTAATATATATATATATATATATATATATATATATATATATATATATATATATATATATATATATATATGTCTCCGACAATCATGAAAATGTATACATAGGGTCGACTGTTACGACGCTATCCAGAAGATTAATTATGCATTTATCTAACGACTCCGCCATAACCCAGCACCTCTATAAAAAGCATTCCTACCCCCTTTCGCAAATCCGTAAACTTCTAGTAGATAACACAAAAATCATCGCACAAAATACTAATACACTTAAACTCCACATACTCGAAGCCCTATACATTAAAACAGAAACACCAGCTATTAACAAGATTAATTATACTATTAGTACTAATATACTCAAATGCCTATAAATATAAATTTACATAAAACACAGTCCTTTATTTTCCCGCCTAAATAGAATATATATTCACTCCTAGGTCTATGTCTGGTTACCATTGCTCCACTGACGATGGACCTGGAAGGGTCCGAAAGCGCTTTGGGAAGCTATGGCAATTTTATCAGCCAGTTTCCGTCTGAAACTAAGAACCTAATCAGAAAAACGGAAAGGATCTTAGAAAAAATAACCAGACACAAGATGTCCGTTATTTTTAATGATACTTGTATATATATATATATATATAAATATATATATATATATATATATATATATATATATATATATATATATATATATATATATATATATATATATATATATATATATATATGTTAATCTAATAAAAGATATAAGAGGCAACTAATATATTTAATTAGTAAACATCAGGATAAAACTGAAGCTCAATATACTGGATAGAGCATTAATAGCATAATATAAAATGAAATAATAAAATAAGGTGCGAATCAAATTTTATTAGAATTCAATGTGAAGGCAAAGTACTTTAAAGTCCTTAACTCATGAGTTTTCAAAGAAAATTCTTCTCCTTAGAGGACCATTACCGCAATGACATTACTGTAGATCATAAAATTAAACTTTGAAAATATGTAAAAATATATATAAAAATGCATAAAAGTATATAACACATCAAATATATCAGCCCAAAACATACTTTTTTGTTAAAGCTATACAGTTCATCCAAGTCATACAATTTAAAACATATTCAGGAAAGATATTCAAGATGTTGATTGAAAAGTGATCCAGGTGGTGAATGGTAGTCCAAAAACGAAAAAGTTATCCAGGCGGGAAATCTGTTTGCAATCGATGCAGTAAATGACAGTGAAAAATGTATCCAAGGTGTATGCAAATTAATAAAACGATAAAGAAACCAAAACATATGAAAAGTTCAGAAAACTCACTTGGAGTTGAATATTATAATGTTCAAAATTCAGTGTTCTGATGAGGTGATCGGATATATATATATATATATATATATATATATATATATGAAGAAGAATGGAAAGGAATTAGAGAAGCAAAAGCCAAATCAAAATTCAATTTTTAGCAATCGGACATTTGCTTGCATTCGGGCAGAGTGTTGCCCTGCGTTTTCTTTCCCTACAACTTTTATTTATTTTCTTCAAATTTTAAATCTTGGCCATTGCCAACTTATCTATCCCAGCAACTTCCTCTGATGATAAGATTCTGATCTTTGAAAAGCCTGGCTTAAGGAAAATTTAACTTGAATAAATTGCCTTTTTGCGGAATATACCTTGCTCTGAGCATTTGAATTGAATTATGATTTGACTTTTGCTTCTCTAATTCCTTTCCATTCTTCTTCATATCTACCTGCTCTATCCTGGATATTGAGCTGTATACTCTTCACAATAGGTTTTACCTCTCCTAAAAGTTCGCTTTTAGTACACCTCTTTATATATATATATATATATATATATATATATATATATATATATATATATATATTGAACTTAACCGTGACTGACCGACTGGTATTATTATGCAGATGCTTGGACTCATCTAAGATAAGATGCGTCCGTTCAACCTGCCCGTTTATTTGATAAAAAAGGTATTTCTAACGAAACGTGACAGATCGACGCACGAGGTGACAGAAAAACTGACCGACAAAACCTCTCATAGAGAAATTAGGACGGATGTAAAAATAAGAAGAAAAATATGAAATTACTGGATGCTAATAGTTACGGTTATTTAGCAATAGGAGGCGCCACATGTTGTTGTTGTTTTTTTTTGTCGACTGGAATATTTAGTCGAGTTGCGGTGCAAACAAAATTTAGCAGCAGGTCGGCCCTAGTCTGAGAGAGGTGACCGTTGTGGTCATTCTAAAATTGGTTCAAAACAAGTCAATGCCTCTGTGAAACGAACCAATTACGGCCGCCGTCTTACCTTCGTGTAAAGGTGAAATTGCGCTGACCCCAAACTCACTTTGCAGATTGATGGGGGTTCGACTCACGATATCTCCTGTTTTATTTAACGCTTTGGATTTTCTGCATGAATAAATAAATAAAAAAAATACATAACAGTCATTCGAAAGATACGTCCGTTCAATCTACGCTTTCTAACGAGAATGATATTTCAAAGTAAAGTGTGGCAGACCAACCAAAATACTATTTCAAATTGAAACCTGATAGCCGAACCAAAAATGCTATTTAAAACTTCATAAAAGCGTCATAGACCAATGAAAATGCTGTTCAGATTTGAGCGTGACAGACCAAAGAAATTTCTATTTGAAGCATAAGCTTGACAAATCAATGAAAATGCTATTTCAAACTGAAGCGTGACAGACCAAAGAAAATTCTATTTTCAATTTAAGCATGCCAGACCAATGAAAATTTTATTTCAAATTTAAGCGTGACAGACCAATTAAAATTCTATTTCAAATTAAAACGTGACAGACCAATGAAAATTCTATTTCAAATTTAAGCGTGACAGACCAATGAAAATTCTATTTCAAATTTAAACGTGACAGACCAATGAAAATTCTATTTCAAATTTAAGCGTGACAGACCCAAGTAAATGCTATTTCGAACCAAAAATGCTATTTTAGAGTTCAGCGTGACAGACCAATGAAAATTCTATTTGAAGCATAAGCGTTACAAATCAATGAAAATGCTATTTCAAACTGAAGCGTGACAGACCAATGAAAATTCTATTTCAAATTAAAACGTGACAGACCAATGAAAATTCTATTTCAAATTTAAGCGTGACAGACCAATGAAAATTCTATTTCAAATTTAAACGTGACAGACCAATGAAAATTCTATTTCAAATTTAAGCGTGACAGACCCAAGTAAATGCTATTTCGAACCAAAAATGCTATTTTAGAGTTCAGCGTGACAGACCAATGAAAATTCTATTTGAAGCATGAGCGTTACAAATCAATGAAAATTCTATTTCAAACTGAAGCGTGACAGACCAAAGAAAATGCTATTTTCAATTTAAGCATGACAGACCAATGAAAATTCTATTTCAAATTTAAGCGTGACAGACCCAAGTAAATGCTATTTCAAACCAAAAATGCTATTTTAGAGTTCAGCGTGACAGACCAATGAAAATGCTATGTCAAATTTAAGAGTGACCGATAAAATAAAGTTCTATTTCGAACTTAAGCGAGATAGACCAAAGAAAATGCTATTTCTAACTTAAGCCTGGTATATAGGGGTCATCCTATATATCTTAGAGGGGGATCACCATATATTTTTTATGCCCGAGGGTTAGCTAAATTTTTATGAAGGTTTTTTTTTCTATTTTATTTGGATAGGGTCACCATATATTTTTTTAGTTTAACCCATAAATAATCCAAAATGAGAGGTTCATACCTTTCACATGTTTTTGTTGGTCATGTTCAACTTATTCGATACCCAGGCAACGCCCGGTAAATCTGCATGTTCTGTATAGAAAATTCTATTTCAAACTCAAGTGTGACAGATCGACTGACGGACAGAGCTTTTTACAGGAATGATTAGACAGATCTAAAGTAAGATACGTCCAAGTTAACTGTGCTTTTATCGATAAAAATGTTATTTCTAACCAAAGCGCAACAGACCGACAGACAACGCCTCTCATAGAGTTACGAGGACATATTTCAAGATTTTTTGGTGGAAGTCTTAGAGTAAATAGTAACTGAACTAATGATTCGGATTGAGGGACGAACAAAGTGAAATAAAGTTTTTGTATTCATGAGTCTCGAGTTAAGTGTAGAAAAAAACGCGGGAAAATTGGATTTGTTCGTCCTTGCGGAGGCAAACTTAATGATGAAGGTAAATCGAATGAAGTGAAGTTTGTATTTTAAGATGAACAACAAAAGAAAAAAAGAAGAAGAAACTGCCGAGAATGTTAGGGTCAGTTGAGCGTAAAAAAAGTAGCAGAAAATGGCGGATGGAAAGCCAAAAAAATAAAAATAGTATGAAAATTAAAGCGGACTTTTATTTTTTACGAGGTGAAGAATTGGCAAAAAGAATGAAAACGTAAAAAAAAAGAAGAAAGAAGAGAAAATATTGAAATGGGTAGGAAATAAGAGGATAAGATGTAGGTAAAAAAGTAAATACTATTAATTAAGGAAAAAATATAAATAATAAGGAAAGATATTAAAGAAAACGCAAAGATAAAAAGAGGTTTAATAAACGAACAAAAAAATACCATGAGTAAATTACTATGAAAAGGAGGGGAAACAGAAAATACTATAAAAAAGAATGAATTTTTTTTTCAATATGAATGAATATCGAAAATACTATGAAATGACGAAAAAAAGAAAAATATTATCAAGTGAAGGAATATTGAAAATATCATGAAATTAAAGAAAAATAAAATACTATAAAATGAATGAAAAAATAAAATACTATAAAAAGAGAAATAAATAAAATACTATAAAAAGAAGAAAAAAAACAATAAAATAAAGAAAAAATAAAATACTATAAAAACAAGAAAAAATAAAATACTATAAAATTAATGAAAAAATAAAATACTATAAAAAGAGGAATAAATAAAATACTATAAAAAGAAAAAAAAAGAAAATACGATAAAATAAAGAAAAAGTAAAATACTATAAAAACAAGAAAAATAAAATACAATGAAATGAATGAAAATATAAAATACTATAAAAAGAGGAATAAATAAAATACTATAAAAAGAAGAAAAAATAAAATACTATAAAAAGAAGAAAAATAAAATACTATTAAATGAAGGAAAAATAAAATACTATAAAACAAGAAAAAAGAACATACTATCAAATGAAGAAAAAAGAAAATACTATAAAAAGGAGAAAAAGAAAGTACCATGAAATAAAGGTAAAAGAAAATACTTTAAAATTAAGGAATAAATAAAATACTATAAAACGGAGAAAAAAAAGAAAATACTATAAAATGAAGGAATATTGAGAATACCCTAAATTTAAAGAAAAAAATACTATGAAATGAATGAAAAAATAAAATACTATAAAAAATGAAAAAATACTATAAAAAAGAGAAAAAAGAAAATACTATAAAAAAGAAAAAAAGAAAATACCATAAAATTAAGGGAAAAATACTATGAAATTAGGGGAAAAGAAAATACTATAAAATGAAGGAAAAATAAAATACTATAAAAGAAGAAAAAAGAAAATACTATAAAATGACGGAAGAAGCTAATACTATAAAATAAAGAAGAAAGGAAAATACTATAAAAAGGAGAAAAAGAAAATACCATAAAATTAAGGGAAAAATACTATAAAATGAAAGAATATTTAAAATACCATAAAATTAGGGGAAAAGAAAATACTATAAAAAAGAGAAAAAAGAAAATACTATAAAATATAAGAATATTGAAAATACCATAAAATTAAGAAAAAATACTATCAAATTTAGGAAAAAATAAAATACTATAAAAAAGAAGAAAAAGAAAATGCCATAAATTAATGGAAAAATAAAATACTATAAAATAAAGAAAAAATAAAATACTATAAAAAAGAAAAAAATACCATGAAATTAAGAAAAAAGAAATACTATAAAATTAGGGAATAAATAAAATACTATAAAAAGGAGAGCAAAGAAAATACTATCAAATCAAGGAAAATTAAAAATACCATAAAATTAATGAAAAAATAAAATAGTATGAAATGAAAGAACATATTATGTAACGATGAAAATACTATAAAATGAAGGAGAAAAATACTATTATAAGGAAAAATACTATAAAATAAAGGAATATCGAATATAATATGAACATGAGAAAAAAGAAAATCCTATAAAATGAATAGAAAATTTAGTTTTAAATTAAGGAAAATAGAAAATACTAAACAAAAATACTATAAAATAAAGAAAAATTGAAAATACTTTTGAATGGAACAGAGAAAATACTTTAAAAAGAAAAAAAAAGAAAACACTATGAAATAGATGAAAATATCCTGGAATTAAAAACAATTCCATAAATGAATGATAATCATAACGACTATAAAAAGAAGGAAAGATTATACCTTCAGACCATAACTACAAACATAATAAACATATCTAAAATACCCTATCAAAATACGGTTTCAGGACCGTAAAAACCACCTGTGAAACACTCAGAAATCTAATCAAGAATAACAAAAGCATCGACAATACTTCTACTACACAATCTGTCATTTCAACAATACCGTGTAGTGTAGTCAACAACTTCGTCAGAAAAAAACGGAAAAATTATGCCTCACCAGTGTTCGCACCCGCAATTTATCTAGAAATATTTTTTTAAAGCCATCTAATTTATCCTACGCTACGCCCAATCCTACGCTAGACTGTACGCCCTCCGTTAAAAATAACGGAAAATTATGCCTCATCAGTGTTCGCACCCGCCATTTATCTAAAAATACTTTTTCAAGGCTATCTAGTTTATCCTACGCTACGCTCAATCCTACGCTATAGTGTACGATTTCCGTCAAAAATAACGGAAAAATTATGCCTTATCAGTGTTCGCACCCGCCATTTATCTAGAAATATTTTTTAAGGCTATCTAATTTATCCTACGCTACGGCCAATCCTACGCTATAGTGTACGCCCCCCGTCAAAAATAACGGAAAAATTATGCTTCATCAGTGTTCGCACCCGCCATTTATCTAGAAATATTTTTAAGGCTATCTAATTTATCCTACGCTACGCCCAATCCTACGTTATAGTGTACGCCTTCGTCAAAAATAACGGAAAAATTATGTCTCATCAGTGTTAGCACCCGCCATTTATCTAGAAATATTTTTTCAAGTCTATCTAATTTATCCTACGCTACGCCCAATCCTACGCTATAGTGTACGCCCTCCGTCAAAAATAACGGAAAAATTATGTCTCATCAGTGTTCGCACTCGCCATTTATCTAGAAATATTTTTTCAAGTCTATCTAATTTATCCTACACTACGCCCAATCCTACGCTATAGTGTACGCCCTCCGTCAAAAATAACGGAAAAATTATGTCTCATCAGTGTTCGCACTCGCCATTTATCTAGAAATATTTTTTCAAGTCTATCTAATTTATCCTACACTACGCCCAATCCTACGCTATAGTGTACGCCCTCCGTCAAAAATAACGGAAAAATTATGTCTCATCAGTGTTCGCACTCGCCATTTATCTAGAAATATTTTTTGAAGACAATCTAATTTATCCTACGCTACGGCCAATCCTACGCTATAGTGTACGCCCTCCGTCAAAAATAACGGAAAAATTATGCCTCATCAGTGTTCGCACCCGCCATTTATCTAGAAATATTTTTTCAAGTCTATCTAATTTATCCTACGCTACGGCCAATCCTACGCTATAGTGTACGCCCTCCGTCAAAAATAACGGAAAAATTATGCCTCATCAGTGTTCGCACCCGCCATTTATCTAGAAATATTTTTTCAAGTCTATCTAATTTATCCTACACTACGCCCAATCCTACGCTATAGTGTACGCCCTCCGTCAAAAATAACGGAAAAATTATGCCTCATCAGTGTTCGCACTCGCCATTTATCTAGAAATATTTTTTGAAGGCAATCTAATTTATCCTACGCTACGGCCAATCCTACGCTATAGTGTACGCCCTCCGTCAAAAATAACGGAAAAATTATGCCTCATCAGTGTTCGCACCCGCCATTTATCTAGAAATATTTTTCAAGTCTATCTAATTTATCCTACGCTACGGCCAATCCTACGCTATAGTGTACGCCCTCCGTCAAAAATAACGGAAAAATTATGCCTCATCAGTGTTCGCACTCGCCATTTATCTAGAAATATTTTTTGAAGGCAATCTAATTTATCCTACGCTACGGCCAATCCTACGCTATAGTGTACGCCCTCCGTCAAAAATAACGGAAAAATTATGCCTCATCAGTGTTCGCACCCGCCATTTATCTAGAAATATTTTTTCAGGTCTATCTAATTTATCCTACGCTACGCCCAATCCTACGCTATAGTGTACGCCCTCCGTTAAAAATAACGGAAAAATTACGCCTCATCAGTGTTCGTACTCGCCATTTATCTAAGAATTTTTTTTCAAGTCTATCTAATTTATCCTACGCTACGCCCAATCCTACGCTATAGTGTACGCCCTCCGTCAAAAATAACGGAAAAATTATGCCTCATCAGTGTTCGCACCCGCCATTTATCTAGAAATATTTTTTCAAGTCTATCTAATTTATCCTACGCTACGCCCAATCCTACGCTATAGTGTACGCCCTCCGTCAAAAATAACGGAAAAATTATGTCTCATCAGTGTTCGCACTCGCCATTTATCTAGAAATATTAATAAAAATATTTAAACAAAATTATAGAATTATATAGGGAAGGGTTTCTTTCATGCGGCTGGGTAAGTATGAGGTGGTTGTCTGACTTGCTATTGGCTTTCTCGCTTCCCCTCACAACTGCAAATTGTTTCGTCCAGATGTCTAGAAAAAAGCCCGTGTTTACTCGCTAACTTTTGTCTGATAGGATAGAAGTACATTTTTTTCATTAATTAGTCACTATTTATCAAGGCCTGGGCGCTCGATGATGGAGGTTAAAGAGATCGTCAGTTGGACGATGGTCGCCTCAACAAGAGAACTGCAAACAATGAGGGCGATGGGCACAATATTACTTCAGACGAATTAATATTCCAAGGACACAGCTCAACAAGTGTTTTTTTTTAACATAGTTCCCCCCAAACAAGGTAGGCCGCTAGATGTCTGTTTACATTAGTTTTAAATATCTGCATGTCTGCACCGTCGGGGAAAGAATGGCAGCAATGGCAGCTGCACATTCCGCGGTGAACCATTGGGAAGAGAGTGAGGCTTGCTAAAGAATTTTCGCATGGGGACATAGGCTTCAATACCTGCTTTGATCCATTCAGTTAATTCATTTGCACACTGGTCAGCAGGGAGTGAGAAGGTTTCCCTCCATGGGGCGTCGCTGATGTGATCTCTGATTGACTCAAGATCAGCCTGCTCGTAGTATCTCGTTATTTTGAGCAACAGTTCATCAGCTTTTGGACGACTTTTTAGGGTGATATGAATCATTAGCACAATGTGATCAGCATTCCCGAGTGGGCTATAAGCTTTCGTCACACAAGCTACGGGCATTGAGGTCAAGAAAAGGTCTAGAAGTGAGGCTTGTTGGTCTACTCGATCGGGGATGCGGGTCGGAAAATTTACAGTCTGAGAGAGGGAGTGAGCTAAGGAGACATTATACGTAGAGTTACCGGCTGCGCCAGTAAGGCTGGAGAATCCCAACCAATCACGGTGGTGTGCATTAAAATCCCCAAATACATGTATTAACATTTGACTTGAAAACGGCCATGCTGTAGTCGGGTGGGAAGCAGGCTCGTGGTATCCTGTTCCACAGGAAGGAGTTCTTTATTCATGGAAAGAGAGAAAGGAAAGTTCTCCGCTGTGGTTGAGGAAAGACAAGTTCTTGCCTTTGATGATTTACAGGGCGTACCACGTATTGGAGCTCCGTCTAGGATCTACCATGAACATAACGGTACGGTAGAGAAAGGCTCGAAACATCTCTTCTGTTTGAAAAGGGTTGTAGGGACGAGAATAAATCACCCCCACTAGATTTCGGATTCGATTTTATACTCTATCAAGAGAAGAAAGAGTGCTCCGTGCATTACCTCCCCGCAGATATGATAACCGGACTCCATCTTAAACCCTATCTGTCTCTTATACAGACAGATGATTTCGTCGGGGGTGCAGTACTTTCTGAAGCGGTAAAATGATCTAACCATTTAATGTAAGTCTTCCATTTCAGGTCTGGGGTGAAAGTCAGTCCTAGAACTTTATTAAAGAAGGGGGCTTCTTTGAGGAAAGAACCGTTCATTTCAACTGGGGAAAAGATAGGATCAGAGCGTTGATGGTGAAAAGAGGGAAGATTTGTCTTAAAGCAAACAAGCCACTTTCCCTATTGAATCACGTGCTCCAAGTCAGAAGAGAGAGAGAGAGAGAGAGAGAGAGAGAGAGAGATCCAGAAAGGTCTTGATCATCAATGCTCTTTGAAGTGTTTCCATAAATATTTGTGTCGTCAACAAATAATCTCAGAATATGATTTGGAACATCGTTTATGAAGACCAGAGAGAGGGTTGGGCATATAATAAATCCCTAATACACGTCGGTATTTATTCTACGTGCTTTGAACTTTTGCCCGTCAGTCATATTGGAGAAAGAGAGGATTTGATTGTTGAGAGGACATTTCCAGATATTCCATTCTACCAAGCTTCTGGAGCAAACCTTTGTGTCAGGCCTTTTATATGTCAAGAGCTATCGCACTAGAAACGAAGCCTTTGTCGATAGAATCACTGATCCCGTGCGATATAACAGTCATCAGGTTAGCTTTAGATGTTACAGGACGAAACCCGTATTGCTTGTCGCTAAGAAGATTGTTTTCGTTGAGGGGGTTGACAGCTACTTGATTGATTACAGATTCAAGGAACTTACTCATGACGCAGATCAGACCGATCAGTCTGTACTAGGGTGCAAAGAATAGATCTCTAGTATTTTTGAATACCGGGTAGACCAACGAAGTTTTCTAGTGTGATGGAAAGCATTTTTTCTTTAAGCGATTATTGAACAGCTTAATAAGGATAGCAGATATTTCGGGTTACAGTTTCTTGAGTACTAGGGTCTGAATGTTGTCCGTACCAGTTACGTTGTTGGCATCGAGGTTCTTAATAAGTTTGGCAACATCACGAACAGTTATTTGAACGCCGCATAGAGTTTTTTCGGTCATGGGAGGGGGAAGTCTGGGGGTAGGTGGCCATGATCGCTAAAAGGAATTTGTTACAAAGTTTTTTGCAAAAATGTTGGCCTCATCAGATGCGTAGGATATGAATCTGTTAAGGACCTTGTTCGTTATTCTCGAAAACTCACGGCAGCCAAACATCAGATCGGCAACTCAAGCTTTAACTGATTGGGCATAAGACGAGCATTTTCAACAACACTTTTGCTGAGGTTTCGAGCAGTATAAACAGAGGCTTTAGTTTCGGAGCATCTATTTAGTTGAAAGCAATTGAAATAATTTATATATATATATATATATATATATATATATATATATATATATATATATATATTTTGATTTTATTCCATTAGTTGCGACAAAACAAGTTTTGTTTCATTGGCGCGAATAGCGACCAACTCATCGGGCTAGCGATGGAATTCAAATTTGATTCCATCGCTAGCCCGATGAGTTGGTCGCTATTCGCGCCAATGAAACAAAACTTGTTTTGTCGCAACTAATGGAATAAAATCAAAAAATATATATTTTGCTCTGAATTTTCATTGAGAACTCTCATAAACCCGGTTTCAACTTCCTTCGGATTCATACCCCCTGGATATTTGTAACAAGTTAATTATATATATATATATATATATATATATATATATATATATATATATATATATATATATATATATATATATATATATGGGAAATGATTTCCCTTATCAACCCACTATGTCAACCCAATATTTCGATGCACTTGCATGACATTTTTCTTAAAATTATCATCCTGAGGAAGTCTTACAATAAAGACGAAACGTTGATGAATATATAAAAAAATATCTCTTGGTTTTTCCTTTTTTATTTCCCATTACGTTGGATTACCCTCATCCTTCCTTTCTCATATATATATATATATATATATATATATATATATATATATATATATATATATATATATATATATATATATATATATATATATATATCCAAGCAAGCGTTGTTGAACGTTACGGATCTTTCTCGTTTGTAAATCTTCTTCGTGAGGTTCTTAAACTGTCGAGCTATCCTTCTGATTTCAGGTGGAAGTCCGCAGAGTATTTCACCGATTGTTCTTTATTCGGCCATTTTTTTCTCGAGTGCTTTCGACTTTCTTAGTGGTATATATATATATATATATATATATATATATATATATATATATATATATATATATATATATATATATATATCGTACATGTATTGTATTAGTTTCTGTAAATGTAAATCCGTAGAAACTCAAGTGTTTATAAAAAGTGCTCAATAACAAGTAGAGCAAAATTCTTGGTCTGATGAGGTTGACTTTCTGGGAAAAGTGCAACCGAAACATGTATGCACATATGTAACCAATAATGTTTGTATAAATAAAAATTTATACTTATATATATATATATATACAGGGTGGGCCAAAATAAGGGTCCTATCTTTAAATTTGAATAACTTGAATTTGAATAACTTCCACAAAATACAAGTTAAACTTACCAAACTTTATGTGTGTGTAGACTGACCCTTCCGAGATTTTTTTAAATAAACAAAACAAATTTTAGCCGAAAAACACTTCTTAAAACTTACAAAAACTAAAGTATTGTTTTTTACACTGTTTTGAGTTTTTTAAGCAAAAATAATGTTTTCTAAATGAAGGTACGTTCCTTAGGGCTAATACGGCTCATGCTTGCTTCGGAAGGGGTCCTTTACTTATTCTAAAAAAAAATTAAAAAAAAATCAATAAATAAAAAAGTTATGAATTTTTAAAAATAGGACCCTTATTTTTGCCCACCCTGTATATAGTAATTCAGGTAAGGTTTGTATCCACACGGTAAAATCCGGAGAATATTTACTGTGTTGATATAATGATGTTCAATAATAAATAGAGCTATTTATTAATAATAAAATTTATATTTCTACAAACACAGTTCCAAGGTCTAAAATAGTGTCTACCTAAAAATAAGAAAAGAAAAAAGGAAACAGGTTTCATGTCAGAAATCCTGTTCTTTGTAGAAAAACACTTTCTTTTTTTTTAGAGAAGACTGATGTGGCGTAGGAGTGGTCAAAGGGACGGGCACCTGTCGAGACTTCGACAAATGGTTTTTCTCCATTTTGGGGGGCGCCAGGCTGTTTTTGCTTCCTTTTTTTTTATTGCCTCATTCGTTTATTCTGCGAATATTTATAGGACACGTGACCTTTCCGAACGCCGTAAAGATCTTCTCGAAGAAAGTAAAGAAGAAAGAAAGAAAGAAACGAACAAAGAAATACGGAAGAAAATAACGCAGGAAAACAGAAAAAATCGCAACCGTCCAAACACGTCTTTCCATTCGCCTGTTTTTCTTTTTGATATTTTGTGAAAAGAAATTTAAAAAAAAAAACGTCTGCTGGTAAACGCTACTGTTGGGAAATTAGTCAAAACAATTTATTTAGATTTACCTTTTCATTTGTGACGTATTTGCGTTATGAAAATGCTAATATTTAATATAAATTGGTAGTTTGCTGGAAGCATTGCTGGGAGTAATAATAAAAGTTTTAAAAAGGTTGAAGGCAATGCGAAGTTCCGGATCGCTGGAAGCTGTGAAGAACAAAAACAAAACAAAACCGAAATAAGTTGGATATAGATCGAAAAGGTTTGTTTATTTTTCTAGACGAACTTACAAGACAGCAAGAGTTTAAGTTAGTTAGTTAGTTAATATTTTATATCAGATGTAAGCATTTTAACTTACCGTTATTATTGGTTGTGAGTAAAGTAATGGTCGAACTGCTTCCGGATTCTTATTATTTGTTTTTGTTTTGGGTTTTTTTTTGGGGGGGGGGGGATAACCATTTGCCTTTACTGCCTTTTCTTCACGTGCGTTTTATTCCATTCTTTCCTGAATTACCAGAACTTTATGAGATATCGCCTTTTTAAACCTCCTCAACGTTTTTTTTAAGTCCTCTCATCGTTTTTTCTTCAGTGTTTTTTTCTCCTGCCTTTGGATATTATAATTTGTTTCTACAACTCGACTACATATTTCGATTATTCCCTGATAACTGGCGGACTGACTAACGAACTTTATTTTTTGTCGTGTCCGACAAGAAACACGTGTAGGTATACGAATAGATTAATATGGAAACATTCATGATTTTTGTATGTAAGATGAGAATGCAAATGATAATTTTCCACTGAAAGGCGAAATAAAGAATTGAAGGAACTGATGGGAATTATGGTTTTGGATTGCCTTTTACATGGTTTTGGGAATTGAATCAATATAATATTTGATATATATATATATATATATATATATATATATATATATATATATATATATATATATATATATATGCTGATGAGTCTCGATTGAAAAGAGACGAAATGTATACGTCCATAGATAAAAAAAATAAACAATAACAAATATTTTATATTTGAAGCTCCTCGTTAAAAAGTAGAGCACTGTAACACAGCGTAGCGTCACTTGCTTTATATGCATCGTTCCTTCACTTATAGAAGTTTGAATGCCTGTACGCTTCGCCGCCATTAATGTGTTAAAATTATCTTTGTTTATAAGCTGTTCATGTTACAGTTCACGCTACATGTCTACTCATATCATTTTGTAACCACAGTCTTAAATCTTCACGTATCAATTTACGGCCCTTCAGGCCTTTTTAAAACCACGAATCTGTTCACGGCATCTCAAGCCTTTTTCAATTACGGCATCTGTTCATTTATACGTATCTTAAAGTCTCTAAAAAGTTCTCAAATAAATCTCAAGGTTTACCTTATCTTCTGTTCTCTTCTTCGGCCTGTGATTCGTCTAGTCTTCGCTGGCTGTGTCGTCTTGATCGAAGGAAGAGGTCTGTCTCAGACAGAATGAATACACGAGACACGAATTTTCTTGAAGGGAAATTTCACACAAGTTTCTTTATTCTCACACAATTCTTATTTCTCGGTTCGCTTGCTGTCAGGGGGATTCCGGTCTCGACTCTCTCATACTTCGGCTATTTTCTTTCCTTTCGGGATATCTTCTGCCCTCCCAGAGCGGGGCCTTGCCGGTTTGCCGGCTACATGCTCGCACCCGGTCTGAGCGGTATCGCCTCTAAGCTCAGACTGATTCTAAAAAGCTAAGTTTTTGTTTTCCGTGGTGACGTAATCATCATTCCCACGCACGATATGGGGACAAAAACGACTCACTCTGATCTCTGACTCAAAGGTCACGTCAGGTGTCTAAATTTATTATGACTATTCTTGGATCAAACACTTCTCTGAACTCACTTCTGAGTCCAGAAACAAAACTTATTTTTCAATAACAAAATTAGCTATTTGATACTAGTTAACCTACTGTGCCTTGCATAATGGGGCCCTACAGTATTGTAACACTCCTTCCTTCCCTATAAACAAAAAAAACAAAAAATCCCAAGATTTTCTCTTTTTTTTAAAAAACCAACCCTTTCCTGGGACTGGTAAAAATCTGAGCCTGAGCACTCCTGGGTTGCCATCATTTCACCATTGCCGGAATTTCCTTCGGCACCACATGACACTGTTTCCGGGATGTGGGAGAGTTTGCTCCCTACGGTCGTTACCGGCTAAAAAAAGCCATCCCCTGTCATAAATCAACATCAGGCGTTTCTCGCCTATATCTCCTGCAAGATCTACCACATAAATTCGCTCTTGCTCACACACGTTCTCCGTGCTCGACCACTTCCCAAAAATTCCCGGTATGTTGCACTTTCGGGCCACCATCACTTTCTTAGATAACTTCAACAAACGGTCGGCACACAACCGATTAAAACTAACTGCGCGTTTTATTCTCGCGAAATAGGGGAACAAAAAACAGAACAAAAAAACCCTCATTGACCTATTCTCTAATGGTCAGCCTCGAAGCTTACTGAAGGTACCGTCGCTATGCTGCTTGCTATATATGGACCATACATTTCTGACACGCCCGTGCTCCCGTCGCGAATGACAGCGAACAAACACCCAGTTTCTAACTCCCAACCTCATTGGCGTGGCGTGGCACCCATCCCATGGCTCTAACTAAACGGCGAGACGGGGGTGAAATGTCGACACCACCGTTCCTGGAACACGTCCGGTCACCAACCCAGGTCCATCATTTTCTTCCCTAAACCAAAATTAATTTGACTGAGGTACCCTCTCTTAAATATAAAGCTTAAATCTATTCCACTTCCATACACGGTCTACCGACGTGATTGGGGAGCAACCATGGGTCACGAAAATTAATCACAACTTCAATATCGACCACCGTTATCGTGGCGCACCAATACGACTGTCCTGTCGTCTAACCACCGGTTCGCAGTTTTAACGCGTGTAGAGTTCGAGCACCTTTGCCCATTCTTCTCCGAGCCAAAACCCATGGCCGCCTCGTTTGCGAAAACCACGCGAGCGAACTTTATTGATCCCGCAGACCCAACTGGGCTGCACATGCTCTGTGCACAGGGATATTCTTCGAAATAACCTAATTGACCCCCGTCCGGGGTCTCCATCAACCGACCAAAACCTGCTATCAGTGCCCCCCAAACAACTCAAATACAAGATCACTTTAACCCTAACACTTTGCTGACCCACGTCACATTCAATTTAAGAACTGTTTTTTTTTTTTTTTAATTACATTTTAAAATTTCTCCATCCTCTAAATATGAAAATATCATTCACTCAAGCATTAGGAACCCGGAATCCTCCATGTAACAAATACATCAATACAAGAATACAAAAAAAAATTCATTCCACCCAACAACAACAAAAAAATCAAACCGAAACCGACAGAACCAATGGAGAATATATCTCCACAATACAATACAACATAATTCAAAAGATAAAGGGAAAAGAGAACAGCACCCGACACCATAACGTATTGACATGTCGTCAAACTCCAACCCGGACACCATCAGATCACCCGCCGCTGTCGTCGTCGTTTTCCTGCAACACTTTTTAGCAGTTTTCAAAACCCACGGGCGCTTTCTTTCTCTCTCTCTCTCTCTCTTTCTCTCTTTTTAACACGCATATACATTCTAACAACAAAAGATTTCGGCCACAGAGTGGCATATCAATCCCTTTCTTTCTATACTCTTTGTGTCTCTGTCTCTCTCTTTCTAATACATTCTTTCTTTCTTTTTTCTAAATACGCATATTCTGTCATCGCGTGCACATGTCATTTCAGCACATCCACCCTTTTTAACATTTCCATTCTTCCTCTCTCTCTCTCTCTTTTAATCACATACTTCCCTCGTTTTTTTTTTTTTTTTCCGCCCGTTATTGCTTTCACCTTTGTCCCCCACCAACACAAACCAGAAAAAAAATTACAGCAACAAATTCTTAAAACACAACACAAAAAAAAACATAATTACGGCAAATCGTCCTTTTTTTCTAACTAGAATGTTCTTTTCCTACAAAGTCTTAACAATTGTTTTTGCGTGTGTGTGTGCGTGCGTTCTTTTTTCTTTTTTTAACAAAATGTGTCTTTCTTTTTTTTTTTCTTTTTTTTTTTTGTGAATCTTAACAATTAACAAAATGTGTCTTTTTCTCTTTCTGCGTAATTTAATAATGGTCTGTGTATGTGTGCGTTCTTCTTTTTTTTCTTTTTTTAACAAAATGTGTTTTTTTTCTTTTCTTTTTTCTTTTCTTTTTTTTTTCTGTGTCTTTTAATAATTAACTAAATGTGTCTCTCTATTGTGTATCTCAACAATTTTCCCCTCCGTGCCTCGCTCCTTTTTTTTCTTCCTTTTTCTATTACTTGGACCACACGATGTGTTCGTACTTCATGACAGCACCAGATCGATATCGAACCGTTTCATGTTGGAAACGGCAGGTCACGGCTACCAAATTAACCCATTATGTAACGATACACGCTACATGTCTACTCATATCATTTTGTAACCACAGTCTTAAATCTTCACGTATCAATTTACGGCCCTTCAGGCCTTTTTAAAACCACGAATCTGTTCACGGCATCTCAAGCCTTTTTCAATTACGGCATCTGTTCATTTATACGTATCTTAAAGTCTCTAAAAAGTTCTCAAATAAATCTCAAGGTTTACCTTATCTTCTGTTCTCTTCTTTGGCCTGTGATTCGTCTAGTCTTCGCTGGCTGTGTCGTCTTGATCGAAGGAAGAGGTCTGTCTCAGACAGAATGAATACACGAGACACGAATTTTCTTGAAGGGAAATTTCACACAAGTTTCTTTATTCTCACACAATTCTTATTTCTCGGTTCGCTTGCTGTCAGGGGGATTCCGGTCTCGACTCTCTCATACTTCGGCTATTTTCTTTCCTTTCGGGATATCTTCTGCCCTCCCAGAGCGGGGCCTTGCCGGTTTGCCGGCTACATGCTCGCACCCGGTCTGAGCGGTATCGCCTCTAAGCTCAGACTGATTCTAAAAAGCTAAGTTTTTGTTTTCCGTGGTGACGTAATCATCATTCCCACGCACGATATGGGGACAAAAACGACTCACTCTGATCTCTGACTCAAAGGTTACGTCAGGTGTCTAAATTTATTATGACTATTCTTGGATCAAACACTTCTCTGAACTCACTTCTGAGTCCAGAAAAAAAACTTATTTTTCAATAACAAAATTAGCTATTTGATACTAGTTAACCTACTGTGCCTTGCATAATGGGGCCCTACAGTATTGTAACATTCAGAACTGGACTAGCGGTTAGCGACGTTGGACTGGGGTTGGAAAATACTTGTGGTCCAGGGTTTCGAATCGTGTGACCGGTGGTGAATAGTCGTACTTCTATGCTGATGAGTCTCGATTGAAAAGAGACGAAACGTATACGTCCATAGATAAAAAAATAAACAATAACAAATATTTTATTTATATATATATATATATATATATATATATATATATATATATATATATATATATATATATATATATATATATAGTTAAGTGAAAGGGATAATAAGCAAATGTAAAGTTACATACTTTACGAGTTAAATAAGTAGTACAACAAAGTGTAGTATAAAATATATGAAAAAGTCTTTTAAAACTGTTTTTCAAAGAAACACATCCTCTTCTCAGCAGGAAAAACAATTATTTAGCTTTGGTTCCAATTATTAATTATAAAATGTTTATCAATCATGAATGAAATCTGAAGTCCTTTCTAGTTTCTAGTGAAAAAAAAGAAATATCATTGAATTAGGGGGGGGGTAAAATATTTTGCAAAAGTAAATCCAGGATTTATTGTGATGGGTGAAGAGGTATCTATTCGAAAAAAACATATATATATATATATATATATATATATATATATATATATATATAGTAAGCAATGAAAATATATATATGGCAATCAAGCTACACAGAGGCTCCTGCGTTTCATCCTCGGAGGG
>OY744544.1:23249758-23259758 GCA_963556195.1 Sepiola atlantica
ATTTAGTAGATTTTTCCGACGATATCCATTATAGAAGGTGAAGTTATTTGGGCTATATTCATACCTATGTCATTTAGTTTTGTGTAATGGGGTTATTAATGGATGTTAATTGGTAAAGCTATATATATATATATTTCTCCTCTGATGATAAGATTTCGATCTTTGAAAAGCCTTGGCTTAAGGAAAGAAAAATAAACACTAGTTTATTACTGATTACACCTTGCATTGAACAATTGAAATTTGAAATAAATTTAGACAATCGTCGCATATTTACCACTCTTTTTTCTTCTCTCTCTCTCTCTCTCTCTCTCTCTCTCTCTCTCTCTCTCTATATATATATATATATATATATATATATATATATATATATATATATATATATATTTATATTTACTTTTTTATTTTCTTATCTTTCTGGTTTTGCTGGGGATGGGGCATCCTATCGGATGCCAAACATTTACCGGCTATTTCAGACACTCCAGCCTAGAGATCTTTTTAAGATTCTAACCGTCCCTTTTAGTGCAGTTGTTTGTATTTCTCTTGCACTCGGTTCACCGGGTATACTCGCCAGATAGGTTTTGAAATCTTCTTCATTAGTCCTGCTGCTCCTATAATTACTGGAATAAGTAAGATTTTCCTAAGATTCCAGTTTCTTTTCATGTCGTACGTGAGACCTTGGTATTTCGTAATCTTTTCTCTTTCAGCTCTGTTTAATCCTGCATCATTAGGGACACTTACTTCAACGAGGGTTGCTACTTTCTCCCTTTTGTCCCATATCACGATGTCAGGTTTAACAGCTTCGTTTTCTAGATATGCAGCTGTAGGGATTGCATAATCATAGTGGATGGTGTATAAATTATTTCCAACTGTTTTTTTCTGGTATATGCTCCCGGGATTTGCTGCTACACTGGATATTATGTATATGTATAACCAAGTTCAAATATATTAATAAAATGAACATAAAACCAATATTCATATCCGTCCTTCGTCGGGTATTCTAGTATGACTTAATTTCTGAATTGCAATGTCTATACTTTGTATCACACTCTTAACTAATTCTGTAGGTAATTTTACAATATGCTTTAACCTTTAATTAATCTTTCGAGTTATTTTCTACTATTTCTAACCTATTAGAAATAGTTTTTAATTAGGCCATTTACTGTGGCTCTTATGGCTAATTCTTCTACCACTGATATTTTAATTTCAGAAACTTTAACCTTTCCCAATTGTTTAATTATACATGTTACTAATTCTCTCTTCTAATGGCCCTTAGATATTGTATGATATAATATTTCTTTTTCTTTTTCCTTTTGGGGTGCGACTTCCAACATGTAGTTTTGCATAAGCTCCTTTCAACTTTGAGCCTCTAACCCTATCCCTGATTAACTTTGATTTGAAATTTAGTAGCACCAACTGATTTCATTGTTTTTATTTGGTGTATAATTGGGGACGTTGATCTATATTCTGTTAATACTGTCTATATGATTTTGCTTTTCTAACTTTGTATCAATACCCTGTGCTGACGATGATCTAATATAACTAAAAACATATCGTCTCTGAAACGATCGTACACAAACTGTTGTTATGTTGAATTCTTGGAACGCATTTTGATCATGTAAGAGTCGTTTCATGGATCACTGTTTATATATATATATATATATATATATATATATATATATATATTAGTTAATACTAATTTATATATAGACTGTTTCGCTGTATCACAGCTCTTTAGTGTTGCTAGACAAGCAAGTACTTAAAGCTGAGATTGAAAACCATCCGTTTTCTTGATAGTCGGACATCTAGCCCATTATGCTATCGGCAGCAGTGATTATGTAAGTGAAATCTGAACGTTTGTATTATGCATTATCGGTAACCGAGAGTCCTCTATTCTTTTAGCATGAGATATGAATTATCGCTAATGACAACTGCCGATCTCTTTCACCATAGCGCCCAGCTTTCCTTATCTATCTATCTATCTATCTATCTATCTATCTATCTATCTATCTATCTATCTATCTATCTATCTATCTATCTATCTATCTATCTATCTATCTATATATATATCTCTCATTCTGCTCTGATAAATGAATGTATCTTATTATATTCATATGTATTCATATTTATGTTTGTTTGTTCCTATCTATCTATCTATCTATCTATCTATCTATCTATCTATCTATCTATCTTTATATCCTTCTCTATTACCCCACACCCTCTATCTCTTGCTGGTTCCCCTCACCACACATTGTATACCTCCCCTACCCCAGCTCTTACCCTGTGGTAAATAAATCATCCTTCAACGGGCCATTAAATCTATGCCCCTTCATTTATATTTGGTCCAGTCCGCGCCGCTTCATTTCTCGCCGAACGCGTCCCCATCCAAACTCATAACCCCATTCGCCGTTTGGATAACCCATCCATTTTTCAATCAAACTCCCAATCAATCTGGATTTAACTGAATCCTCGTTCGGATCACGTGAATCTTTGCTTTTCAGATGCGACCTCACAGCTCTGCGAAGAGCTTTGTCCGTCGAGATGTCACCCCTCAGTTCGAAATGATATTTTCATCGCTGAACTCAGAGATTCTTCTTTTTCTTTTCTTTTAAAAAAAAAAAAAAAAACTTTAATTCACACCAAGCAAGGCACATCGCCACCGAGACATGAGCGGCAACAGTGATTATGGGTCAGATTTGTAGAGGGAATCCTAAGTGAGATATTGTGTAGCAATATGTTTGTTCACATTACATTTAAATAAGCGAGATACAAATAATCAATAGAGACAAGTTATATTATGTAATAGCATTTTATCTGGACAGATGTGCACGCGCGTAAGCGTCAATAATATTTGTGTCCGGAGTAAACTCCTAAAGTAATCAACGTATTGTCATGAATTATGGGACACGTATTCCAGGCAACACGGTGGGTAACGTGAGCGCATTCGTTTTTTTTATGTAAATTTTACCATTTTAAGGTCGGGGGAGGGGGCTAAAAGACGGTACCCTACAATCCACCTAAATGAAAATAAGCGAAATGCAATTTCTTACTAAATAAATAACGTTTAGTTACTAAAGTGTTAAAAACTAAATGATCTTTTGTTACTTACGGGGTTGAGAGAGGAAGAAAATTCCAAAGACAGGCGGTCCGGAGGAAGACGCTGTTAGAGTAGAAAGTGAAGAAGTGGGATTTTGCTCCTAGTAGTAGGGTTGGTAAGGGATATTTGAATTAAGTGGGTACAAGTGTAGTAAGTTCGTCATGGCACATTTAGTGGAAATACTTGACAAAAACAAGTACAGGTATGCGACATTGAGGCGATGGGGCAAGGGCTAGAGCTTGCTATACAGTGACTCTTTTTGATACCCTTTCCAAAGGGGAGATACTAGTGGTTGGAGCACCAGCCCAGATGTGGCAACGATAGTCTTCGTCTTCTTTTCGTCGGTCTCAACATGTAATACTTTTTTTTTAACCTGCTTGATTCTGTTGTGGGCTTTAGTTTCCCCGATTCCTTTTTTGAATCGGGTAATCATAGGAGGGCCACGTGAAGGTTACAAACAAAAAGTGTTGCTATGGAACCGATAAGATTCGGACACGGCACGCCGAGTTGCCAGTTCGCCCCGCTATCGATTTAACCACCGCTCTACCTCAAAACACTTTTTCTTAATTTAGATGCGTCAAAGACACCCTATCCGTCGGTTGGCCTGTCACGTTTTCGTCTTAAATAGCATTTTCTGAATGCTTGCCACTTTTAAGCTTTAAACAGAATTTTTTGGTCAGCCTGTGACCCTTACGTCTTCAATAGCATTTTTAGTCACGCTTACGGTTATAATAACGTTTTATGTCATCCTGTCACGCTAACGTGTTGAATAGAATATTTCGTTTTGAATAGCGTTTTATGTCAGCACCCCACGCTTATGTTTCAGATAACATTTTTAGAATATCTGTCACGCTTTCGTTTTAAATTACATTGTTGGAATACCTGTCACGCTTTCGTTTTAATTAACATTGTTGGAATACCTGTCACGCTTTCGTTTTAATTAACATAGTTGGAATACCTGTCACGCTTTCGTTTTAAATAACACTGTTGGATTACCTGTCACGCTTTCGTTTTAAATAACATTGTTGGAATACTAGTCACGCTTTCGTTTTAAATAACATTGTTGGAATACCTGTCACGCTTTCGTTTTAATTAACATAGTTGGAATACCTGTCACGCTTTCGTTTTAAATAACACTGTTGGATTACCTGTCACGCTTTCGTTTTAAATAACATTGTTGGAATACTAGTCACGCTTTCGTTTTAAATAACATTGTTGGAATACCTGTCACGCTTTCCTTTTAAATAACATTGTTTGATTAACTGTCACGCTTTTGTTTTAAATAACATTGTTGGAATACCTGTCACGCTTTTGTTTTTAATAACATTGTTTGATTAACTGTCACGCTTTTGTTTTAAATAACATTGTTTGATTACCTGTCACGCTTTCATTTTAAATAACATTGTTTGATTAACTGTCACGCTTTTGTTTTAAATAACATTGTTGGAATACCTGTCACGCTTTTGTTTTAAATAACATTGTTTGATTAACTGTCACGCTTTTGTTTTAAATAACATTGTTTGATTACCTGTCACGCTTTCGTTTTAAATAACATTGTTTGATTAACTGTCACGCTTTCTTTTTAAATAACATTGTTTGATTACCTGTCACGCTTTCGTTTTAAATAACATTGTTGGAATACCTGTCACGCTTTCGTTTTAAATAACATTGTTGGAATACCAGTCACGCTTTCGTTTCTATAAACATCATGGTCGGTCTATGACACTTTAGTTTCAAACAGCACTTTCTTTTGTCTGTCACAATTAAGATTTCAATGCTTCCTCGCATCTACATGAAAGGTAGCTATGCATCTGTCGCCCCGTTGGTCTGTCACGTCAAATTTCAAATAGCATTTTTATCGTTAAAATCGCTGAGTGAATGGACGCATTTTAAGAACATCCGTTTGTATTTTTAATCTTTTATTACCCCTTCCTTTTTGAACGAATCTCTAATCCTCTCTCTTTTCTTTTTTTTTTTTGCTCTCTATCTCTCGCCCTTACACTTTTGCTCTTTATATCACTCTCTCTCTCTCTCTTCATCTCTCTCTCCCTCTCTCTGTCTTTCTCTCAGGTTCTTCCCATTCTCTTTCCGTGGTCCTCTTTCTCTTTCTTCCTATCTCCATCTCATTTACGCGCCCTAATTAAGTCGGAGCGCTGAGCAGTCATCTGTAAAGTGGAAAGAGCGAATGTCGAATCAACCCAAGGGGAGATAACTCATTGACTTCCCTCTGCCTTTGTTCGACTGACAATGGCGGCTTTTCATTCTTTTTTATGTCAGTCATTGAAGAATATCCTGATTTTTTATGGTAATTAAAGAAATCATGTTTTCATTCAAAATAATTAAAAAAAAGCTATTCTTTGACGCATGCGCGTGCAGGTGTCGTTTGGGAATAACAAAGAACAGTGATAAACGCATGCTGAACAATATTTAGTAAATGTTTATATTATTTACATGTATTTTCTGATCTTGGTGCTTGTTATATTATCAATCTTTTGGTCATTGTAGTAACAAGCCTTCTTGTATTTTTTTTATCCTAGAGATTTCCGTGCTCCATACCTTACATGTAGATTAATTAAAGTGTTGTACACTACAGCAAGACTAGACGTGGGTGTCTACTTTTGGTCGAGATCAAAGTGTAGTATCTGTTCCGATGGATACTGCACCCCATAAACTGGTATTGTATTGGCCTTCGGGCTTGATTTACGCCAGTCTATGGGTCTGTCTAGTGCAGTTCTAGGAGGTCCACCCTCCCAGGCTTTGCCTCCCCTCTTTCGGGAGGAGTATGTTTATAGCTTACTGCCTGAGGCGCCCCTGCCGGGGAATGCCGACGGAAGTGCTCAGGCAATTTTTAATGGCCAGAGTGCTCACCTCTCGGGCGCTGGCTTTTCAAATCCCACTTTCCCGACCTTGTGTCACATCTTACCTTGTGGGGGAACATAAATAACTAGTGTAAAAAACGGAATTTTCCACGAAGGTTAAGATTAAGCTAATAAGTGGAAAATTCCATTAAAAGTCGAAAGATTAGAATTATGACTACGTGTCAGGATATGACGTTATCGATAAGAAGTCCGAAGTTACATGTAGTAGTGAAGAGAGAATAGTATTTTTCTTGTGACAGGTTAGAAGATTAAATTCGGACGCCATTTTGAAGCTCTGTTTTCGTACGCCTTTTCCCAAAGTTGCATACGATGTGAAGCTTGTGTAATGTGTAACTCTACAGTGCTGTTACAAGAGCATGCCGGTCTCTAGACGACTGTCAACCCCAACGTTTGTGTTGTAGTTTTCTCTTTGTCTTCATCTTCTGATTCGTGTCATGTCATCATTCGTATTGGCGATCGCCAAGAGAGCGTACACAGGTTTACAAGTTGGGTTCGAAAAAAAGCAAAATCAGAATCACAATAAAAATACAAACTCAGATGTAAACATTCTATTTGACTTGTTGATAAGGGGCGTATGTATGTGTGTGTCGTTGTGTCCCCGTCGCTAGCGTCCACATCTGAACTAAGTTCCATTATATCAGCTAGGACCTAACCGAGATAATTTATCCAGACGATCATTGTCGTTCGGTTGAAGTCAGCTCAATCTGATCCCAGCAATCTACTCGATTCCCAAATATATCAACTTTTGACCGAAAACTCTAAATGACCGATAGTACTTTCAGTAATCCCCAGCTGATCAGCGGAACCGACTAAAAAAACTAACACCTAATGTTCAGGGAGCTACCCAGTCTGGAGGTTTAATAGATTTCGGCGGCTTCCATATCGTCTGTCCACTTACCTCACTTCCGATCGCTTTTATTTTTTGTGAAACATTTCCCTCAATACATTCTAGTTTTTATAGGGTCCATAGTATCACACTGCACAAGAATAAAAAAAATCAAAGAGCATGAGCCACTGAGCAAGTATATTGTTAGCGTTTTTATTTCAATAAATTGTTTACTTTATTACAGAACAACCGGCCCGTTTGGCAATATGGTAAGACTGTTACCTAATACGACGGGAGACCAGGGTTCAATCCTTGGTCGTATCATACCAAAGATAAACATAATGGTACTTGATGCCTCCTTGATAAACATTCAACATTATAAGGTGTGGATCAAGGCAAAGTGGAGTGATCCTTCGGTATAGTAGCTTATGAAAAAGTAGCTTTCGGTTCAACTTTGACTATGGTCGCCCACTGTACTGTACTATGTATTCCATAACAAAAAAGAAAAAAGAGAAAGACAGATACACCTACTTTATCTTCATTACGTCTAGGAAAACGGAATAGAAGAGAATATAAATATATATATATACATATATATATATATATATATATATATATATATATATATATATATATATATATATATTGATGCCGCTGACGACGACGACGACGATGCTGATCAGATCAGATCAGACGAAGATATAAGTAATAAAGGTGACGTGGCTGGTTTGCTGGAACCTGCTTTGGCTGAAAATGGTGATTAATTTTTCTGGGTAGTTTGTCTAGCGGGATCGTCGTTAGTAGCAATTTACTTAACACAAAAACACGGTATCAAAAACGTTTGTTGTTTAGTTGTTCAGGTGTAATTTAAGACTGTCAGACACGAAAAGCCAAACGTTCTGAACGTTTGGCTTTTCATGTCAAAAATAAGTTGTAATCCTTTCAAATTGAGAACTTTTCAGCTACCTTTTCTGAGGAGCCTGAGGTGGAAAAATCCTACATTGACAAAATAATGCTGTTTGGTTTACTGGAGCCGTGGCTACTAAAAGCGCTAGACGAGGGTCCAGGCTGCGAGAAGTCAGTAGTCACTGCTGCCCTGATGGTACCCACTCAAAGCTTTCCATATACATTTCACTCTTTGCCACTACTGACATCTCGAAGCCCGGACCCTCGTCCAGCGCTCTTAGTAGCCACGGCTACTAATTTTCCTTATCAACCCATCATGTCAACCTAATATTTCGATGTACTTGCATTACATTTTTCTTAAAATTATCATCCTGAGGAAGTCTTACAATAAAGACGAAACGTTGATGAATATATAAAAAAATATCTCTTAGTTTTTCCTTTTTCATTTTCCATTACGTCGGATTACTCTCATCCTTCCTTTCTCATATATATATATATATATATATATATATATATATATATATATATATATATATATATATATATATATATATATATATATATGAGAAAGGAAGGATAAGAGTAATTCGACGTAATGGGAAATGAAAAATTACGTCGGATTACTCTCATCCTTCCTTTCTCATATATATATATATATATATATATATATATATATATATATATATATATATATATATATATATATATATATATATATATATGAGAAAGGAAGGATAAGAGTAATTCGACGTAATGGGAAATGAAAAAGGAAAAACTAAGATATATATATATAAATTCCCGAAACAGTTTTTCATGGTAAACAACTGATGATCCCTTAAAATAGTGTTAGAAACTAACTAATATAATAACTGTAAAAAATAAATTGACTTACATGAGTGATTTTCCACTGGAAGACTTGAGACTATAAGTTTTTTTTTGTTTTTTTTTTCTTTATATAGTTTTAATGGTTGAGAAACTTCCGAGACTATATATATATACTATGTGTGTGTGTGCACTTATTTATATCTTCCGGTTTACGCACGAATGCATGACTGTGAATATATTTATGTTGGCTAAAAATATGCCTCCCTCTTCCGTATTATGGTAATTCATGGCGAGAGGAATATTGTGCACGATGGAAGTGAGGGTAATTCTCTGATTTACGGCTGCCTCAAGTTGCAGTGTTCGGTCAGGGCCAACAGATCGCTTAACACCGCGCATCAACATAACAAGAACGCTGGACGAGAAAGGTCTTACGATGCGCCGATGTCCGACCCCCCCCCCCCCGCCACAACGCCGGCAAAAAAAAAGACGAAACGGCGGGTTAGGGTTAGAGTGGGGGAAGAGCAAGAAGGAGAGATCAGATGTCTTGTTATTCAAATAAACCGAGATGAATTGATTAACGTTTTCGCTGTTGGTATGTATGAGAGGGCGAACGCTGAGAGCAGAAATAATGAAGATGTTTGCGCAAAAGGGTGTGGTGAAACCCTTAGAAGAAAAGTAATGGCGACAGAGTAGGTTCGCCGTAGCAGGATGTGACAAGTCAGGATACAAATATGGCGGCGACGGGAGCGGGGGAATCTTTGAGGGAGAAATTGGAAGAAAGCAAAAAAGAACGGGATGGAAATCGAACGCAGACAAAAAAAAATATAAAGTTAGCCTCTAAGCTAAGTTATCATTGAACACATCGTGAGAATAAATTGCAATGACTTTATTATTATTATTATATATATATATATATATATATATATATATATATATATATATATATATCTAGGCAGCATCTTCTCTTGCAGGCAAGTATTGTTGAATATACGCGACAACTCATGTATATATATCCTTTCAATAGTCCGAATCAGGATCATATTTTACGGAGGGGAATTGGCCGATGAATTTGCCATAATTTCCATTTGTCTCCCAAGTACTTTCGGACCAATCTGTGTTCATCTTCAGGGGAATGAGGTGAATCAGGTCGAGAAGATTGACGATGCATTTGTCTGATACTAGCGCCTTAGCCCAACACTTAACTAACGACCACTCCTGCCCCCGATCGGAATTCAGAAAAAAAATACCAAAATCTTAGAATATAGTACTAACAAACAAAACTCCATATATTAGAAGCTCTATATATAAAACAAAAAAAACCCTAATTAATAGAATTAACTTGAATATCAGTAATAATATTCTAAAATGTCTATAGCTCTAAATATAGTTTCGTACTTAGTACATAATTCCCGCCAAAACCTTCTATAATACTAACACATGGTCTGTACTTGATTAACCTCATTCCCCTGA
>OY744544.1:23264758-23297258 GCA_963556195.1 Sepiola atlantica
TCTTGTCTTGAATCTGGTAAGACCAAGAGACCACAGTAAAGTCCACGGGTCAATTGGGGAGAGGGAAATTTTATATTTTTTACTTCTTTATTAACTTAACGTTTGACAGGTAAAGGAGAACTTTAATGGAATATTCGTATATCTATGTATCTTGTACAGAAATCAAGTGTTAGCCCCAGGAAAGGGGCCCCTCTATTTCTGAGAACTAGAAGTAAAATGAAACGAAAAAGGGATATATATATATATATATATATATATATATATATATATATATATATATATAAAAGGATTAAGTAAAAGTAAAATAAGGGCCTATGCGTTACTAGAAATACCCGTAGCCCGTTGAGTCGCAGCCATTATAAATATTTTTTCTTTCATTTCATTTGAAAATTTAATAACTATGACATCTTTTAAGACATTCTTCGTGCATTGCTGAAAATAATAAGTCTCTTTACTTTTATATTATAATTATTATTATTATTATTATTATTATTATTATTATTATTATTATTATTATTATTATTATTATTATTATTATTATTATTTTTAATCATCATCATCATCATCATCATCATCATCATCATCATCATCATCATCATCATCATCATCATCATCATCATCATAATAATAATAATAATAATATAGAGGTATTATTTATTCTTTCTTATTCTTATATAGAAGTAAAGAGACTTATTATTTTTCCATCTATTTTACATACAGATGTATACAGATACACCATATGTAAATTAGATGACGATGCTGAAAAAAAAAGAGTCACTCTTTCTCTAAATGCAAGCAGAGACATAAATAATTATTAGAGAGCGAATAAAACACCATAGAGTTAGGGTGACGCTGCGAGAAATAATTAAACACCTAAGAAAGAGAGAGAGAGAGAGAGAGAGAGAGAGAGAGAGATGAGTGATTTGTTCAGTTCATTAAAAATTACACTTAATTAGAACAACTGAAACATATTTTTCTTTTAAAGCATAACTCAATCCCAGAACAAAGGTATACTATAGCATGTATTTTATGCAATTAAAGTATATAAGAAAAAGGCCTTAGAGAAACAGATGTTGATTCACTCAGCTTTAGTATAACAATAGATACTAGCAATAATGTACTCCTCCCCGGTCGTATATATGACAAACGAATATATACTACACTGCCCTCCAAAAGAGGAGGTAATGCATAGGAAGATAGTATCATGACGAACAAACATATATTACACTACATTCCCTCAAAGGAGGAAAATGCCTGAGATAATGGTCTCATTAAAACTGTACAGATAGTACACTACAGCCCAAAGGAGGAGTTAATGCCTGGGAGGATGTACTTATTACAACAATAAAAAATAATACTCTACCACCTAAAAAGTGAAGGTAATACTTAGAAATATAGTATCATGACAACTGAACTGATACTAAACTACCACCCAAAGGAGGTAATGCCTGGGAGGATGTTCTTATTAAAACAAAAAAATACTACTCTACCCTTAAAAAGGAAGAGGTAATGCCTAGAAAGATAGTATAATGACAACAGAACAGATACTACGCTATCTGCTATTGAATTGAGCATTTAAAGATAGTACATTAGTTTGAAATAGTATAGTAAACGGAATCGAGCTCTAAAAGATTGCGATAGTATAGTTTCGGCTTCAGACAGACAGATACCAGATCTTCATTGGTAATAGATATGCCATTACCAATGTAAGCTAACAATATTTTTGAATGCCTCATTATAATAGGATATAATTTTATATATTATTTACCTCCTCTTCAGGAGGTTGGGCACAAGGCCATTTTTATCTTACTCCCACAAAGTAAGATGTGACCCAAGGTCTGGTCGGGAAAGTGGAGCTTGAAAAGCCAGCGTCCGAGAAGGTGAGCACTCTGGCCATTAAAAATTGCCTAGGCAGCCCGTCGGCATTCCCCGGTAGGGGCGCCTCAGGCAGTAAGCAATAAACTTACTCCTCCCGAAAGAGGGGAGACAAAGCCTGGAAGGGTGGACCTCCTAAAACTGCACAGGACAAACCCATAGACCGGCGGAATCAAGACCCGAAAGCCAAGACGATACCGGTCTATAGGGTGTAATATCCATCGGAACAGATACTACACTTTGATCTTGGCCAAAAGGCCAAGGCTAGTTAATTATTCTTTTATATTAGAGAGCGATTGGGTCAACATAGAGTAAGAGCTGACAGAGATAAATAGATACCTAAGTGTGTGTGTGTGTGCGTGTCTGCGTGTGTGTGTGCGAGAGAGAGAGGGTGGGGGAAGAGAGAAATGAGTAACTTGTTTGGTTAATTATGAATTACGACTAATTAGAATAATTAAAACAGAATATTCTTTCAAAGATAACTCAATCCCAGAACTAAAGTATATTTTAGCACGCATTTATTGTTATTAGAGTATATAGGAAAAAACCTTAGAGAAACATGTTAATTGACTCAGCTTTAGTTTAGATACTAGGAATAATATGCTTCTTCCGGTCATAATTTATAATTAACTGAACAATAATATTATCCCCCCCCCGGTTGTAATTTATAATCAACTAAACAATGATATGCCCTATCACGGTCGTACTTTATAATTAACTGAAAAATTAAATGCTACCTCTGATTGTAATTTATAATTAACTGAATAAATATATGCTACCCCTGATCGTAATTTATAATTAACTGAAAGATTATATGCTACCCCTGATCGTAATTTATAATTAACTGAAAAATTATATGCTACCCCTGATTGTAATTTATAATTAACTGAAAGATTATATGCTACCCCTGATCGTAATTTATAATTAACTGAAAGATTATATGCTACCCCTGATCGTAATTTATAATTAACTGAAAAATTATATGCTACCCCTGATCGTAATTTATAATTAACTGAACAAGTCACTTATCTCTCCTGCACTCTGTCTTAGCTATCTATCTATATTTTCTTCAGAACACAATAGATAAGAATAAAAACAGATAAGAAAGAAACATTTAAAATATCGATTATCAGATTGATTAAGTAATCGACAATTTAGCAGACACATGAGAGATAATGTTGAATCTTTTGTTGATCGCGCCGTCATCAATTATTCTCATCAATCTAGCATCGTTGGCCATTGCGTATGATAATCGTCTCCGATAACGAAAACCAGTTTGACACTGGATTAATTCTCCTAAGCTTAGAAAGCATCGTTCGACCCGAAGTGACACTTAAGACCTGCAATAATGCCCTAGAGTCTGGTTGATCTATGGAAAGTGGCCAAAGAGGCCTCTTCCAGCCATCCCTCAAAGTGGATTTTATTTACCTCCTCGCCAGGAGGTTAGGCACAAGGCCAGTTTTATCTTACTTCCACAAGGTAAGATGTGACCCAAGGTCGGGTCGGAAAAGTGGGGCTTGAAAAGCCAGCGCTCGAGAAGGTGAGCACTCTGGCCATTAAAAATTGCCTGGGCAGCCCCGTCGGCATTTCCCGGTAGGGGCGCCTCAGACAGTAAGCAATAAACTTACTCCTCCCCAAAGAGGGGAGGCAAAGCCTGGGTGGGTGGACCTCTTAGAGCTGCACAGGACCGTTCCATAGACCGGCGTAAATCAAGCCCCGAAAGCCAAGACGATACCAGTCTATGGAGTGCAGTATCCATCGGAACAGATACTACACTTTCATCTTGGCCAAAAGGCCAAGGCTAGTTAATTATTCTTTTATATTAGAGAGCGATTGGGTCAACATAGAGTAAGAGGTGACGCTGACAGAGATACATAGATACCTAAGTGTGTGTGTGTGTGTGTGTGTGTGAGAGGGGGGGAAGAGAGAAATGAGTAACTTGTTTGGTTAATTATGAATTACGACTAATTAGAATAATTAAAACAGAATATTCTTTCAAAGATAACTCAATCCCAGAACTAAAGTATATTTTAGCACGTATTTATTGTTATTAGAGTATATAGGAAAAAGCCTTAGAGAAACATGTTAATTGACTCAGCTTTAGTTTAGATACTTAGAATAATATGCTTCTTCCGGTCATAATTTATAATTAACTGAACAATAATATGATCCCCCCCCTCCGGTTGTAATTTATAATCAACTAAACAATGATATGCCCTATCACGGTCGTACTTTATAATTAACTGAAAAATTAAATGCTACCTCTGATCGTAATTTATAATTAACTGAAAAAATATATGCTACCCTGATCGTAATTTATAATTAACTGAAAAATGATATGCTACCCCTGATCGTAATTTATAATTAACTGAAAAATGATATGCTACCCCTGATCGTAATTTATAATTAACTGAAACATTATATGCTACCCCTGATCGTAATTTATAATTAACTGAAACATTATATGCTACCTCTGATCGTAATTTATAATTAACTGAAACATGATATGCTACCCCTGATCGTAATTTATAATTAACTGAAACATGATATGCTACCCCTGATCGTAATTTATAATTAACTGAAAAATTATATGCTACCTCTGATCGTAATTTATAATTAACTGAAAAATTATATGCTACCCCTGATCGTAATTTATAATTAACTGAAACATTATATGCTACCCCTGATCGTAATTTATAATTAACTGAACAAGTCACGTATCTCTCCTGCACTCTCTCTCTTAGCTATCTATCTATATTTTCTTCAGAACACAATAGATAAGAATAAAAACAGATAAGAAAGAAACATTTAAAATATCGATTATCCAATTGATTAAGTAATCGACAATTTAGCAGACACATGAGAGATTATGTTAAATCTTTTGTTGATCGCATCGTCATCAATTATTCTCATCAATCTAGCATCGTTGGCCACTGCGTATGATAATCGTCTCCGATAACGAAAACCAGTTTGACACTGGATTAATTCTCCTAAGCTTAGAAAGCATCGTTCGACCCGAAGTGACACTTAAGACCTGCAATAATGCCCTAGAGTCTGGTTGATCTATGGAAAGTGGCCAAAGAGGCCTCTTCCAGCCATCCCTCAAAGTGGATTTTATTTACCTCCTCGCCAGGAGGTTAGGCACAAGGCCAGTTTTATCTTACTTCCACAAGGTAAGATGTGACCCAAGGTCGGGTCGGAAAAGTGGGGCTTGAAAAGCCAGCGCTCGAGAAGGTGAGCACTCTGGCCATTAAAAATTGCCTGGGCAGCCCCGTCGGCATTTCCCGGTAGGGGCGCCTCAGACAGTAAGCAATAAACTTACTCCTCCCCAAAGAGGGGAGGCAAAGCCTGGGAGGGTGGACCTCCTAGAGCTGCACAGGACCGTTCCATAGACCGGCGTAAATCAAGCCCCGAAAGCCAAGACGATACCAGTCTATGGAGTGCAGTATCCATCGGAACAGATACTACACGTTGATCTTGGCCAAAAGGCCGAGAATGTATTTAGGCAAATACATTCCTTGAGAAGGCCGAGAAAGAGAAATGCGAATCCTTGAGATTCTTTCTGTTTATCCTCCTTTCCCACCATGACTAACGACCGTCTTAGATTTAACCTATCATGGGACATAAACTCGGTCAGATGTGTGTCGAGATTGCGCAACCCTTGCTTTAGCATAAATAGTATGACTTCATCGCAAACGTACACCTTCAGAGAGTATCCGTTGTCTCTCAAGAAAAGAAAAACTTTCACTCCCCTCTCTCTGTCTTTCAACACAGAAACACACACACAAACATCGTATGGTTATGACGCTTGGTTGCGGAGTCTAGGTTGATTCTGTAGCAAGGGTTCGAACCTTGCGACCGTCTGAGATTATTATTCCCTACACTGATGAGAGGGAAAGCTTGAAACACTGGCGTACGTAGGTGAAAACAATTAAAAATTATTTACTTAAAATTAATATTATATATATATATATATATATATATATATATATATAATATCGAGGCAGCATTTTTTCCTTAAGACACGTATTATTAAAAATAACCGACAATTTTTGTCTGGTTATTTTAGTATTGATCCCTTCAATTTTCCGGATTAATATCTTAATCTCGGAAGAAAATTGGACCAACATGTACATTACGGCAGTTTCATCAGCCAATTTTCTTCCGAGATTAAGATTTTAATCCGGAAAATTGAAGGGCTCAATACTAAAATAACCAGACAAAAATTGTCGGTTATTTTTAATAATATATATATATATATATATATATATATATATATATATATATATATATATATATATATATAAGCTGTCATTTACAACGTAATGCAACACTCTAGGCCCCACCTATTGAGTACTCTCGACAGCCTGCTTCTATGCCCGCTGACTTTGCCATTTAAGACGTTAATTTACTCTTCATTTTCTAGACAATGCGTGGTGGGCACATCGGTACGCGCTTCGACTACTGAGTTCAATATGACTTTCGTATTGGGGTTCAAACTATGTGACCGACAGGGATTGGCTCTGCCATACTGATGATTGCAGGTTTGGCATGAAACACATATATATTATTTTATATATTAGATTAACGATAAGCGTGATAATATAAAGCGCAATCTGTTTATTAGAGCAATCAATTCCGGAGACGAAAGATGAGAATAAACAGTTGTATATATACAATATTTATTACGATATCAGAAGTTCAAAACTAGGAGTTTCATTATCCTTAATCCATGGATTTTCAAAGGATAACACTCGGTAATGTAACTGTAAATATTACCAGTAACATTTCACTTTCAAAATGTGTATCAATTTTCAAAGTTAAATGTTACCTGTAATATTTACAGTAACATTACCGAGTGTATCTGTTGTATATTGCTACTGTGCTTAAACATATGTCCAGGGCCCATAATATTATTGTATTACCTTTGTTCAAACTGAAAAATACTTAATTAATTACTCAAGTTGTTGTAGTTTCAGAATATATATGGTTATGTAGGTATATCTAAAAAAAAAAAACAAACCTGTAGGAGTCTGTGAAATATTTCCATTCTATAAACATCCGGTGCGAACGCATATCCGACGATATTATTGTACCATTTCTTGACAGAACAGATACACCACTTTGATTCTAGTTCGAACGCCAATAAGATGTATTTTAGTTTGAGTTTCACGTTCGATACAACAGCGACATTCAATGACATTTTTTTAATAACTTTTTTTTACATTGCATCTTCGGCGATGGGGCATCATATATACTTTTTTTTATGTAGTGAAGAGCGATACCGTACGTACGAACATGAAATTGCCTTAGCGTATAATTATATAGATCTTAAATCTCATATATTAGTGAAAAATAATTGCGATATTTGAAAAAAAAAACGTAATCACGATAATCAACTGAAAACTTTGGTGCCAAAGCAAGGTCACCTTTTGTTCGTTTGACCCATTTAGTAGTGTAGGACGCCAAAATCTCTTCTAAAGAAAGTATCATCATTTCATTGGCCGAAAAAAACGAATAGTTTAGGAGTAGTAATTACGAAAGACTCTAATTGGCTGGAGGTTGGAATAGCCACAACCTTGCTTAGAGAACGTTCGTACTACATAAACCCATGAAATTAGCCTAATAAATTCCCCCTGGAAGACACTGAAATTCATTCCAGTTGATTTAATATCGTAATGAAATTATTTTTTATTGATAGAATTTTAAAAAATGCGTTTTATTTTATGCTATTGCATAGTTCATTTCAATAAAAATTTGATTAATAGTTAATGAAAACATAATAATTAACCAATAAAGTTTCGTTGACGCAAGAAGTACACACACACACACACACACACATGAAGTTGTCGCATGATTTTATTAATATAGAGATAGTAATAGAGAAATGGAAAACGAGAAAATAATAATAATTTAATAAAAAAAATACGAAAAAGAAACAAACTCTGCGGGAAACAAGTGGGAAAACATTATTAAAGCTAACCACATGATCATCATTTAGCGTCTAATTCACAGCACCGACATATTTTATTTTCGTATTTTTTTTTTTTCAATTTCGTTTCTGTTGCTGGCTTTCTCATCAAATGCGAAATAAAAAAATTATTTGTACAAAAAAATCTAACAGAATAATATTTGAAACACACAAAATAAATCCAAAACATCTTTAAAGAAAATTAAAAAAAAAAAGAAAAGAAAAGATTGTGAAGGATATTTTTTGAGAGAAAATCGTTTATGCGCCGAAAACAATTATGTCAGGCAATTTCGTTAGCAGACGTGAATTATACAACATGGCGGTCGCATGCGCTGCTTTCGTATTTTCTTTAAAAGAAATAAAAACGTTTTATTTATTTATTTATTTATATCTTCGTTTTCATTTTTTTCTTGGCAGGCAATTTACAAGTTGATGAAATATAAACACTAAAAGAAGAATCATCGATAATAACTAACCCGCGAGGCTTGATATTATTCCACCTTTATTAACATTCGAGAATGAACGAGGCCGTTTCGGGGTCCGTTTTAACCGCCAACAATATAAACACGATCGAATCGAAACGGCTTATAAGAGATAAGATTCAATAACGATTACATTCTTAGCGCCTAAATCGCAAATTATGGTTATTTTAATATCAAACTCGACCGAAAAAGTAATTAGACAAAAATTATCTCAATGAATTCGAGTTCAAGTTCACGTAGTCTTGCCCTCTAAGATAAATATTATCTCTTAAAGAGTATCGTCGGTTATTATACGAAACTGGAAGCCATTAGGGGGAAATAACTACGCTAAATATTAATAATCTACTCTTTTTAAAGTACTGTTTCTGTTATAATGATTTCTATCCTTATTATATGTTTTTCTTTTACGCTAATGAATTATTTACTCCTCTCCAGGAGTTAGGCACAAGGCCAGTTTTATCTTACTCCCACAAGGTAAGATGTGACCCAAGATCGAGTCGGGAGAGTGGGATTTGATAAACCAGCGCCCGAGAAAGTGAGCACTCTGGCTAGCAAAAATAGCCTGGGCAGCCCCGTCGGCATTCCCCGGTAGGGGCGTCTCAGGCAGTAAGCAATAAACTTACTCCTCCCAAAGAGGGGAGGCAAAGCCTGGGAGGGTGGACCTCCTAGAACTGCACAGGACAAACTCACAGACCTGCGGAATCAAATCCAGAAGGACAAGATTACAACGGCCTATAGGGTGCAGTATCTATCGGAACAGATACTACACTTAATGAGCCACAATTTACTAACACCAAAAGCCGCTCGAGGATAAGAGTCTATTTTTTTATACTAATGAGTCACCCCTTAGAAGTTCAAAAAACACTCGAGAATAATGATTAATGAGATTATCAGTTGGATGATAAACAATAATATGACAGGATTGGAAAAAATTTGATGATTTAAGAAGACAACTCTACAAGTATTTGTTGACGCTGGACTGGTGGACGAGTTGTAGTCTTCAGAAAAGCAGTCCTGTGGCAATGTGTTTTAAAGATAGAAAATTCTTGAAAAGAAACTCTGTCCATGAAAAGTTCTTTGCAGTACTGGTGGTAATAAGATGAGTTCTTTTTAATGTTTTACATGGAGCAACAAGAGTTTGGAGCTCAGTCGAGCACTATGCCTGTAAATAACGATAGAATAGAGAAAGACTAGCAAAATGTATTCTGTGTTCGCCGCTGATGGTTTTGTGTAAGAGTCATTCATATTTTACGGTTAACTTACATTGACATACCGGTTCTAGTCAGATCAAAAAAGTTAAGCGACGTTCTGCCATGTTAGTAGCTACGTGGGTGACAAATTGTGAATACTCAGCCGGGTTTTTTTTTTACCCCACCCTAATGTCCGGGCATTCGGGTCTTGATTTACGCCAGTCTATCGGTTGTCCGTCCTGTGCAGTTCTAGGAGGTGCACCCTCCCAGGCTTTGCCTTCTCACCCTTTGAGAGGGGGTTAGTTTATTGGTTACTGCACGAGGCGCCCCTACCGGGGAATGCCGACGGGGCTGCCCAGGCAATTTTTAAATTGCCAGAGTGCTCAAATTCTCGAGCGCTGGTTTTTTTCCCCACTTTCCCGACCTTGTGTCACATCTTACCTTGTAGGAAGAAGATAAATAGAACTAGATGCCCTAATCAAACATTGCACACCAGAGTATAAATGGATACTAGTCTTGCTTGGAGTATAACCGGTGACAGACTAGTTTCCTATCACGGGGTGGTACAGGTCATCCGTTCTTTTTAATGCTCTAACACCTGGGATAAGCATAGCTCCCTTTTTTTTACAAACTTTAACGAGAGACTTCTTAAGCATTATTTCTACTATACCGGATTCTATCCTCCATTATGTGCTACTCGATTTGGCTAAGATCAAAGTGTAGTATATGTTCCGATGGATACTGCACCCCATAGACTGGTATTGTCTTGGCCTTCGGGGCTTGACTTACGCCGGTCAATGGGTCTGTCCTGTGCAGTTCTAGGAGGTCCACCCTCCCAGACTTTGCTTCCCCTCTTTGGGGAGGAGTAAGTTTATTGCTTACTGTCTGAGGCGCCCCTACCGGGGAATGCCGACATGGCTGCCCAGGCAATTTTTAAACCACACTTTCCCGACCCGACCGCGGGTCACATCTTACTTGTGGGAGTAAGATAAAAATTGGCTTTGTGCCTAACTCCTGGAGAGGAGTAAATCAATACTCGATTTGTGTGCAATATATATATATATATATATATATATATATATATATATATATATATATATATATATATATATATAAGGAGTGTGGTAAAATAAAATATCATCAAAGCATGTTAAAGATGCGATATTAATTTTATTTTAAAAGAAAAGAAAAATCGAAACCGATTTTTTTTCTTTTTGTTTATAAACTTTCATTTTTTTAGTTTATAGTTATACAAATATTTCGCCAAAAACTGGCTTTTTAATGTGTTTGTAGATCCGATCTTATTGGATTGCCGACCTCCGCTGGTGCAAACCGGCGTATGAGATGTTGTTTTTTTCCACTTTCGATATGAAATCACGAATGCACGCGAGTTAGGTATAGATTTTAAAAGTTCATATATATTTTTTGAAGCATCCAAATGAAATTTAATAATAAGGAGTGTGGTAAAATAAAATAAAATGTTAAAGATGCGATATAAATTTATTTTAAAAGAAGAGAAAAATCGAAACCGATTTTTTTTCTTTTTTACAGTTATACAAATATTTCGCCAAAAACTGGCTTTTTCAATGTGTTTGTATATATATATATATATATATATATATATATATATATATATATATATATATATATATATATATATATAATCATAAATATATATATATAATCATAAATGAAAATATAAGTATTAGCATATAATATCAGTGCCCTTTTACTTTGCAGTCTCCTTGAAAGATTCAGCTCGATGATTGTCAATTAGTGACAACAGAGCAAATATAAGTCAGGTTCATATTATATTCCAATAACCATGTTTTTATTTTATTATTTTTATTTTTTCACATTTCCAAAAAACATAACATTTCTGTGAGAAAAACATATTTTAAAAAATATATCTCAGAGAAATGTTATGTTTTTTGGAAATGTGAAAAAATAAAAATAATAAAATAAAAACATGGTTATTGGAATATAATATGAACCTGACATAAAACAACAGAGCAATATTTTACTAATTTCATTGCCATTTTTATAACACTCAAATGACATTTTGTATTTCGTGAGATGCCAACGACATATTGATTTTATTTTTCAGTTATTTAAAATTAAAAATAGATAAGATTTAAATTCACTAGATCTTTTTTATATTTGACATTAAATAATTAGATTAATCTTAATTAAATAGCGTACATTTTTTTAATATATTTGCATTAAATAATTAGTTTAATCTTAATTAAATAGCGTAAAAAATATGAAATTGCGAAAAAAATTCATTTAAAAATAAGTATGGATTTTATCTTATCCAAATTCGCCGGTTTTTATTGACAGATTTGTGTTCCAACCGATCGCCACGGTGACGAGTGGAGCGATAGGCCCCCGTCACGCGAGACTTCCTCGATAGCTTTAGTCTATTAATCACGCACCACGCCGGTGATCATCGTAAATTGACTTGAACTTGCTCTCGGCCTGCCAAGCAGGCAGGACATCCGATTAAACTATGTTTCTGAATTTTTTAGATGATGATTGATAATTTGTATGATTTGGATTATTTGGACTACTGTTCTCATAACACCTAAGATGAGAACAGTAGTCCGTTCGAATAATCCAAATAATACAAATTATAAATCCTCATCTAAAAACTTCAGGAACATAACACTCAAGATGAGAACAGTAGTCCGAACAACCCAAGAAATACATCTGATGAAACTTCCTGATATTTTGATATTGGTTTTGAAAAAGTCCATTTTATTAATTAACTAATATTTGTTGTCGTTGAATAAATGCTCGCTTATGTATAAAGGCACTAGACTTTGCCTTTACTGGCTTACAAGCCTGCCAACCGCGACTAGGACGGCACTGCGCAAATCTGCTGGGCACACTACGTGCTGACCTCAAGCAGGCGGGACTAGGACCACTACGCACAGCGAAACAACTTCATTGCCTACGACAACTTGCGCATGACAAGGCCAGATGGCCTGGGACTAGCATGGAGGACTGATTGCAGCTACGAGATGCCATTTGACTACTGTAGCCGCAGAACACAGTTTTTAATAGCAAATAATAAAAATACGTATAAAGTAAACTCGGCCGAATTGTGGATCTGTAGATCTATTATATACTCATTCATCGCGGCTCAATTTAACATTTCTGTTTCGTTATTAAGACTTGCCGTAATATTGAGTTTGTTCTTAATTCTTAAAAAATCTCATAGGATAAGCACCTTGTAGCAGTTACCTCCTCCTTTCAAACATAACTGCATCGGTTGGCCGTTAGGTGTTGCTTTTTCACCGACAGGTTGCGCTGAAAAGCGACACCAGAGTTATCTGCTCTTCTGATTATAAAAACCGGTGTAAACGGAAAATCACTCTCTTCTCTACTCAATTGGCCTCGCTGAACGACGCTAAGACACCAGCGCTCCGTCAACACGTGTTCAACAACGGTAAGAGTTCTCAACTCATTTTCTTTGTATACGATTTTCAAGGACTTTCTCACGCCGGACTCATTTCTTCACATACTCTTTTCAAGAACTGTTTTCTATCGAAATACATACATACACCACACACGTCATCATTCCACATACACACACGTTCAATAAACTTTATTTGAACGCCCTCTTTTTGTTTGTTAATTATTACTCTGTTTTTGCATGCAATTGCTTGATTTTATGAACTCGCTTATAGTCGGGAAAACGACCCGATTCTAACAACCTGAAGAAGGTTGGAGGTTACATCGACCGACATTTTGTGAGAATAACACACATATATATTTTTAAAAACATATTTCACCCCAAACAAAGCATGCTGCCACCGTAGTCGTAAAGGTTTATTGAGAATTTGGGTGTGGGTTTTGGGTGTCAGCCAAGTTGGGAGCAGTGTAGCGAGATGTCTGTTTACATTAGTTTTAAACCTATGCATGTCGGTACTGTCGGGGAAACAGGGAGCAGGGAGGGAGTTCCAGAGGCCAGCAGCACGAGGAAAGAAGCTATTGGAGTAGAAGGCTTTCCGGCATCTTGGGACCTCCACAGTGAATGGATGGGATTTTGCTGATTGTCGAGTTGGTCTAGTGAATTTACGTCGAGGACAGTAGTGCGAATAATCAAAGTAATACAAATGAGGAATTGTTATTTTCTCTGCTATGCACATGTTACATGGTCTTACTTTTCTAATATTTTAGTCTAGATTTTGTCTAGATAGTGTTACGTTCATATATTTATTTTAATAACGTATACGTATCACGTTACGCGATACTACTAAGCTGTTTGTAACGTTCGCTGGAGAAATATTTCGATATTAACCGATTGCACGTCGTCTTGTTGACAGAAAACAGCTCTTGGTGACACGTTATTAATAGTTGACTCAAAAGGCAGTGACGTCTCTCTGTTTCTTTCTCTTCTTTTCCGTTGTTGTTAAATCGGCGTCATTATCGTAATGAAGATATATCAATAGAAGTGTCCCCTGTCTTCCCTATTGTATGTGTTTCTCTAATAAAGTAACAATAAAAAATGCCTTTAACATGGCGTCAATGTTCTTTGTCGTTTTATTTTTTAAGGCAATGTAAAGTTCTATATTACATAAGCTTCTAATCGCCTGATCCTCGAGGAGTGGGTGAGGAACAAAGACAGAACTTCGAAAAAGACGTCCAGATCCAATTAGCTCATCGGCCAAAGGGGAATATTTTTTATATCTTAGCGCAGCGTGTCACTTTGGACATTCTGTACATGACGTCATATCCTGATACATAGGCCTAATTATAATATTTTATCTTTTAATGGAATTTCCGCTTTTCCGTTTAATATAACCTTACGTGAAAAATATCGTTTTTAACACTATTTATATCGTTACACACATATCTTGATTGTTGATATATTTTTTATTACATTATCTTTTGTCCGCAAAGTTCCTTCGTTTCAGACTTCTATTATTCCGATGCATATTTTTTTATATTTCTTCAGATCTTTCCGTTGTTTGGTATACAACTTTGTTATCGGTGTTTTCAATTTAAAGGGACTCCACATTGTTTTGCAGTTACATGTGTTTTTGTTGAGTTTATAGTCGGTCATAGATATTCCTCTAAACGCTTTTTAAATTATTGGCATCATATTTTCTGAGATGCTGCTTTTTAAGGCATTTCTTTTAAATGTTTTATAGTTTTTTTTATGTGGAAAAATGGTTATTTATTAAGCATTAAATTGAAGCAAACGCCTACAAGCACAGAGGATGCAGAATATAATAATAAAAATTAAAATCAAGACAATTTTTTTTATCATTTTAACTTTCATGAATTTATTTTTTCGTTTTGCGATCATTTCGCTAGAAACTTAGCTTTGTCGATCAGAGAGATTTTGTAGAAGTAGTAAAAAAAATAACAACATCTTCATCCCATTTCCATTCTGATGGACAACTACCAACAGGCACTGCTACTACTTCTACAATCTCTCTGCTTGACAAACAGCTAGAAAGTTTTGGGAAAGAAACTTTGTTCATGGAAGTTTCGTCTGATGTTAGGTACACGGAGGAAGAAACACCGATGTACTGCATGCCAAAATAAAAAACAAACAGATTTCCATTGTGAATACGGAGACCACCCTGACTCCCTCCGCTTCCAGATTTGCACTACACAATGGAACAATTTTAAATAATCCGATCGCAAACTACATAAATGTAGACAAAATCACTATACCGATTTAAACTCGGTTACTTTTCAAATCGGGTCCCACTCACAAGATGGTACTGTTATAGAAAACGACCCGCATTTCCGAGACTTAGTGTCGTCAACGTTCGGGCAGGTTACGAAAGCGACCGAGAGTTGCCGAGGCGAAAACTGTCAGACGATAAATTCAAGAAAAGTTGCAAATAACAAAAGTTAGACGAAGAAAATAAAAGTAAAATGCATATATAAAAATTAAAGACGAACAAACCATAGCTAAACAATTGATATTAATTAGATGGTTTTTTTTTTCTCAAAGGAACCATTGTTAAGTAAATGTTTTTAAATAAAATGATTTTTGTTGTGCAACAAAAAGTTTCAACAAAAATTTTTTTTTATATAACAAACGAACATTTTTTTTGTCATTTCTTTTGCACTGTTTTGTTATTTCTTTTTAAACTTTTCTGGGTTAGGGTTAGAGTTAGGGTTATGGGTTAGGGTCAGGGTCAGGGTTAGGGTTAAGGTTAAGGGTTATGGGTTAGGGTTAGGGTGCACGGTTAGAACAAACAACGAAACAACTGTTTTTAAGCAACTTTTTATTTCAGTTTTTTTAATGTTTTTTTTCTCTGCAACCTGATTAGTTTCAGTAATTCTCGAGCGCTTCCGTAACCGGCACGAATGTTGACGACGCGAAGTCACGGAAACGCAGCCGTTGTCTATAAAAGTACGAAATAGATACCCGACACATGAGAGTGTCTTAAGCTGACGAACGTTTCGTGATAAACAGTAAGCCAACATATGTCGATGTTTTGTTTATGTTCTTTAAACTGAGATATATTCCCTTGCTTCTTATTTGTAATCCGGTAATGAATTTAAAGCAACTTCTCATACACAACACCGAAACGAACGATCTCAATCTCAATCTCAATCTCAATATAAATTCTAATCTAAATTCCAATCTCAATCTCGATCTCAATTGCAATCACAATCTCAATCACAATCTCAATCTTAATCTTAATCTAAATCTCAATCTCGAGTTCAATCTCAATCACAATCTCAATCACAATCACAATCTCAATCTAAATCTAAATCTCAATCTCAATCTCAATCTCGATCTCGATCTCGATCTCAATCTCAATCGTAATCTCGATCCTGATCTCAATCTCAATCGCAATCGCAATCTCAATCTCAATCGCAATCTCAATCATGATCTTGATCTCAATCACAATCTCAATCTCAATCTTAATATCAATCTCAATCTCGATCTCAATCACAATCTAAATCTCAATCTTAATCTCAATCTTAATCTCAATCTCAATCTCAATCGCAATCGCAATCTCGATCCTGATCTCGATCTCTATCACAATCTCAATCTCAATCTCAATCGCAATCTCGATCTTGATCTCAATCACAATCTCAATCTCAATCTCGATCTTGATCTCAATCACAATCTCAATCTCAATCTCAATCGCAATCTCAATCACGATCTTGATCTCAATCTCAATCTCAATCTTAATCTCAATCTCAATATCAATCACAATCTCTCTCAGCTGTCAAATTTCGAACTGCCTGTCTTCTGCGCATTCGTTTGGTTTCTTAAAGTACTTTTTCTTCTTATATGCAAATAAATGTCACCTATAAAAAATCTAACTTCGAACACAAGTTCTTTCTTCTTATGAAAATCGAGTACCTACCATGCGAAACAGTCTACACACTTCAAAGCTTGTAACACCCTTTTTATTTCCATTTTTACAGTTGGTAACATTTAATTGTCCTTTGTATTTTTAACCGCACTATTATTGTAATTATTCTTATTATTCTTTTACTTTTTTTTCTTCCTTTCCATTATATTCTTCTTCTTCTTTAACTTCTTCTTCTTCTTCTTCTTCTTCTTCTTCTTCTTCTTCTTCTTCTTCTTCTTCTTCTTCTTTAACTTCTTCTTCTTCTTCTTCTTATCATTTTCGTCACTTTTTATCATGTTATTTTCCTCTCGCCCCCTTGCCATAAACATTTCTCATCCCTCCTCGGTCAGCACTCATTCCCTCCCTCCCTCCGCCACAATCAGCACCGTCTTCTTGTGTCCAGCATTTTTTTCCCCCGATTGCTTTATTTCGCCACTCTTCTAAGCAACACAATTCATTGCCAATTACTAATGGCTGCCGGCGGAGTGATTTCACGGTGGTAATTAGCCGTCGCTATTCGACCGGAAGTGTTTCCACTGGAGGTGAGAGGCGAACTGAAGACATTAATAGCTCCAATTATAACTGACATAATTCCCGACAAAATGGCCGCTTTTATCTGCTTATTAATGTCACTTGTTTGAGGGGGTGGCTGGCTTCATGCAGTTTATACATTATATCACGCCAACGTCGCCAGCTTTTAATTCCTCTCGCTTTTTACTTTTTGTGTCTGCAGTCTTTTGGGTGCATGTGTTTCACGTCTTTGTAATTTACCTTCACTTTATCAACCCACAGTTTATGTCAGTTCTCATGGCCGGCCACAGTTTTCCCTAAAACCTTGGAACGATTCTTATATAGTTTGGTTTCTTTGTTTCATTTTTTTTCTGTTTACGGCATATCAACCCTTGTCGTTTTACGGTATATCAACCCTTTCCGTTTTACGGCATATCAACCCTTTCCGTTTTACGGCATATCAATCTTTTCTTTTTATTGTATATCAACCCTTTCTGTTTTACGGCATATCGACCCTTTCAGTTTTCGGCATATCCACACTTTCTGTTTTACGGCATATCAATCCTTTCTGTTTTGCGGCATATCAACCCTTTGCCGTTTTACGGCATATCAATACTTTCTGTTTATGTTATATCAATCCTTTCTGTTTACGGCATACCAACCCTTTCTGCTTTACGACACACAATACCTATTGTAAAGGATTCATTGTATACGATTCATTGATATTTTACTAAACGCTGTAAGGGGAAAATTACGTGTTAATACTTTTTTCAAATAGTATTAGTCCAGAAATGACTATATGAGTCACCACTTATCAGGGCAAAATCCACTGGAGGATAAGTGTTAATGCGATTGATAGATTGTCCGTTTAATGATGAAGAATATTATTAGAGGATTTAAAATAATGAATGGAATGAAAACAGTTTTATTACTCATGGGAACAGTTTATGACTAGTATTTGTCGACATTGGATTTGAAGACGACCATATTGCAGTCTGCAGAGAAACCAGTTCTCAAGGCCGGCCAAAGTTTACTCAAAAACCTTTGTACGATTCTTATGTATTTTTTTAGTTTTTTTTTTACTATTGTTTCGTCTGTTTTACTGCATATCAACCCTTTCCGTTTTACGGCATATCACCCCTTTGTGTTTTAGGGCATATCAACCCATTTGGGGTGTCGAGACTCAATACTTAATGTAAACAATTACTTGTACAAAGATTGATATTTTACAAATAGCTGCAGGGGAAAATTACGGGGCGAAATCTTTACGCGTAGCATTAGGCCGTAAATGACTAAACTATACGTGATAGAAAATAAACTCATCATAACCAATTCGACGGTATTCTGTTTATTAATGGTTCGCCAATTATGAAGGCCAAAAGTCACTCGAGGATAAGGGTTGGTGAGATTTTCAATTGAATGATGGAACATTACTATGAAAGGATTGAAAACTATGATTTATTCACAGAACGACATGTCAGATATTTGTTGACATTGGACTTGAAAATGACCATGTTGTAGTATGTAGGAAAACATTCCCGCGGTAACGTGTTCCACATGTGAAAATTTATATGTTCGTGGAAATTTCGTTGGAGTTTAGGTACAAAGGGGAAGAAATGAGAGTTCTTTGTGGTGTTGGTAGAAAGATAAGTTCTTGCTGATAAGGTTTGCGGTGGAGTGGGGGGGGGGGCAAGGCTTGAAGCTCAGTTGAGCACCTAGAATAGAAATATCGGCAGAACTGGGAAAGCCTAAATCTCATCGGAAAACACTAATCGCTTGAGCAGAATATTAAATAAAAATAACGTAAAACTTTACTACAGTTGCGGCGAAAAGTTAGAAATGATAATTAAAGCATACAATAACAAAATACTGAAAAAAATAATAATCAGATGCGTAAAAACGTGACCAATTTAGCAACAGTTAAAATAACACTAAGAAAACAAAAATATAACAAGCCGCGCGTGCGTGGTCCCCCTCTGTATGTGACTCGATGTGGCGAGTGTAAAATGCAATAAATTTGGGCAATTTAGGGCATTTTTGAACCACCTTTGACCCCCTGGGGGCGCGAACCAGAATTTTTCTGAGGTCAAGGATGCTCATTTTATATCCAGAACAATTCCCTCTACATTTTGGCCAAGTTTCAGAAAAATTGAATGGATGGATCAAACGCTATGGGAGAAAAGGGTCATTTTTTTTGCTATTTTGGGGATTTTGACCCCCTGGGCGCGCGAACCAGATTTTTTCCAAGGTCAGCGATACTTATTTTCTAGTAGGAACAATTGCCTCCATATTTTGGCCAAGTTTCAGATAAATTGAATGGATGGATGAAAAGTTATGGGGCAAAAAATGTAATTTTTTGCCATTTCGGGGCCTTTTGACACCCTGGGGGCTAATCAGATGTTTTTCAAAAATCGGAGAATTTCACTTTCTAACCTGACCAAAGTTACAACTTCATGCAAAATTTCAGGGAAATTCAATGGATGGTTGCGGAGAAAAATCCGGACGGAGTGACGGACGGACATGCTTCAAAACATAAGTCCCCCGATTTATAAAATCGGGGGACCAATTACTAGGAATAGTAATTACTCAAACCCTAATAGCAATCACCTAGATAGAAATAAAAAAAGGCTAATAATGAAGAGCAAAGCTCATGTACTTTGTCTACTACAAAATAAATGCCTCAGCAAAAGCACTTTTTACCAAGCCACAATATTTGCCAATGAAAGCCCGAATAACAAGAAGTACTACCTGGGTATGACCTCCCTATATTGTAAAACCAGATATTACAACCATAAAAGCACATTCAATAACAAAAAGAACGCCGAATAAAAACAGCGCTAGCGACTCATTACTGAAAATTCAAAGAAAGTTGACGCTCGCCAATGATCAAGTTGAAAATACTACGACATGCCAGTACATGTAAAAATTTAAACAATCCGTATAGGTCATGTTCGAATGAGAAGTTTTAAATTCTAAACTTTAAAGATTTCCACAATCTGTAGACGTTTAACATCAGGGTACTTGTTTAGGTTTCAATAAATACCAAACAACTGTTTACACAGAATAAAATTTACTTTAGAATAACAATACATATTAAAAAAAATAATAAATAAAAAACTCAACTCAACCAACACCTAAAATAGCAATGAATAACAACTTTTCCAAATACGCACGTGTTCAAATAAGGTCACCTGTTAATTCGACACACTCACAAAAGGGGTGCGTCACTTCTATACAAAACAAGACAAAAGAAGATGTAAAGTAAAAATCAGCCGAACATTTGTTTGAGAGAAACCCTGCCATTGCATAATGAAAACATTAACCCGTGGGAGGGAATAACAATGAATTTGATTGGTTAGCTAGCTAGATTAAACACCACGTGGATATATAAAACACTCATTAACACCAATTTCATGCATTTTAGCATGACGATTCGCTACAGGGATGAAACGGGGAACTCTCTGTGTAGCTGAATTGTCATAAATATATTTTCATAACGAACTACCTAGTTCTACTCACGCATTGTTGAAGTAAATACTGAAAATCGATACATAATATATTATATCTCCTTATAATATTATATGTGGATATATAAAATAATATACACACACACACACACACACACACATATATATATATATATATATATATATATATTTGTGTTATAATGGGATAATTCCAGGAGGAAATCTGGGTATGAGAGCTCAATGTAGTAAACAGAGCAAGAATAACATAAAATATAATAACACGAAATCACATAATTGTCGATGCAATAATTTATTTCAACCGTGCGGTTTTTTCAAGCATCACTCAGACAATTACATTTTTGAGACTGATAGAAGATTGAATTTCCCTACGACAATTTAAACACAACCAGAGAGAGTGGTGGTAGCAAGCAATTTGATACATCTTTTATAGAGAGGGGGAAATTTAAAACTTATATTTAACTATGGCGGTTGAAGGGGAGGGATCTTTAAGTTAATCAACTAAAAACTGCCGTGTCAAAATTATGACACATACGACTTGATGATATCATACATATAGACAACTTTACTCACGCGCATACACAAAACTAAATACGCACACGTCCTATGCGCACGCACATACATAATCTCACTCGCACATTACCATAACTAAGCATAATCACATACACAACTTTTATTCATACATCTCTGCATCGACAATTATGTGATTTCGTGTTATTATATTTTATGTTATATATATATATATATATATATATATATATGTATATATATATATAAGGTGTACTATTGATCCGTCCATTTAATTCTTTTATCACAAGTTTAATGCATTATTCATTTTCTATTTTAAATATTACAAAAATGTAGACATTAATCTAAAAATATAGGTAAAAATATATTCTTAATACAACATTGGTAGACAGAAATATAAATAATATATAAATAACTATATTTATATGTTTATGGGTGTAATCAGTCAACGGAAAATCATAAGCGCGCAAATGGGTAAAAACCATTGAATACATATTGGGAATGAATAAACAAATAAACGTGCAACTTACTAATTTCGCGCCGAGTTTCTTAGGCGATTTTAGAAGCAAAGTAAATCCTAATTTCTGTTTTTTTTTTTGGGGGGGGGGGGGGTCAGGATATTCAGTAGGAAAATTTCGGGAACCATTCCCTTCTTCAAGCCTTCAATGAAGTGTGAACAGAGTTCTTGAAAGCGGCGAACTAAAATAGAATATTTCCCACACAGGCCCGTTGTATGATTACACCTATACACACATAAATATACAATTACACATGAAGAAAACGTGGACACGATACTCTAAAATATGAATATATAATAATAGAACATTATTTGTCCTTCCGGCAGTCTGTCACGCTTATTTTGAAAAGTGTTGGAAGAACTCCGCAAGGTCTCATCACTTTTTTCTAAAGTCTACACGCGGCATGAACCTCTCACGGTACATCCAAACAAACAAGATTAATTCAACTGAGCAGTGGGGAATGCGAAGAGACCGGATTCTGACGTACAACATAATCAACTGGAATTCTCATCAACCTTTCGAGGAGCGCAGAGTTGTGATCTCCACGGAACCAAGCAAAAGATGTACCATACGCACTTTCGTTTCAATAGAAGAAAGGCGGCATTCTCTGTCCGTGTTTCTGCTCTGTGGAACAACCTACCAAAGGAGGTTGTGACGATGCCTAACATATCCCAGTTTAAAGTCGCCTTGGACAAAAATTCGGACTTTAAATAGACGTACATTTTCTGTCTTTTTATGCGTGTGTGTATGTGTATGTTTCTGTGTGTGTCTAGTAGCTGGACTCCGTGAAAATTACACGTCACCTTTTACATCTAACTGCACAATTTGCTGTTAATAATTATATTCCTTTTGAAATAATAAATGTCTGTGAGAGTCTCTACTATTAAGACTATTTCTTCTTTCGTGAAAATAATTGTCATTGTAAACTAAATATTCTATAAACGAGTGTACACTTTCCGTCACAAATGACGGGAAAATATTCTATAGACGAGTGTACACTTTCCGTCAAAAATGACGGGAATATATTCTATAGACGAGTGTACACTTTCCGTCAAAAATGACGGGAAAATATTCTATGAACGAGTGTACACTTTCTGTCAAAAATGACGGGAAAATATTCTATAAACGAGTGTACACTTTCCGTCAAAAATGACGGGAAAATATTCTATAGACGAGTGTACACTTTCTGTCAAAAATGACGGGAAAATATTCTATAAACGAGTGTACACTTTCCGTAAAAAATGACGGGAATATATTCTATAAACCAGTGTGCACTTTCCGTCAAATTATACTTCGCCAGTGTTCGCACGTTCATATTTATATTCATAAAAAATTACGTCTGAATCGGAGTAGTTAAAAAAGAAAGAAAAATCGTTTCAAAGTGGAAAGTTAAAAAAAGAAAAAAAGGTCAAAAACGCATGGATCAATATAGAAGGCAGAGAGACAGGCACAGAAATGAACGGAATCTTTTCATAATGGAAATAGATTGGCTTCTCCATTCCCCTAAATACATAACTTGTTTTAAATTCACAAAAAAGTTGGGATAGTTAAAAAGAATCACCATTTGTCTTAAAAAAGGGGGAAAATAAGCAAAATGAAAAGTTTAGACATGTTGACGGTAGTTTTCGTTTTGCCCTTTTTTTTTTTGCTTAATTGTGGTGGTAAAAAAATTCCACCGTTGAAGCCTTTTTGAAAATAGCTTGAATTTTATTATTTAAAAAAAATGACTGACTTTTTTTGCAATTAAACTGAAATTAATTTCGGTATCTTTTTATATTATGGAAATTGCCCAAGACAAGGCATGAAGCCACTTGGTGTAAGGAGCTACTACTTCAAGGTCAAAGACTAGTCAACGATAAGTGCTTGATGGATAGATTCCAACCCAGAAAACAGCAATTCTTCCCCCTTTGTAAGACACATCGCTCATGGAATGTAAGGACTAAAGAACAGAGAGTTACGAGGCTACCGAAAGTAAACCCAGGATTCACTTTCTACTCTTTAAACTTCTTAATTGTACACGATAATTTCCTTTTCATCTGCTTAGATTAATAAGGGAAACTCTCTCCACTCTAACAGTTTTTTTTAACGGAAACAATGTTTTGAAATGGCATAAACAATTTTTTAAATTTTATTAACTTGTTGCCTCAGTCTAAAAGAAAGGCTCACCGCTCACTTTTCGTTTTTTCTCCTTTCTCTTCTTTTCTTTCTCTCCGTTCTGCTCTTCACACACTCAAGTTCAGAAATGAATTGCCGACGACAAATACAATTTATGTTCCTTCTTTTATCGAGTTAAATCACACACATGAAAACCAACTCGATCTGCATAGCCACACATGGATTTGCTGCCCCAAATGATAAAATAAAAATAACTAAATTCAGAATTAGGAGGGAAAAGCAGGCAGACCCCTCACCGTTCGCAGCTAATTTAACATCAGGGTACTTGTTTAGGTTTCAATAAATACCAGACCGAACTGAGACCATGTCATTCCATTCAAAGATACATGAAAGAGAGAGAGAGAGAGAGAGGGGATGAGAGGGATAGAGGGATAGAGAGGGAGAGAATGCATACTAGCAGATGTATTCAGGGTTGCTTGGGTGTCAGATTTGTTGAACTTGCCTAATAATAGGGCTGTGGTCAACTCAAATGCAACGCGAGAAAGCAAATGGCGTTGGTTTCAACTCCCTTTTTTCTCTGCGTTGACAACTACCCTTTCTTTGTCTCTGACATAAAAAGGGGAAATCTTGTGGAAACACACTGACTGAAAACTTCGGCCAATCAAAAACACGACAGGCCAGTGACCAGCGCGAGATTGTCGGGCTCTATAAATCAGCAACAAGTCTCTCGCTCTCTCTTTTTTCTCTTCCACTTTTTTTTGCCGACAGCATACACACACATACAGAGGAGATCGTCGTCCACTCAGCCCCTCCCACCGGCTCGATCTAGGAGGGGGGAGGCGAAAGTAAAAAAGTAGGTAATCAATTGTAATTCCTACCACAAACAACGTACTATTCTTCAAACACGCACACATTACAATGCCACAAATATACACACACAATTTTATATCAATCACGCTCTACGCACGCGTTCATACTAATACGGACACTATAGGTCGTACACTCTGAGCTTTTACAGCGAACATTTCACTCCTTAAAAATGAACTCAAAAATTGTCTTTAACTGATAGCTTTACAAAGTGTATTATCAAAAATAAATTGTTTTGTTAATATAAATGTTTTACGCTAATTATTAATTTTAATGCTATTCTTGTGTTGAATTCTTGCCTTTCATTCGCCCCTTTTTTAAATGTAACAATAATAATGTTTTTCTTTCTTTCCTTTCTTTCCCAAAAGTTTAATCTTCGCTATTTTCGGTTCCCACGTGGTCGACTATCAATCCCAAGATTTCATATTCTCTTCGTAACGCAAATAGGTCATAAATTACTAAGTAAACCCAAATTGTAAAGTCTTAATAGTATTTCCCTTAAAATAATTTGCGACCCGAATAGTAATATTTATCTCCATAATATAAGGATAAAAAAACTTTAGTTAATCAAGGCCCTTCAATTGTAAAAAAAACAGACCACGTGGAGACCCCCAAATAAATATGGTTCCTCCGGAGCGTTGGGATTGCATGTCGCCATATTGGCATCTTCTCCCAACATTTCCATTAGGACTATAACTCTATTCATTTAATATCTATACTAGTACACATGCGATCAGTATGGAGGTTTGGGGAGCATGAGGAGGCGAAATAAATAATGCATCCTTATTTAATAAATTCCCCCATACATGGAGTATTGTTGTCACATCTCGGCTAGTGCACCAACCATTAGTATCTTCAGATGGGACAGGGTGCAAAAGAGCGTATCTTACCTAATAGGTGCCGTGCTGTCTATTTAGCTCTAGGCCCTGACCCATCAGTGCAATTGTTATCAATGTGCTTGTTTTAGAAGTACTTCCGCATTCGGTATTCGTAATCCATCGGGCAGTGTTCGAATCCTCACTTGATCTACAATTCAAACATTTCTTTAGCGTTTAAATTGCACGCCAGGCAAGGACGGGCTCTTTTATGGCGGGGATGAAGCAAGTCGGAGCCACTTTCACCGCTCGATCTTGGTTCAGGATCATCACGTTCGTCACACGTTAATGTACAGCTGAAGTGTGCACTGTGACAAGCAAGCAAGCAAACAAAAACATAACAGAAACAACATCAGAGTTTTAGTAGTATTTTATTCCCCGAACGCGTGGATTAAATACACGTATCTTAAGAGCATCCATTTTTGTTTTCCTATTAAAAACTATCAATCAAAGAATGCGTTGTTTCGTCAATATTTTCTTCCTCTCTCTCTCTTTCTTTCTCTCCCTCTCTCTTTTCACCTCCCTTCTCTTTTTTCTCTCTTTCATTTCACTTTCTAATGTTAAAAGCGTCTGTTTACTTATCTCGTCTGTTATCTACAAAGAGAAGCAAAGAAATCTCACGAGAATTATGAAGTCTCGCGTAATTTATTTATTTTTTTTATTAATTTCTTTCATTTTTATTTTATTTTTCTATCGAATATAATCCTCGACTCATATTTCTTTTTTTTTTTTTTAATGCGCCTTGCTGCAACGTTTTTAGATTTAATCAGTCGACCGTGCCGTCTTACGTTGTATTTAATGATAAGGTTTGTGTTTTGGTTTGATAAGGTTTACGCATCATATAAATGCAAGTCAAATATGAATCGCTAACAGGGTCCCCGGCCCTGGATCGAATTGAAGTATGGTTCTGTTTGCTTCAATCTTCCCATGAATTACCCCTCCTTTCGACGTATCCGATTACGGCAAATTTTGAGACCCATGGAAGGAGCTGGATCTCCGGCTATAAACTGACGCTGTGTTTTAATTTGTTGTAGTGGGGTGGAAGGTAAATAGTACTAGCTGTAATAACTGTCCTTCGACAGGTTTATAATATTAATACAGCCTTGAGCTCTTTAATGACTAGAAAAGATTGGACCCCCAAAATATAGGATGTTGTAAAACGAATTGGAAGGTTTTTTTAATCCGTAAAAAAAAGAAGAAGATAGATTGATGTTTTATGGCAGACAATGGAAGTGTGGAGAGTTCGAAACTGGCAGTTTTATTTTATTGTATTTATGAGGCATCATTCAGAGTCATATTAAATAAAGCAGAAAGAGAGGCAACACTGATTGAGGTGAGAGTTCCAAATGACAGTGGCTTAAACAGAGCAGAAAAGGAAAAGGTGACAACATACCAAGGCCTAATGTATGATATGAAGAGAAACTGGAACCTACAAAACATCAACATTATCCCAGTTATAATAGGAGCTAAAGGCCTCATAAAGAAAAATTTCAAAAGGTATCTGGAAAGTATTCCCGGAAAACCAAGTGCAAAAGAAATCCAAATAATTGCCCTTAAGGGAACGGCCAAAATCCTTAAAAGAGCACTCGGTTGGAGCCTCTAAATAGCATGTGATGGTCTGGCATTTGGAAGAATGCCTCGTCCCTATGCTAACGAACACAAAAATAAGAAAATCAAAAAAAAAAAAAGAAGAGAATATTATCTCGAGGATGCAAAATATAGCCCCCTCTCACTCCCCGACCAAACACCGGTGGACTTCTGGTTTTGGGTCCAGTTAAAGGCCAGGGTACTAACAACCAAGAAGTCTCGAATAACTTCAAAGTCGCATTGACGAAGAATGCACAAGTTTCATGCGTGAGAAGCTAAGCAACGCTGTGACTCTGTTTTCGTGACGTGTTCATTTGATACTGAGTGTCAAAGGGAAGCACTTTGAGAATGCGTTTTAAAATTCTATAAACCTTGATGTTTTGTTTAATGCATTTACATTTTTTGAGAACCTTTCGAATAGTACTTCTCGATTATATTTATATTTACCAAACATATTAAAGTGTTACATAACGACGGCCGTGTGCACATGGAAAAGTTTGAGTGACACCTTAAGGTGCAGAGGTGACCCCAGAACAGAAGTCGACGAAACGACATGAGTTCTAGTCGGAGACTTACGATCTCTTGGCTGGCGAGACTTCAAGCAGGAAATACCTGTCCGATGTGCCGTCCCAAAAGGTGGAAAGCCGCGCATGATGTAACTAGGTTTGAGTGACACTTAAGGGTCAGAGGTGACTCCAGACGGAAGTCGCAAACCAAGCGATTTCCGGGAGGAGATTTTCTGTCTTTTTGTCTGACAATACTGCAAGCAGGAAAGAAGTGTCTAGGATGCACTGACGTGGGGAAGAGGTGTGAGAATTTCTCCTCACATAGATGATGGCTAAAAATCACGAATCGAAACGCTAGCATTCACACTTACCTCGATTCCGGGAAAACATCAAAATGGAAGTGGCTTTTCTTGGTTGCAGAAACGTTGCGATCTGCGTGATCCGCCTTTTTAGTAGATCATCAATTAGTGAATAAAAAAATGTTGACACGAGGTTACATTATTGCTCGGTCGTTAGAGTTCTTATATTCTGTTAGAGTTGGCGCGTGGTTGATTCCTCGCAAAACACAACACTAGAGAAATTGTAAAATGGTCCGTGGAGTCGGCACGAGGTTTATTGTAGCCTCGCTAAATCTCAACTGCACAAGCTCTTCCAAAAAGACCCCTCGTCGCACAAAGGCGCCCCCTAAAAAACCCTTGCCGAGGTTCACTGTCCGCTTAGAGGCGCCAATATGTCTACGGTCAAATGCCACGGTCACTTTCCCCCTCTCGTAGGAGGAGGTCAGCGAGTGTGAACTGCCAGCACTGCGATTTTTAACAGAGGTACAGCGCCTACGGCTGAGCGTAGCCAGACGAGCTTCTAGTTTCTCTCTCTCTCTCTCTCTCTCTCTCTCTCTCTCTCTCTCTCTATATATATATATATATATATATATATATATATATATATATATATATATATATATACCACGGGTACCAAAGTAACCTGTCTCTTCGATGTTTTCTGTGATTCTCTTTTTAAATAAACCTTTTTTTATATAGATCAACATCGGCGTCCGAGTGGTTGTATATCCATAGATAAACAAAAACCTCGGTAAATGAAAAACTAACAGACAGACGACGGACAAAGCCTCTTATTTAGATGCGAGGACGCAACTAAAACGAGTAGTTTCCATTAATAAATGCTTGCTGAGAAATTACAATTTAGTCAACTTTCAGTTTAAGTCGTCGATGTCAGGTATTAGAGCGTATAACAAGGATAATGTGAATCTACACAAAACAAAGAAATAGTTGAACAGAGAGAGAAAGAAGTAGGTGTGTGTGTCGCGTTCGTTCTGATTGGCTGTTCGTGGCACACCTACGTGCTTACATCTGGTGTCTGCTTTGGCTGAGTCACGGGTAAACAATGACCATCGACCACTTCTGGTTCAACGTAGAAATGCAAGATTGAAAGCAATTGTGTTTCTCGTTTTAAATCGCTTACATCTGGTGTCATCTTCTTGGTCTGGCCAGACTTCAAGCAGAAAAGACACGTCTGGTGGGTGGGGGGGGGGCGCATACTGTAACTAGATATAGCGAGAAGAGCAATCCGTCTATCTGTCTGTCTGTCTGTCTGTCTTTCTCTCTCTTTCTCTCTCTCTCTCTCTCTCTCTCTCTCTCTCTCTCTCTCTCTCTCCTTCTCTCTCTAACGCATACAAAAATAATCTGCCTCCCTGATGTTTTCTGTGACTGTTTTTCTCTTTTTAAATATTTTTTATAGATCAACATCGGCGTCCGAGTGGTTTTGTATCCACAAACAAGCAAGAACCTGGTTTCGACGACGACAACACGTGTGTATATGAGTTTATACACGCATCGCCGAATAAAAATATAACAAAAGCCAAATCGAAGTTAAGCATAAAAAACGTTTTGTCCTTCATTCTTGGCATCCTGTATTTTAAAGCGATCGAAATATACTACAACAGCAAAACTTTATCAAAAATACATTATTTTTTTTCTATTACGTCATCGCGTTTCAATACCAAAAGACACTTGATGATAAAAAATTTTCATAGTATGGTTCCCAAAATGTCGGGAAACGTTCTACTCTAATAGGTTCTTTCTTAGGACTATCTGCATTTGGAATTCTCTACCTGCTTCCTGTTTCCCCGACTGTATCAACATGCATACCATTAAATGTAATGTAAACAAACGCCTTGCTGCACAACTCCCCACTAAAGATGCCCCCTATAAATCTGGCCATAATCACTGTTACGTCTCGGTGACAATGTTTCTTTTTTGTGACGAATAAATTAAAAAAAAAAAGATATAGAGGGATTGTTAGTTTAATGATGAATAATATTATGAGAGAATTGAAAATGATGAAGGGAATGAACAAAATTTAATTATATATTTAATTATATATAGAGACGGTTTAGGATGAGTATTTTCTGATATTGGATTTGAAGACTGCCATGTTTTATTCTGCAGAGAAGCAGTCATGTGGTAATGTGTTCCACATATAAGAAGTTCTTGGAAAGAAACTATGTTCATGGAAATTGACCCTAAGTATACGGAGGAAGAAACGAAAGTTCTTTATTGATTTTGTAAAAATTTTGCAACTGTTTTATCATCTAAAGTGAAATATTTTGAAAATCAACAATCGTGTAATTTTAAATGAAAAAACATTTATTTAATTTTTTTTTTCGCGAGCTTTCGTTGTAGTACAAACTTGTCAGGCGAGACTGTCTTATAGTTTTTTTTTCTTCTTTTCTTCCTTGGTATTAACTCTGAGGGGTCGAATAGACGTCAAGTTCTTAAGACGTTATAAGTTTAGTCCGTGCGATGTCATGTGCAGATTGGCGCTTTTTTTTAAAGTAAGTGTTGTGAAGTTGTTCCACAGTAAATAATAAATAAAGGAAGTCAAGTCGAGGGTTGGTTTAACAAGTGTATTAACAAAGTAAGAAAGTGACTAGCTCTTGGCTAGACAGTTACAAGACTGTGTTTTGTCTCTGTGTCTCTGGTGACTCGCACTATTTATAGTGACAACCGGTGTTGTTTCTCCTGTGTAAGAACGGCCGGTGTAACAGTAAGGAAGTCAACATCTTTGAAGCACGGATTAGAATGTATTAAAGTGAAATATTTTGAAAATCAACAATCGTGCAATTTTAAATGAAAAACTCTTATAGTTTTTTTTTCCTTCTTTTCTTCCTCCTCATTTTAATGGTATTAACCCTGAGGGGTCGAACGCTGTAAAATTGTTTATGGAAATGCAATCCTGAAACGAGAAGAAATAGCCCGATTTGTACATAAATCGCCATGCACCCATTAAAGGTCTTATCTGTTATGATTCTAGATAGCTCAAAAGCACGAATAATAAGTTGTCAGTCTTTTTCCGAACTGAAAGTCACGAAATGTAGATGAGTTTAAAGAGCCAACAAGGTAAAAATCATCAACACCGCTCTAGCTTCCAAAACGTGTCGACTCCTGGGCGAAGACAGGAGGATATTTTTTTTGAGTGACAGCCATCGTATGACTTTCGCCCAGTCTCTCTTTCTGTTTGACGTAGCGTTATAAAGTTTTATTGAAAGCATACGTGTTTTGGAAGTGGGTAATGAGCTCGCACAAGCGATATCAAACGAATTGATTTGTGAAATGGAATGAAGAAATAGATCGTTGTGATCCACAACGTCAAGAACGGATCTGAAAAGTTTTGCCCCACGAATATTAAAACAAAATGATTTTCTCAAAGCACAACTTCTCGAAGAGAAAGAAATTTAAATATATCTCAACGAGGCACATTGAAAAGCATATACAAAATAACAGTATTAGCATAAAGTACAGAATAGTTTACAGTCACGAACTCGTAAACAAAAAAAACAAAATAATAATTTATAGCAAACGCAGTAGAATTAAATTCTCTACCGGACCGTATACCTTTAAGGTGTGAAAATCGTAAGATTTTTTATTTATTTCAGAGGTGATGGTTAAACTTTGCTAAACTTAGGCGATGAAGTCTAGTTTTACAAGGATTGTTGTTTAGAGCTACTTGCTACTCAGACTTAGGGTTAGCGGCATAAGTAAGCGATATTTTTTTTACTATCTTTTAGCATGAAGTTAATCGAAGTTAAGCGATCACTTAGAAAATCGGACCGCTATTTTTTTTCGTGTGTCGATAAGACAACTTTCATCGAAATCAAATTATATAAAACAAATATTAAAAACAGTTTCAACACGTTAAGAGAGTATGCGTGTCGGTTGAGAATGTATTTCTACTGCGTTTCGTATAAATTATTTGTGGTTTCTTTTTTATGTTTACTATTTCTCAACTGTTAACTATTCTGGACTTTTACCCGGTATTAATGTAACAGCTCAAAATATACAGTCATTAATTTAAATACGATACTTCTTGTTTATTGTACTTTATGTCATACGTCATTGATGTTCAGTTTATTTCACTATTAAAAAAAAAACAGCGGATTTCTTTGACCGCTTTTATTTATCTACCCCCCACAAGGTAAGATGTGACACAAGGTCGGGAAAGTGGGATTAGATAAGCCAGCGCTCGAGAGGTGAGCACTCTGGCCATTTAAAAATTGCCTGGGCAGCCCCGTCGGCATTCCCCGGTAGGGGCGCCCCAGACAGTAAGCAATAAACTTACTCCTCCCCAAAGAGGG
>OY744544.1:23299758-23359758 GCA_963556195.1 Sepiola atlantica
TAAGAAAAGAAGGCAACGAACATTCTCCACCTAAATCTGACCTGTGGTGCGGGATGCGGTTGTTTTTCTGTGAACGACGGCGTTTGGGTGGTCGTTTGCTGTGTATTTAGCCGATGTATGAGAAAAAGAAAAGGAAAGAAAGACAATGTTTCGAACATAGCTTTAAGAAGCTCTGATCTCATAAGTCGGATTTTCGTTGTTCATATTGAATATGGACAGTTAAAAACGGGCATGTTTTACAGATCTGATGAGATCACAGCTTATTAAAACCATGTTCGAAACATTTGCATTAGCGTGTAGCTTTGGATATATGTGTATAAATAAAACTTTTATTATAAATAAATAGCTCTATTTATTATAGAGCACGATTTTTTTTTTCGATTAATTGTCTCAACACTACTACATCACTCTGCTGAAACGATCTCTTCAAACAGTTTACTTCACCATTTATCTGAGGATTCTGTACTGGTTAGGGTTAGGGTTAGGGTAGGGTCTCTCTTACACATATTTATAAATGAAAAGAAATAACATTGTAACAATGTATGTGGTGCTTTTCGACTCGCGCCGTTTGTCCGTAGTCCATATATATATAGTAGATAGTTAAGTACTAATATGTGTTATGATAACGATAAATAACGAATTGAGGACTGGCAGAGAGAACAAAGTCTGTAAAAAGTTTAATAGAAAATCTTGTAAACCCATCCTTGTATTGATTTACTCCTCTCCAGGAGTTAGGCACAAGGCCAGTTTTTATCTTACTCCCACAAGTAAGATGTGACCCAAGGTCGGGTAGGGAAAGTGGGGTTTAAAAATTGCCTGGGCAGCCCCGTCGGCATTCCCCGGTAGAGGCGCCTCAGACAGTAAGCAATAAACTTACTCCTCCCCAAAGAGGGGATGCAAAGCCTGGGAAGGTGGACCTCCCAGAACTGCACAGGACAGACCCATAGACCGGCGTAAATCAAGCCCCGAAGGCCAAGACAACACCAGTATGGGCTGCAGTATCCATCGGAACAGATACTACACTTTGATCTTAGCCAAAAGGCGTTATTTAACACCCACCCACAATGGGAGTATGTGACACAAGGTCGGAAAGTGGGATTTGAAAAGCCAGCGCTCGAGAAGGTGAGCGCTATGGCCATTAAAAATTGCCTGGGCAGCCCCGTCGGCATTCCCCGGTAGGGGCGCCTCAGACAGTAAGCAATTAACTTACTCCTCCCCAAAGAGGGGAGGCGAAGCCTGGGAGGGTGGACCTCCTAGAACTGCACAGGACAGACCCATAGACCGGCGGAAATCAAGCCCCGAAGGCCAAGACAATACCGATCTATGAAGTGCAGTATCCATCGGAACAGATACTACACTTTGATCTTAGCCAAAAGGCACCCATTCTTGTAAAGTAGAAAAAAATTAGCAATAATATAAGGACAGGTAACAGTAGCGATAAGAAATGTCACCTGTTAAGATAACAAGTCCTTTTATAGCTAGGTGTTACAATAGCATAGCCGTCACCAGTTGAGATGAGCAACTAACGTTTTGACTAATTAATTGTAGTAAACAGTTGGGGGAAATGAAAAGTGGAATTATCCGCGGGTAATTGAATCCGATAATCTCCGAACAATTCAGTTGAGTGGCGAGGGTTGTTCTCTTGATGTCTTTCTTTTTTCATTTTTATTTGGTTTATTTTCTTTTATTCCGAGTTGAATCTTCTTCCTGATGTTGTGACGTAGGAACAAAAGGAAGCTGATTGGCGGGAGGGAAAACTTAAAAGGCGGGCAAAAAACGAAAGGATATAGATTCCGAATTCGGTAAGGAAAGGTGGGAGGAGATTGGAATCACAAGTAGTGATGACATGGCAGCCGACGTTTCTGTCTTTCTTTCTTACTTAGTATCTGCAATAATATATTACATAAAAGCAACGCTTTACCCGCTTCATGAGTTTTGGAACGGATACCATTCCATTCCCTGAAAAAAGGAACCGTTTCATCTGCACCTTCAGATAACCAGTTAAAAAACTCAACACATTTCTAAGATTATTTTCAAATAAGTTCCTATTTACTTGCCTCCCAACTGCTAAATAAAAAAAATATAGCCATCCACTCTTTGGTGGCAGCAAAAAAAAAAAAGCGCGCCCCTTTCTGTATCTGCATGCAATGAACACACACTTCAATAACTTTAATAAGGTGATGTAGTCTGCTTGATGCATGTTGTGTGAAATATGTGAAGAGTTCGAATGCAAAACGCGATAAACGCCATTTTCCAAATCACGAAACTGTCCCTAGAAAAAGTGTTACGGTTCAACACTCGACGACACCCCAAAACTATGTGTTACATAATATGATACCGAAATAAATTATTTCTGATTTCAATTAAAATCAGTTTTCAGTCGAAGTCTAGATTTAATATATTCGTGATTTTATTGTTTAAGGTCTCAATTCAAACGAATTGGATTTATCGCGTTTTAGGTTCGAACTCTCATGTGTAATATTATATAGAGAAGTCATGAAAGGCTATCCCAATGCCGGTGTTGAATAGGAGGACAAAAGCGAAGTGATTTCTTTTTAGTAAATCTTACTTGATTTAGTCACAACTTCGACACAATGACTTAATGTGTGTAACTCTGTTCCATGATATATTTCGAGGTAAGAACTCTTTATCAAAATATTCGTTTCTTTCAAATCCCCTGAAACTTGTGTGGGAATAAAAGGTAATATTTTTTGCAGTAAATGTTAAAGTGATGACCTCAGCAAATAGAATTAAAAGTTTTAAATTATGAAATAATCCTTGTTTAATTAATTTGTTATTGTTATATTTATTTATTTATTTTAAGTTAATTGGTGTGCATTATATTCATTTTAAAAGAAGGTGTTATTATTTTCTCAAAACCGGCATATTTACACTTCGTTCTCAATGACCCATATCCTTTGTTCACATTGTGGGGGAGGAGTAAACACAGGCGGAGCTTCGGGGGACTCTGACCGAACAGAATCAGTTCATTTCCCAAAGAGAAAGAACTCCCTCTCATCTTCGCCACGTGTCACTGTGGACTTCCTCCCATGACGCAACTTCCTGTACACATCGCTCTCCTTCTACTCTTAACCTTTAATGTAATTTTCTATTCTTTTACTTAATATTAATCGTGTGTAGAAAATGTCCAATTCTAAGCTTATTTTTACACACCCGCTTCTAAATATTGCTCTATACTTTTCTACACTTGTTTAGCAAATGCATAACATTTTATACGTTTTTATTTATTGCTTCTTGTATTCATTCCGTCTTTTTCAAAAACCAGTTTTCGTTTTTTACGCCCTTGCAACTGCGCATGCTGAAATTAGATTCTTCGCTGACGCATCTCATTTTGATTGGAAAATAAATAGTTTGAGCTGAGATCAAAGCTGGTCTGTTTGAGCCGTGTCAGCGGCTCAATAGAAAACAATCCAGAGATGAACCAAACGACACATAATCACATGAAAATAACACTTTTGAGCGCCTTTGAAAACAGTTTCCGCTTGAACGATTCGCCAATAGAATTAAGAATTGTATTGAAATCGATTCGAGTTCGACCAATTACTGTGAACCATTTTTTTTTTGAGAAATTCATTTTCGAATTTTTGTGGAAGGGAATACATTGAATCTTATATATTATGTTCACAAGGAATTATTATCATGTATTTATGCACACACAACTACCTATATATAAAGTTAGGTATATGTGTTTATATATATATATATATATATATATATATATATATATATATATATATATATATATATATATATATATATATATAGAGAGAGAGAGAGAGAGAGAGAGAGAGAGAGAGAGAGAGCGTGCGTGCACGTGTGTGTGTGTGGGTGGTTGTACAGAGTAAACTCCTAAACTAGTCAACCGATAATTATTAATGTTGGAATATATATTCTCCGCAACACGGTAGGTAACATGGGCACATTACTTTTTTGTAAACTTTACCATTTAGGGGGTGAATTATATTAATAAATGCATTTTTTAGAACGATCGGTGCGCGCGCGTGATCGTAGATAATATTGTGTTCTTAGTAAGATCCTAAACTATTGCACTTATTATATTAATTAAGGAATATGTATTCTAGGCAACAGGGTGAGTAAAAATTTACAATTTAGGGGGTGCCACCGATAGCGTACCAAATCTCCTAAAGAAAGAACAAACATTAAAACTAATGCCATATATAATGGCTTATACCTGGCCTGGGAATGTATTCGACTAGTATATATATATACATGTATATATACATATATATATATGCAAACATTGTTAAAAATAACAGGATTCGTCTGTTTAATTATACCTTTTTTTTTTTTTTTCAATTTTTTTGCTGGTCTTTTTTGTATTAAAAATCAAAAAATATTTTCCTCAGGTGTCAAAAGAAAATGAACAAAAAATCTGGAGAAAGAAAGGAATTTGTAAAAAGACGGCGGAGAAACGCGCAGAGAACGTTTTCGCATTGTTTCAGGAAAGACGTTAACGATTTTAATTCAGCGACGCCGAAGTGGCATCACAGAACGAAATCGCATTACTTTAAGCATTTAAAAATGGTTTCATACGTTATTTATTGTAGGTTGTGTTTTCATGTAGATAGCTTCCAGTATTTTAAATTTTCTTTTGATATTAATACAAAAAAGACCATCAGAAAAATTGAAAAAAATTGAAAAAGGTATAATTAAATAGACGAATTCGATTATTTTTAACAATGTTTTCATAAATGAGAAAATTCTGCCTAAGTACACACACACACACACACACACATATATATATATATATATATATATATATATATATATATATATATATATTAATAATGGAGATTATGTATCAGTCTGTCTGTCTGAAGCCGAAACTCCATCAGAGTAATATTACTATTTACTTAGTCCGCCAGCTTCATTATATACTACTACAAACACCGCCATGAATACTATGCGCTTTTCTCAATTTACATAATGAATTGCTTTTAAACTTCTAATAAATTAATATTCGCAAATATACACAAATGATTGTTTTCTTAAGATTTCCACATGTATTTACGCCATTTTGTTCGCTAATAATCTTACTTATGAATTATAATTATTTCTTTTATTATTTATATATATATATATATGAAATGAGTTACGTAGTTAATCTACCTACTGCGAAACTGATTGAACAGCTAGCGTTACTCCATTGAATCGGTTACCTCCCTCTGATTATTCAGTATGGACGCAAGTCGGGCGCGTTATTTAAAATGTAAACAAAACGCTGGCATTTACCGTGTTACTTTTACTCTAATTTTTTTGTTAAAACGTTCTTAGTTTGTTTATTTTCTTAATCTTATTAGCCATTAAGTGTTAAAACACAAATTTATTGAATCAAATTGTTTAATTAAAATAATAATTGATTTAAAAATTACTATTAAAAAAAACACACATACACACATTATAATGAATTTAGTTTAGGTAAACTTTTGTTTTCGAGAGCATTTAAAAAACTATTCGTGTTTACTGTATTTGATTTTTTCATTGTTTTATTTTAGATACACCTTTTCTTCCGATTTGAAAAATACTGTTCGCTGTATTTAGTTTTTTAAATTGTTGATTTTAACAAATTTATTGAATCAAATTGTTTAATTAAAATTATAATTGATTTAAAAATTACTATTTAAAAAACACACACACATTCTAATGAATTTAATTCAGGTAAACTTTTCCTCGAGAGCATTTAAATAACTAATCGTGTTCGCTGTATTTGATTTTTTTACTGTTTTAATTTAGGTACACCTTTTCTTCGATTTGAAAAACTTCCAATATTATCATTTTTTTACGACCTTAAGTGTGTTTAGGATTTTGGCTTTACCTTTTACGCCGTAAAGGTTTTACTTACAAACTGTTTTTATTATCAATATCTAACCACCCAAGAAATATTACTGGGGCTCCATCGGTTTATGGGTGAGCGTTCATTTCTGACGCGGCAGCGTAGCAATAATATGCGACCGGATGGAGCATATATTTGCTAGTATATATAAATATAAGAAAACGATATATCATGCACAAGTAAACTGTATATAACTTCACATTTTTTATTATTTCAATATTTGAAATAGTCGTTTTATTTATCTTCCTCCCACAGCGGTAAGATGTGACAGAAGGTCGGGAAAGTGTGATTTGAAAAGCCAGCGCCCGAGAAGGTGAGCACTCTGGCCTACAAAAAATGCCTGGACAGCCCCGTTGGAATCCCCCGGTAGGGGCGCCTCAGGCAGTAAGCGATAAACTTACTCCACCCCAAAGAGGGGAGGCAAAGCGTGGGAGGGTGCACCTCCTAGAACTGTACAGGACAAACCCATAGACCAGCGGTGATCAAGCCCCGAAGGCCAAGACAATACCGGTCTATGGGGTGCAGTATCCATCGGAACAGATGCTACACTTTGATCTTGGCCAAAAGGCCACGGTCGTATTTACTTCTGAAGACCGCTGTGCATTTTTGACCATATTTATTTTCCCCTTTTTATTTATCGAGTACTAACCTTTTAAAGAAAAAATAAACCTAATTCACACACAGACCCCCCCCCCTACACACACACATTATATTGGTTGCTAAAACTATCCGACTTTTCTCGCAAATTGATCATCAAATGTTGAATACCATAATCCTTTAGTTATGGGAATTGTTCGTCGTTCAAAGTCTTTGATCTAACAATTCTGCATACTTGCTAAATCAACTTGACAGTTAAATCTCTGAAAATCGTGGCGTATAAAATTATATCTTAATCGGAAAATACATTTTTTTTCACCGTCCGTTATTCCGTTGTTCCTTAATTCCATTATTCCGTTATTCTGTTATTATATCATTTTATTGTTACGTTATCGCGTTATTCCGTTATTCCGTTATTCTGTTATTCAATTAGTCAGTTGTTCCTTCATCTAATTATTCCGTTATCCTTTTATTACATCATTTAATTTTCCTTCATTCCGTTATTCAATTAGTCATTGTTCAATCATTATATTATTCCGTTATTCTTTTATTCTATTATTCCGTTGTTTCTTCATCTCGTTATTCTGTTATTAAATTATTTTGTCGTTCCGTAATCGCTGTATTTTGTAATTCTGTTATTCCATTTTCCGATCCTTCTTTCAGTTATTCTATTATTCTTTTATGATATTATTCGGTTGTCCTTTCATCCTGGTATTCTGGTATTTTTCAAACTTGTTTGAATAATTTTTCACAAAATGTTTTATTAATGAACGCCGAAAACCGACTAAGAATCAAAACTCGATACGTTTCTGGTGGTCACTCAAACCCAAAGAATATGACCTTTCGAATTAATCGCTCGTAAAAAGATTTCGATAACATTTGACACCTAAAAGTGGGTAACTCCCAATTTCTTTTAATCAATTATCGCATAATTAGTTCAACTTAATTAATCGATTAATATTGCTCCAGTAAAATACCTCATCGTGTCACAATTATTTAATTTAGTTGCTATTACTCTCATGTGACCCGGGGTGTTAGTAGCATTCTGAGTCGCATCTATGAATTAAATTTTTTGTTAAAAATATACGCCTCCAAAATAAATTAATTTACAAACCATCCATGAGGTGTCGTATAACAAGAGTTCACATTATTATTTGGATTATTCGAACTGCTGTTCTCATATTGGATGTAATTCTCACAACGTTTCAGCCGATGTAACTCCGACCTTCTTCAGGTGCCTCTTGTTGAACTCGAGAATCTTTGTGTCGAAATTCCGTACAGATTCCCTAGTTCGACACGAGGCACCTGGGGAAGGTCGGAGGTTACATCGGTCGAAACGTTATGAGAATTACAACCTAAGATGAGAATAGTAGGCTGAGTAATCAAAATAATACAAATTATCAATCTCTATTTAAAAAATCTGAAGCATGCCGTAACCAACCCTCACTCACCAACCAACAGAAATGGCTAGATTCGGTATTAAATAACCTTAAAAGGGTTGATATGCCGTAAAACCCCACAATACACCAAACATACATTTACATAATGAATAAATATTCTCCATCTTTATTCACTGAATTTTGTTTCTTTAATTTTTGCGTTGCATTTTTTAATCTTACTTTCTTTTTCTTTCCTTCTTTTTTTTCTTTCTTTCTTTTTTCTTTCTTTTTTCTTTCTTCTTTCTTTCTTCTTTCTTTTTTTCTTTTTTTCTTTCTTTCTTTTTTCCTTTTTCCTTCTTTCGTGTTTTTTTCTTTATTTATTTCTGCACTATTTGTCAATTATTTCCTCTTTGTTCTTTTTTTGTTGTTCCCATATCCATGTATTTTATTTCATTTTTTTTAAAAACATAGTTCGCCCCAAACAAGGCAGGTCGCCACTGTAGACGTAAGGGGCTACCGAGAAAAAAGGGTGAAGGTTGGGGGGTCCACCTAAATTAGGAGCTGCGCAGCGAGATGTCTGTTTACATGTGTTTTAAATTTCTGCATGTCAGTAATGTCAGGAAAACAGGGAGCAGGGAGGCAGTTCCAGAGTCCAGCAGCACGAGGAAAGAAGCTTTTGGAGTAGAAAGCTCTTCGGCATCTGGGGACCTCCACAGTAAATGGATGGGATTTGGCAGATTGTCGGGTTGGTCTAGTGAATTTACGTCGTGTGGGTATCAGAGCAGCAAGCTCATCAGAGCACAATCCATTGAAGTACTTGTAAAACAGGCACCAGGAAGCAACATTGCGGCGATTGGATATAGGCTGGAGCTTGGTGGATAGTGAAATACCTATTAAGTTAGCGACTCTTTTTTGGACCTTGTCTAAGACGGAGAGACTAGTGGATGATGCCTCAGCCCAGATGTAATAACAATACTCCATGCATGGGCGGATGGTGGCTTTGTAGAGATATAGGATAATGGCAGGTGTGAGAAGTTTACTGGTCTCTTTTCTTTCTTTTCTTTTTTCTCTCTTTCTTTATCAAGTCCACATATGTTTTCTTTATTTCCTTCTTCTGACTTTCTTTGTTACTTTCTTTCATATAAACCTTTATTTATTATTCCCTTTTTCTTTCCATTTCGTTTCTTTTTTTATTTATGTCACTGTTCATTCATTTCTATCTTTCATATCTACGTTTTTCTTTTTCTTTCTTTTATCTTCTTCTCCTTGTCTCTCTTTTTAAAAATTTCATTTCTATCTTTTTTCTAGAACATATATTTCTGCCTTTTTTCGGTATATTTCTTTCTTTCTATTTTTTTCTTTTTTTCTTTTTTCTTTTTTTCTTTCTATTCTTTCTTTCTTGCTTTCTATTTTTTCTTTCTTTCTTTCTATCTTCCTTCCTTGATTAACCCTCTTTCTATTTTCTATATGTCTATCTTTCTACAAGGACGTTTTCTTTTTTGTTTCTTTCTTTTTATCTGTTTTTCAGATCTTCCTCCCTTGATCCATTCCTCCCATTCTTCCTTTTTTCTTTTTCTTCTCTTTCTGTCTTTTTCCCAAACTCTATTTTCTTTTCTTTATTATTTTTCTCTTTTTTCCGTCTTTCTTATTTTCTTTCTTTTTTTCTTGCCATATTTCTCTCCTACTCTTTTCCTTCCTTTCTTTATCAGTTTCTACCTCATTTCATTCTTTCTTTCTTTCTTTCTTCCTCATTTCTTTCAATCATTCTTTCTTTCATTCTTTCTTTCATTCTTTCAATCATTCTTTCTTTCTTCCTCATTTCTTTCTTTCTTTCTTTCTTCCTCATTTCTTTCATTCTTTTTTTCTTTCTCCCTCATTTCTTTCATTCTTTCTTTCTTTCTTTCTTTCTTTCTTTCTTCCTCATTTCTTTCATTCTTTCTATCTTTCTTTCTTCCGCATTTCTTTCATTCTTTCTTTCTTTCTTTCTTCCTCATTTCTTTCATTCTTTCTATCTTTCTTTCTTCCGCATTTCTTTCATTCTTTCTTTCTTTCTTTCTTCCTCATTTCTTTCATTCTTTCTTTCTTTCTTTCTTTCTACTTATTTCTTTCATTCTTTCATTCTTTCTTTCTCTCTTTCTTTCTTCCTCATTTCTTTCATTCTTTCTTTCTTTCTTTCTTCCTCATTTCTTTCATTCTTTCTTTCTTTCTTTCTTTCTTTCTACTTATTTCTTTCATTCTTTCATTCTTTCTTTCTCTCTTTCTTTCTTCCTCATTTCTTTCATGTTTTCTTTCTTTCTTTCTTTTTTTCTTCTAAGACTTATATTTTTCTTTTACTTCTCGAGATTATTTTTCCTTATTACCCACTCAAAAAGAACTAAAAAGCAAACTTTTTGTTCAAAATAACAAATAAAACTAAAAACAAAAAGAATTTTATTCAAAATAAAACGATAATTTGTTTGTTTTTGTTTTTTTCGTTTAGTCAACTTCAAACATTTCAAAACGTTTAATTAGTTTATTTGGTTTTAGATGCGTCCACACATCTCCACGAGAAGCTTGATCCGTGTCTGTCACGCTTCGATTTGAAATAGCATTTTCGTTGGTCTGTCACGCTTCAGTTTGAAATAGTCTTTTTGATGGTTTGTCACGCTCCAGTTCAAAATAACATTGACGTTTGTCTGTCACGCTTTAATTGTACATAGCATTTTCATCACTAAACGCGCAGATTAAATAGACGCATCTTAATTTAGATAGTCTAAGCATCTCTATAAGAAGTCTTGTCGATCAGTAGGTCTGTCACGTTAAATTTCAAATAGCATTTTGAAATAGTGTTTTCGTTTGTCTGTAACGCTTCAGTTTGAAATAGAATTTTCGTTGGTCTGTCACGCTTCAGTTTGAAATAGTCTTTTGACTGTTTGTCACGCAAACGTTTTAGTTGACGTTTTAGTTGTAAATAGCATTTTCATCACTAAACACATCTTAATTTAGATAGTCTAAACATCTCTATAAGAAGACTTGTCGATCAGTAGGTCTGTCACGTTAAATTTCAAATAGCATTTTTGTCGGTCCGTCACGCTTAACTTTGAAAAATACATTTTATGGTTCTGTCGGTCTTCAGTTTATAATATCATTTTTGTTGGTCTGTCACGCTTGAATTAAAGCAGATTATCCATGTTTTATCAAGCTTGAGTTTCAAAATGACTTTTCTATGGGCTGTCGGGCTTCGGTTTGACATAACATTCTTTATTGGTCTGTCAGACTCAAGTTTGAAATAGCAGTTTCATCTTGTGGATTGAACAGACACATCTTCAGAATATCCGTTCCTATTAAAATATTAATGGCCACTCGCATTAAAATATTAATGGCCACTCGCATTAAAATATTAATGGCCAATCGCATTAAAATATTAATGCCCACTCGCATTAAAATATTAATGGCCAATCGCATTAAAATATTAATGGCCACTCGCATTAAAATATTAATGGCCACTCGCATTCCAGAACGCCCAGTCTGCTCTACTCTTAACGTTTCTTTTGGCCTTTTGGCTAAGATCAAAGTGTAGTATCTGTTCCGATGGATACTGCACCCCATATACTGGTATTGTCTTGGCCTTCGGGGCTTGATTTACGCCGGTCTATGGGTCTGTCCTGTGCAGTTCTAGGAGGTCCATCCTCCCAGGCTTTGCCTTCCCTCTTTGGGGAGGAGTAAGTTTATTGCTTACTGCCTGAGGCGCCCCTACCGGGGAATGCCGACGGGGCTGCCCAGGCAATTTTTAATGGACAGAGTGCTCACTTACTCGGGCGCTGGCTTTTCAAATCCCACTTACCCGACCCGACCATGGGTCACATCTTACTTGTGGGAGTAAGATAAAACTGGCCTTGTGTCTAACCTCCTGGAGAGGAGGTAAATAAATACTCTTAACATTTCTTTTTCTTTTTTCTATAAAATTTACGACAACATTCAGGTAATACATCTTTTTCTGTTTTCTTCTTCATCATTTATGCTATTTTCTTTGCTAGGATCCCATCATGTCGACTCACGCATCCTGTATCTCAGCCATTCCGTCTCTCGTCCACTGTTTGTCATTTCAGTGCGAAAAAGGGGGCCCCGGGTAAACATACACTATTCGTGTGGGTCAAGTCGTAACAAGCAAAGATCAAAATGCAACGCTGACCTTTCGAAACGGAATGGCGGCCGTTTGTTTGGAAATCGGCGAGTGGATTGGCGCGCATTTTCGCCTGACCTTTTACGCCGCATTTTGGCGCTTAATGGGCCGTAGCACACGACCGGCGACAAATTTCCCTGTGGCAGGCGCTAACATTTCAATTCTCTTTGCAATCTTAAATCGACCATTGCTATCATTGCTTTTTGTGCCTACTTTCGTTCCTTTTATTTATTTTGATTAAGTTTTTTTTCCTTGCACAGTGTTCTCTTTTTCTTACGAAACATCGGTCTACGTAGGGTAATAGGTAATTGATAGATAGGTTGGATGGCGAATGAGAATAAACTACGTTGTAGATATAATAACTAAACAGTAATTTTAATGTGCTTCAAATACACATACATGTAATATATAAAATTAAGTTAGTCGGTCCTCGGAGTTTGACAGAAATAACCCTGAATTGGACAAATCAATATTTGCTCCTGACTAGCCAGTAATTTACGGAATTTACAAGTCCACGTTCTTTACAAAAAATTAAATTCCAATCGATTTCATAGATTACATGTTTGATCTTTTCTTTGAATAATATTTGTTTTAGTGAGAACATCCGACTACGTAGGGTAATATACGTAGGGCTTCTATTGGATGTCGTTGAATAGGTTAAATAAATATTTGCTACTGACCAGCTAGTGATTTACGGAATTTATCAGTCTACGTTCCTTATCAAAAAATAAAATTCCAATCGACTTCATAGATTACAGATTTATTCTTTTCTTTGCATAATTTGGTAAAATACTCTCTTATTTACTAGAGAGAACATCTGTCTACGTAGGGTAATATATACTTGATAGAGAGGTTTCTATTGGATGGCGCTGAATCGGTCAAATGAATATTTGCTTCTGGATAGCCATTTATCTACGGAATTTATTAGCGTACGTTCTTTATATAAAAATTGAATTTTCAATCGACTTTATCGATAATATATCTACATTTTGCACTGCATTGCTTGGTTACATGGTATATTTTGTCTTACGCGTGAAACATCCGTTTACGTAGGGCAATATATAATTTATAGATAGGATTGTATTGGATGGCCAATGCGAATAAAATATATTGTAAGTATAATAACTTAAGATTCCTTCTGATTCGGCTTCAAATGTACATATACATGTATTTAATATATGAAATTAAGTCAGTCAGATCCTCAAGGTTTGACAGAGCTAGCCTTGAATCGGACAAATACATTTTTTTTCCTGAGTAACCAGTCTATTACGGAATTTATCAGTCTACGTTCTTTCAAAAATAATATTCTAATCGATTTCATAGATTACATATTAAGGTTTTATTATTGGGAGAGGTCAGTTTATGATATTTTGGTCAGTTTCATTATTATTATTATTATTATTATTATTATTATTATTATTATTATTATTATTATTATTATTATATTATTATCATTATTATTATTATTATTATTATTATTATTATTATTATTATCATGTAAAAGGAAAGGTTTATTATTTTGCCATTTTATTTGTGTTTGTGCTGTGTACAGAAACACGTATGTAAATTAGATGTTCACGCTAAGAAAAACAAGTAACTAGTCTTTAAATATCTACGGACATTTAAAAACTATTAGAGAGTAGTTGAATCAACATAGAGTAAGAGGAGTAACAGAAATATATATATATATATATATATATATATATAGCTAAGAGAGACATAGTTGTCTCGCTAAGTTAATTATAAACTAAGACTTTTTATAACAATTTAAAAATAATTATTTTCAAGCATAACGCAATCCCAGAACTCAGGTATATTTAGTTTGTATTTTTTGTTTTGTTAAACTGAATAGGAAAAACGCTTTAAAGAAACAAACGTTTAGTTACTCACATTTAGTGCGATAATAGTTTTATTATTTTTAACGCATAGTCTGCTCGATATAATAACACGATCGATCAGGTGTTGTTTCTCTCTTGCCGTAAAACCCAATCAATCAATCAATCAATCTCTTTTTAAAATGTTTCTTTTCATTCATTTGCTGGGGACGGGGCATTCTTCCAAATGCAATACGATCACCCGCTATTTACAGACTCCAACCGAAAGCTCTTTTCAGGATTCTGGCTGTTCCCTTGAGTGCAGTTGTTTGGATTTCTCTTGCACTTGGTTCACCAGGTACACTTGCTAAATACTTTTTCAAGTTCTTATTCATGAGTCCAGTGGCTCCTTTGATAACTGGAATGATGGAGATCTCGCTTTGAGGTTCCAGTTTCGTTTTCATAAGCGTGATGCGTGATAGCCTAATGAAAATAGTATTTCATATGTATGCATGACAGAGCAACGAAAAATGTTATTTCAAACCTAAGCGTGACAGACCAACGAAAATATACTTCAAACTTAAGCGTGATGCGTGATAACACAATGAAAATAGTATTTCATATGTATGCATGACAGAGCAACGAAAAATGTTATTTCAAACCTAAGCGTGACAGACCAACGAAAATATACTTCAAACTTAAGCGTGATGCGTGATAACACAATGAAAAAAGCATTTCATATGTATGCATGACAGAGCAACGAAAAATGTTATTTCAAACCTAAGCGTGACAGACCAAGGAAAATATACTTCAAACTTAAGCGTGATGCGTGATAACACAATGAAAATAGCATTTCATATGTATGCATGACAGAGCAACGAAAAATGTTATTTCAAACCTAAGCGTGACAGACCAACGAAAATATACTTCAAACTTAAGCGTGATGCGTGATAACACAATGAAAATAGCATTTCATATGTATGCATGACAGAGCAACGAAAAATGTTATTTAAAACCTAAGCGTGACAGACCAACGAAAATATACTTCAAACTTAAGCGTGATGCGTGATAACACAATGAAAATAGCATTTCACATGTATGCATGACAGAGCAACGAAAAATGTTATTTCAAACCTAAGCGTGACAGACCAACGAAAATATACTTCAAACTTAAGCATGATGCGTGATAACACAATGAAAATAGCATTTCATATGTATGCATGACAGAGCAACGAAAAATGTTATTTCAAACCTAAGCGTGACAGACCAACGAAAATATACTTCAAACTTAAGCATGATGCGTGATAACACAATGAAAATAGCATTTCATATGTATGCATGACAGAGCAACGAAAAATGTTATTTCAAACCTAAGCGTGACAGACCAACGAAAATATACTTCAAACTTAAGCGTGATGCGTGATAACACAATGAAAATAGCATTTCATATGTATGCATGACAGAGCAACGAAAAATGTTATTTCAAACCTAAGCGTGACAGACCAACGAAAATATACTTCAAACTTAAGCGTGATGCGTGATAACACAATGAAAATAGCATTTCACATGTATGCATGACAGAGCAACGAAAAATGTTATTTCAAACCTAAGCGTGACAGACCAACGAAAATATACTTCAAACTTAAGCGTGATGCGTGATAACACAATGAAAATAGCATTTCATATGTATGCATGACAGAGCAACAAAAAATGTTATTTCAAACCTAAGCGTGACAGACCAACGAAAATATACTTCAAACTTAAGCATGATGCGTGATAACACAATGAAAATAGCATTTCATATGTATGCATGACAGAGCAACGAAAAATGTTATTTCAAACCTAAGCGTGACAGACCAACGAAAATATACTTCAAACTTAAGCGTGATGCGTGATAACACAATGAAAATAGCATTTCATATGTATGCATGACAGAGCAACGAAAAATGTTATTTCAAACCTAAGCGTGACGGACCAACGAAAATATACTTCAAACTTAAGCGTGATGCGTGATAACACAATGAAAATAGCATTTCATATGTATGCATGACAGAGCAACGAAAAATGTTATTTCAAACCTAAGCGTGACAGACCAACGAAAATATACTTCAAACTTAAGCGTGATGCGTGATAACACAATGAAAATAGCATTTCACATGTATGCATGACAGAGCAACGAAAAATGTTATTTCAAACCTAAGCGTGACAGACCAACGAAAATATACTTCAAACTTAAGCGTGATGCGTGATAACACAATGAAAATAGCATTTCATATGTATGCATGACAGAGCAACGAAAAATGTTATTTCAAACCTAAGCGTGACAGACCAACGAAAATATACTTCAAACTTAAGCGTGATGCGTGATAACACAATGAAAATAGCATTTCATATGTATGCATGACAGAGCAACGAAAAATGTTATTTCAAACCTAAGCGTGACAGACCAACGAAAATATACTTCAAACTTAAGCGTGATGCGTGATAACACAATGAAAATAGCATTTCACATGTATGCATGACAGAGCAACGAAAAATGTTATTTCAAACCTAAGCGTGACAGACCAACGAAAATATACTTCAAACTTAAGCGTGATGCGTGATAACACAATGAAAATAGCATTTCATATGTATGCATGACAGAGCAACGAAAAATGTTATTTCAAACCTAAGCGTGACAGACCAACGAAAATATACTTCAAACTTAAGCGTGATGCGTGATAACACAATGAAAATAGCATTTCACATGTATGCATGACAGAGCAACGAAAAATGTTATTTCAAACCTAAGCGTGACAGACCAACGAAAATATACTTCAAACTTAAGCGTGATGCGTGATAACACAATGAAAATAGCATTTCATATGTATGCATGACAGAGCAACGAAAAATGTTATTTCAAACCTAAGCGTGACAGACCAACGAAAATATACTTCAAACTTAAGCGTGATGCGTGATAACACAATGAAAATAGCATTTCATATGTATGCATGACAGAGCAACGAAAAATGTTATTTCAAACCTAAGCGTGACAGACCAAAGAAAATATACTTCAAACTTAAGCGTGATGCGTGATAACACAATGAAAATAGCATTTCACATGTATGCATGACAGAGCAACGAAAAATGTTATTTCAAACCTAAGCGTGACAGACCAACGAAAATATACTTCAAACTTAAGCGTGATGCGTGATAACACAATGAAAATAGCATTTCATATGTATGCATGACAGAGCAACGAAAAATGTTATTTCAAACCTAAGCGTGACAGACCAACGAAAATATACTTCAAACTTAAGCGTGATGCGTGATAACACAATGAAAATAGCATTTCATATGTATGCATGACAGAGCAACGAAAAATGTTATTTCAAACCTAAGCGTGACAGACAAACGAAAATATACTTCAAACTTAAGCGTGATGCGTGATAACACAATGAAAATAGTATTTCACATGTATGCATGACAGAGCAACGAAAAATGTTATTTCAAACCTAAGCGTGACAGACAAACGAAAATATACTTCAAACTCAAGCGTGATGCGTGATAACACAATGAAAATAGCATTTCATATGTATGCATGACAGAGCAACGAAAAATGTTATTTTCAACCTAAGCGTGACAGACCAACAAAAATATACTTAAAATATAAGCGTGATGCGTGATAGTCCAGTGAAAATAGTATTTCACATGTATGCATGACAGAGTAACGAAAAATGTTATTTAAAACCTAAGCGTGACAGACCAACGAACATACTATTTACAACATAATCGCGATGCGTGATAGCCCAATGAAAATAGTATTTCATATGTATGCATGACAGAGCAACGGAAAAATGTTATTCAAAACCTAAGCGTGACAGACCAACGAAAATATACTTCAAACTTAAGCATGATGCGTGATAACACAATGAAAATAGCATTTCATATGTATGCATGACAGAGCAACGAAAAATGTTATTTCAAACCTAAGCGTGACAGACCAACGAAAATATACTTCAAACTCAAGCGTGATGCGTGATAACACAATGAAAATAGCATTTCATATGTATGCATGACAGAGCAACGAAAAATGTTATTTCAAACCTAAGCGTGATAGACCAACGAAAATATACTTCAAACTTAAGCGTGATGCGTGATAACACAATGAAAATAGCATTTCATATGTATGCATGACAGAGCAACGAAAAATGTTATTTCAAACCTAAGCGTGACAGACCAACGAAAATATACTTCAAACTTAAGCGTGATGCGTGATAACACAATGAAAATAGCATTTCATATGTATGCATGACAGAGCAACGAAAAATGTTATTTCAAACCTAAGCGTGACAGACCAACGAAAATATACTTCAAACTTAAGCGTGATGCGTGATAACACAATGAAAATAGCATTTCATATGTATGCATGACAGAGCAACAAAAAATGTTATTTCAAACCTAAGCGTGACAGACCAACGAAAATATACTTCAAACTTAAGCATGATGCGTGATAACACAATGAAAATAGCATTTCATATGTATGCATGACAGAGCAACGAAAAATGTTATTTCAAACCTAAGCATGACAGACCAACGAAAATATACTTCAAACTTAAGCGTGATGCGTGATAACACAATGAAAATAGCATTTCATATGTATGCATGACAGAGCAACGAAAAATGTTATTTCAAACCTAAGCGTGACAGACCAACGAAAATATACTTCAAACTTAAGCGTGATGCGTGATAACACAATGAAAATAGCATTTCATATGTATGCATGACAGAGCAACGAAAAATGTTATTTCAAACCTAAGCGTGACAGACCAACGAAAATATACTTCAAACTTAAGCGTGATGCGTGATAACACAATGAAAATAGCATTTCACATGTATGCATGACAGAGCAACGAAAAATGTTATTTCAAACCTAAGCGTGACAGACCAACGAAAATATACTTACAACTTAAGCGTGATGCGTGATAACACAATGAAAATAGCATTTCATATGTATGCATGACAGAGCAACGAAAAATGTTATTTCAAACCTAAGCGTGACAGACCAACGAAAATATACTTCAAACTTAAGCGTGATGCGTGATAACACAATGAAAATAGCATTTCATATGTATGCATGACAGAGCAACGAAAAATGTTATTTCAAACCTAAGCGTGACAGACAAACGAAAATATACTTCAAACTTAAGCGTGATGCGTGATAACACAATGAAAATAGTATTTCACATGTATGCATGACAGAGCAACGAAAAATGTTATTTCAAACCTAAGCGTGACAGACCAACGAAAATATACTTCAAACTTAAACGTGATGTGTGATAAGACAATGAAAATAGCATTTCATATGTATGCATGACAGAGCAACGAAAAATGTTATTTTCAACCTAAGCGTGACAGACCAACAAAAATATACTTAAAATATAAGCGTGATGCGTGATAGTCCAGTGAAAATAGTATTTCACATGTATGCATGACAGAGTAACGAAAAATGTTATTTAAAACCTAAGCGTGACAGACCAACGAACATACTATTTACAACATAATCGCGATGCGTGATAGCCCAATGAAAATAGTATTTCATATGTATGCATGACAGAGCAACGGAAAAATGTTATTCAAAACCTAAGCGTGACAGACCAACGAAAATATACTTCAAACTTAAGCATGATGCGTGATAACACAATGAAAATAGCATTTCATATGTATGCATGACAGAGCAACGAAAAATGTTATTTCAAACCTAAGCGTGACAGACCAACGAAAATATACTTCAAACTCAAGCGTGATGCGTGATAACACAATGAAAATAGCATTTCATATGTATGCATGACAGAGCAACGAAAAATGTTATTTCAAACCTAAGCGTGACAGACCAACGAAAATATACTTCAAACTTAAGCGTGATGCGTGATAACACAATGAAAATAGCATTTCATATGTATGCATGACAGAGCAACGAAAAATGTTATTTCAAACCTAAGCGTGACAGACCAACGAAAATATACTTCAAACTTAAGCGTGATGCGTGATAACACAATGAAAATAGCATTTCACATGTATGCATGACAGAGCAACGAAAAATGTTATTTAAAACCTAAGCGTGACAGACCAACGAAAATATACTTCAAACTTAAGCGTGATGCGTGATAACACAATGAAAATAGCATTTCACATGTATGCATGACAGAGCAACGAAAAATGTTATTTCAAACCTAAGCGTGACAGACCAACGAAAATATACTTCAAACTTAAGCATGATGCGTGATAACACAATGAAAATAGCATTTCATATGTATGCATGACAGAGCAACGAAAAATGTTATTTCAAACCTAAGCGTGACAGACCAACGAAAATATACTTCAAACTTAAGCGTGATGCGTGATAACACAATGAAAATAGCATTTCATATGTATGCATGACAGAGCAACGAAAAATGTTATTTCAAACCTAAGCGTGACAGACCAACGAAAATATACTTCAAACTTAAGCGTGATGCGTGATAACACAATGAAAATAGCATTTCATATGTATGCATGACAGAGCAACGAAAAATGTTATTTCAAACCTAAGCGTGACAGACCAACGAAAATATACTTCAAACTTAAGCGTGATGCGTGATAACACAATGAAAATAGCATTTCATATGTATGCATGACAGAGCAACGAAAAATGTTATTTCAAACCTAAGCGTGACAGACCAACGAAAATATACTTCAAACTTAAGCATGATGCGTGATAACACAATGAAAATAGCATTTCATATGTATGCATGACAGAGCAACGAAAAATGTTATTTCAAACCTAAGCGTGACAGACCAACGAAAATATACTTCAAACTTAAGCGTGATGCGTGATAACACAATGAAAATAGCATTTCATATGTATGCATGACAGAGCAACGAAAAATGTTATTTCAAACCTAAGCGTGACAGACCAACGAAAATATACTTCAAACTTAAGCGTGATGCGTGATAACACAATGAAAATAGCATTTCATATGTATGCATGACAGAGCAACAAAAAATGTTATTTCAAACCTAAGCGTGACAGACCAACGAAAATATACTTCAAACTTAAGCATGATGCGTGATAACACAATGAAAATAGCATTTCATATGTATGCATGACAGAGCAACGAAAAATGTTATTTCAAACCTAAGCGTGACAGACCAACGAAAATATACTTCAAACTTAAGCGTGATGCGTGATAACACAATGAAAATAGCATTTCATATGTATGCATGACAGAGCAACGAAAAATGTTATTTCAAACCTAAGCGTGACAGACCAACGAAAATATACTTCAAACTTAAGCGTGATGCGTGATAACACAATGAAAATAGCATTTCATATGTATGCATGACAGAGCAACGAAAAATGTTATTTCAAACCTAAGCGTGACAGACCAACGAAAATATACTTCAAACTTAAGCGTGATGCGTGATAACACAATGAAAATAGCATTTCACATGTATGCATGACAGAGCAACGAAAAATGTTATTTCAAACCTAAGCGTGACAGACCAACGAAAATATACTTCAAACTTAAGCGTGATGCGTGATAACACAATGAAAATAGCATTTCATATGTATGCATGACAGAGCAACGAAAAATGTTATTTCAAACCTAAGCGTGACAGACCAACGAAAATATACTTCAAACTTAAGCGTGATGCGTGATAACACAATGAAAATAGCATTTCATATGTATGCATGACAGAGCAACGAAAAATGTTATTTCAAACCTAAGCGTGACAGACAAACGAAAATATACTTCAAACTTAAGCGTGATGCGTGATAACACAATGAAAATAGTATTTCACATGTATGCATGACAGAGCAACGAAAAATGTTATTTCAAACCTAAGCGTTACAGACCAACGAAAATATACTTCAAACTTAAACGTGATGTGTGATAAGACAATGAAAATAGCATTTCATATGTATGCATGACAGAGCAACGAAAAATGTTATTTTCAACCTAAGCGTGACAGACCAACAAAAATATACTTAAAATATAAGCGTGATGCATGATAGTCCAGTGAAAATAGTATTTCACATGTATGCATGACAGAGTAACGAAAAATGTTATTTAAAACCTAAGCGTGACAGACCAACGAACATACTATTTACAACATAATCGCGATGCGTGATAGCCCAATGAAAATAGTATTTCATATGTATGCATGACAGAGCAACGGAAAAATGTTATTCAAAACCTAAGCGTGACAGACCAACGAAAATATACTTCAAACTTAAGCATGATGCGTGATAACACAATGAAAATAGCATTTCATATGTATGCATGACAGAGCAACGAAAAATGTTATTTCAAACCTAAGCGTGACAGACCAACGAAAATATACTTCAAACTCAAGCGTGATGCGTGATAACACAATGAAAATAGCATTTCATATGTATGCATGACAGAGCAACGAAAAATGTTATTTCAAACCTAAGCGTGACAGACCAACGAAAATATACTTCAAACTTAAGCGTGATGCGTGATAACACAATGAAAATAGCATTTCATATGTATGCATGACAGAGCAACGAAAAATGTTATTTCAAACCTAAGCGTGACAGACCAACGAAAATATACTTCAAACTTAAGCGTGATGCGTGATAACACAATGAAAATAGCATTTCATATGTATGCATGACAGAGCAACGAAAAATGTTATTTCAAACCTAAGCGTGACAGACCAACGAAAATATACTTCAAACTTAAGCGTGATGCGTGATAACACAATGAAAATATCATTTCATATGTATGCATGACAGAGCAACGAAAAATGTTATTTCAAACCTAAGCGTGACAGACCAACGAAAATATACTTCAAACTTAAGCGTGATGCGTGATAACACAATGAAAATAGCATTTCATATGTATGCATGACAGAGCAACGAAAAATGTTATTTCAAACCTAAGCGTGACAGACCAACGAAAATATACTTCAAACTTAAGCGTGATGCGTGATAGCCCAGTGAAAATAGTATTTCACATGTATGCATGACAGAGCAACGAAAAATGTTATTTCAAACCTAAGCGTGACAGACCAACGAAAATATACTTCAAACTTAAACGTGATGTGTGATAAGACAATGAAAATAGCATTTCATATGTATGCATGACAGAGCAACGAAAAATGTTATTTTCAACCTAAGCGTGACAGACCAACGAAAATATACTTAAAATATAAGCGTGATGCGTGATAGTCCAGTGAAAATAGTATTTCACATGTATGCATGACAGAGCAACGAAAAATGTTATTTCAAACCTAAGCGTGACAGACCAACGAAAATATACTTCAAACTTAAGCGTGATGCGTGATAACACAATGAAAATAGCATTTCATATGTATGCATGACAGAGCAACGAAAAATGTTATTTCAAACCTAAGCGTGACAGACCAACGAAAATATACTTCAAACTTAAGCGTGATGCGTGATAACACAATGAAAATAGTATTTCACATGTATGCATGACAGAGCAACGAAAAATGTTATTTCAAACCTAAGCGTGACAGACCAACGAAAATATACTTCAAACTTAAACGTGATGTGTGATAAGACAATGAAAATAGCATTTCATATGTATGCATGACAGAGCAACGAAAAATGTTATTTTCAACCTAAGCGTGACAGACCAACGAAAATATACTTAAAATATAAGCGTGATGCGTGATAGTCCAGTGAAAATAGTATTTCACATGTATGCATGACAGAGCAACGAAATATGTTATTTAAAACCTAAGCGTGACAGACCAACGAACATACTATTTACAACATAATCGCGATGCGTGATAGCCCAATGAAAATAGTATTTCACATGTATGCATGACAGAGCAACGGAAAAATGTTATTTAAAACCTAAGCGTGACAGACCAACGAAAATATACTTCAAACTTAAGCATGATGCGTGATAACACAATGAAAATAGCATTTCATATGTATGCATGACAGAGCAACGAAAAATGTTATTTCAAACCTAAGCGTGACAGACCAACGAAAATATACTTCAAACTCAAGCGTGATGCGTGATAACACAATGAAAATAGCATTTCATATGTATGCATGACAGAGCAACGAAAAATGTTATTTCAAACCTAAGCGTGACAGACCAACGAAAATATACTTCAAACTTAAGCGTGATGCGTGATAACACAATGAAAATAGCATTTCATATGTATGCATGACAGAGCAACGAAAAATGTTATTTCAAACCTAAGCGTGACAGACCAACGAAAATATACTTCAAACTTAAGCATGATGCGTGATAACACAATGAAAATAGCATTTCATATGTATGCATGACAGAGCAACGAAAAATGTTATTTCAAACCTAAGCGTAACAGACCAACGAACATACTATTTACAACTTAAGTGTGACAGACGAACGAAAATGTTATTTCAAACTTAAGCGTGACATACAGATAAATAGACAGATCATTCTATAAGAAGTTCTATTTTTTAAAATTCAATTAATTTAATAAAAATCAAACAAACATGCTTCAGTTGCCAAAGGTGGCATTAATTTACACAGAAGAGGATAGAGTAGCCCAGCACCTGTCCGAATTATCCTTGAATTGCTGCGTTTTTTCGGCACATTTATTACCTCTCCTGATAATATATTCCAAGGTTCAGAGATCCTGATTTAGAAATCGGCCCTGCTCTGGTTCAATCGAAATCGGCAATGAAAAAGTTTCTTGTAGTGTCCGCGTAGATCTCTGTCTGGTGCAGGAGTTAATAATAGGTCCTAAGGTATATCGCAATGTATTGACTACTAGGATGAAACTAGCTACCGGAACAGTAGCAGAAACTCGCTATGAAGCGAGCTGATAACAGAAGATATTGTTGCTTGGAAGAAAAAGCTTACCTTGTGTGCTAGTATATATATATATATATATATATATATATATATATATATATATATATATATATATATATATATATGTCGGGTCATCAGGAGAGAATACGCACCGTTTCAGGGCGATTCTCTCGACGGCTTTTTTGCGTATCGCCCCCCCCCCTCACTGATACGCCCCCCTCACTCATTAAAAAAAATAAAGAAAGAATAAAATAAAAAGTTTCACTCGTTTAATACTTAAAAGAATCAAATGATATCCCTTTTCTATGGATACGGCGATTAAATTTATCACAATAATGGCAGTGTTGTATTGGATGCTGGTCCAGACTAACGAATCGGTGTTCCGTGTTTGGATCCTGTTGTAGCTAATCGAATGACTCCAGTTATCATGAAAGAAACTTTGAAACGTCTGATTGCAATTCAATTTAATTCAATTAAGTTGGCAAAAAATAAAACAAGCATGTTTCAGTTGCCATGTAGAGAAAGAGTGTTAGACATTTACACAGAAGAGGATACAGTAGCCCAGCACCTGTCCGAATTCACCTTGAATTGCTGCGTTGTTGGTGTATTTATTACCTCTCTTGAGAGACTATTCAAAGATCCAGGGATCCTGATTGAGAAGGCGCCCTCCTCCGGTTCAAGCGAAATCGGTGGTGAAATAGTTTCTTGTGGTGTCCGCGTAGACCTCTGTCTGGGGTAGGAGTTAATAATAGGTCCTAAGGTATATCGCAATGACCATTGAAGAGATTGTAGGCCAAAAATAAGATCACTGCGTAATCGTCAGCGCTCAAAGAAGAAATGGTTAATCTTCTTGACTCAACCTTTATAGGACAGATCCCATAGACCCTGCACCATTCGAGTATTGATTTACTCCTCTCCAAGAGTTAGGCACAAGGCCAGTTTTTATCTTACTCCCACAAGTAAGATGTGACCCAAGGTCGGGTCGGGAAAGTGGGGTTTAAAAATTGTCTGGGCAGCCCCGTCGGCATTCGCCGGTAGGGGCGCCTCAGGCAGTAAGCAATAAACGTACTCCTCCCCAAAGAGGGGAGGCGAAGCCTGGGAGGGTGGACCTCCTAGAACTGCATAGGACAGACCCATAGACCGGCGTAAATCAAGACCCGGAGGTCAAGACAATACCGATCTATGGGGTGCAGTATCCATCGGAACAGATACTACACTTTGATCTTAGCCAAAAGGCCGAGGCACATTCGAGTAGCCAGTCTTTTAACTCCCATCAGATTCTGGATATCATGTATTAGATATGGAGCAGAGGCTTAAACACAATACTCTAACATTAGTCAGACGAAAGAGACAGAGTGGGAGAAACATTTCAGGAGTGAGTTTGCAGGAAGAACGTCGAATAGGAAATAGAGTGCTCCTTGCTTTGTTTGCAGCCTGAATGCAATGTTTAGATGGCTTGAAGGACGAGTCGACCAGAAAGCCAAGATTTTTGGTCTCGTTCAGCTTCTTAAGCAGAGCCGTGTCACAACCAAAAGTAAGAGCCGAGTCAGAAGAACCCACTGTAATATTGCAACATTTATCGGCATTGAGGTATGATTCCCATTCAATGGATCATTTCCGGGCATCTTGAAGGCGAGACTTTAATTTGTCAATATTGCTTCTACGATCTATTAATATGAATCCCTCTGCAAATAGGAGCACGTTTTCATCAATCACTTCCGGCTTATCGTTTATATAAAATAGAAAGAGAATAGGATCTAGTACGGAGCCTTGAGGAACACCATTGCAAGCATGAATCTTAGATAACAGACTGACATTTATCTAAACCATTTATGTAGGATTACCAATAAAGGATCTTACTCACTTTAAAGCGGATTCATGGAGGCCATGAGTGTTGAGTTTATATAAAAGTAACCGGTGATTGACAAAGTCAAATACCTTGGCAAAGTCCCAAAAAGGCAATGTCAGCAGTATCTCCATCATCCATTATACTCCTAACCCATTCTTCCGTCACAAGTAAATGTATGAGACATGAACGTTTCGGAATGAAACCATGTTGAGATGGAGAGATGGTAGCAGTAGATGTAAGATGATTACTTACATTGTTAGTCGCTCGAGTAGAACTTCCATTGATTTTGAGACGATAGAGGTGAGACTCACTGGTCTGTAATTCATTGTGTCTTCTTTGTCCCTTTTTTTGTAAAGATAGGGCAGATTGTGGTCACCTGCCAATCAGCAGGAACAACTCCGGTAGTCAGTGAAAGGTTGAAAAGGGCTGCTAAAGGTTCAGATAGTTCGGGTGCAACAGCCCGTAAAATTGCTGGATGTAGTTCATCCGGACCTTGCCCCATATCCACATCCATGGACAAAAGCTGCTTCTTGACCTCAGCCTGAGTAATGGTGATCGGCCGCATTGACGGTACTATCATGTGTAGCGTTGCAGGTTCTCTGCCATCGTCGTCTTTGAAAACATTTGTCCGTTACGTTTACGTCTAACGTAGCATTTTCTATCGGTATGCGCGTTAAGCGATTAAAATACTTTTGTCAAAATTTAAGCGTAAATGTTATTTCAATATTAAAGACGACGAATGTGTTATTTACGAATCAAGCGTGAAAAACAAACAAATTCTATTTCAAATTTACGCATGACAGACAAATAAACGAAGATAGACGTATTCTTCACTGCATAATAAAGGGCAATGTATATATATATATATATATATATATATATATATATATATATATATATATATATATATATATATATAAAAATATTAATTATTTATTACCTACATACATCGATGTTTCATGCTAACGCAATCTTCAGTGCAAAAAGCTCGAACTCCGCAAATTAGCTAATAATTAAGGAGGAATTTAACTTTGTAAATACCAAGTCGACGGGTATTTTACAACGAGCAGTGAAAGTGATCTACAACAACAAACTGTGTTGGATCTTGCAATGAAGCTAGTAGTACTGCTTGTTATTAAACTCACTCAGAGTGCCCGGCCTTAGTAAAGGGGGCTTATAATAATATTTATAAATAAATATTAATTATTTATTACCTACAGACATCGATGTTTCATGCTAATTTCCGACGGCGGGCTCGAACTCCGATCACAAATCGCCACTGATTCGTAGTCAAGAGCGTTCCCCCGTTGACCACCGCAAATTAGCTAATAATTAAGGAGGAATTTAACTTTGTATATATATATATATATATATATATATATATATATATATATATATATATATATATATATATATATATATATATATAGCGAGTAAAAAACTACCTGACGAATCCAGTTAAGTATTTAGGCGAACTAGGAAACGAAATAGCAAGTTAGACATCCCCACCTTTAATCTATTTCCATAATGAGACGTTTTTGTTCTTTTTCTTTTTCTGTTTTCTGTACCGATTTATACGTTTTTTTCTTTTCTTTTTTTTCGTTTTCTTTACTTTCCAGTTTAAAATGTTTTCTTGCTTTCTTATTTCTTTTTCTTAAACTTCACCGATTCAGACGTTATTTTATATGAATATTAATGCGAACACTGGCGAAGGACATTTTTTTCTCTTATTTTTGACGGGGGTGTACACTCGTATAAAATATTCTATATGCGTTTATAGTTTGAAAATGCTATTTAAAAGAAGCGTGACCGACCGACCGACCGACAAAGCTTATCATTGAGATACGAGGTCGCATCTATAAAAAGCAAGTAAAGAGAGAAAACGAAAAAAAAGAAACAACAGCTTCCTATCTGTGATCTATTTACAGTAACAACAACAGCAACAACAACAAAACAAAACAACAGCAACAACCGCACTAATAATAATAATAATAATAATAATAATAATAATAATAATAATAATAATAATAATAATAATAATAGCAACAACAATAACCAAAAAAAAATGTCTGTAGTTCACAACTCTTCTTCCGAACTCAAAAGCTGAGTTCAATGAACCATTCTCTGAAATTAGGTTATCCGATCGACTACACACGATCAGAATATTTCGGAGAATGGAGAAAGTTCCCACTACTTGAAGTCAAATGTCGATTTAAAACAAATAAAATAAATGAATATTACAGAAAATATATTAAAAAAAGAAGAAAAATAATTTCCTGATTATATTTTTTTCTTGTATCCGAAATCGACATTTTATTGCGATAAAAACTTAACATTTATATTTTAGATACAAGGAATTTTTTAATATCGAAATAATATCGTAACCAATCACCTCTATTTATAACTACCCCAGATTTATCTCCCTTAGTTAATCGGCTCAGCCGTAACTCTACTAAAAAAGCATGAGCTAAAAGCAAAGGGAAGTAATTCATCCAAACTCGACGCACTATTATTATTAGTAATACATTCTTTCTACAAGCCACCATCCGCCCACGCATGGAGTATTGTTGCCACATCTGGACTGGTGCATCATCCACTAGTCTCTCCCTTCTAGACAAGGTCCAAAAAAGAGTCGCCAACCTAATAGGTCAACCAAGCTCCAGCCTCTGTCCCATCGCCGCAATGTTGCATCCTTGTGCTTGTTTTACAAATACTTCAATGGATTGTGCTCCGATGAACTTGCTGCTCTGGTGCCCCCTCGACGTAAATTCACTAGACCAGCTCGGCAATCAGCTAAATCCTATCCATTCACTGTGGAAATCCCCAGATGTCGGAGAACCTTCTACTTCAATAGCTTCTTTCCTCGTGCTGCTGGCCTCTGGAACTCCCTCCCTTCTTCCTGTTTCCCCGACAGTACCGACATGCAGAGGTTTAAAACTAATGTAAGCAGACTTCTCGCTACACTGCTCCCAACTTGGGGCGACACCCAAAACCCACACCCAAATTCTCAGCAACCTTTTACGACTACAGTGGCGGCATACCTTGTTTTGGGGTGAAATATGTTTTAAAAACATGTTAAAAAGCAAGCAAATTAAAAGCAGACGACAACAAAAGCAGACGACAACAAAAAGCAGACGACAACAAAAAGCAGACGACAATACTACTCAAAATATTACGCACTTTTGGATGACGTGCATACTATTTGTCAAGTTTACCATAAATAATTAAATTTGATTATAGCTTTCATAATAATCATTTATATTAATATGGAAGACTACATTTGTTCGCCATTCGTGGACTGATCTCTCTATTAAGGAAAAAAGCTGTCGTCAATTAGCGAAAATCATTGCTTTTCGTAAAAAAAATGAGATCTCTAGGTTTTCGATAGTGGAAACAAATATAGGCATTATAAGTTTTCTCTTACTTTAGTGCCGAGCTAGATAACAGACAAGCGAAGCAAATGGAAAAGTATAAACACGTTTGTATTTATTTTTTCAAATAATTTTGGTTTAATTTTTTTTTTAATTCGTGATAGTTTTCATTTAGTTTGTAGCAAAAAAAAAACAATGATGTTTATATATATATATATATATATATATATATATATATATATATATATATATATATATATATATATAATATTATAATATAAAATGAAGTAATAAAATAAGGTGTCAATCAAATTTTATTAGAATTCAAAGTTCAAGCAAAGTATTCTTAAGTCCTTAGCTCATGAGTTTTCAAAGATAATTCTTCTCTTCAGAGGACCATTACCGCAGTTATACTACTACAGGTAATAAAATTACGCTTTGAAAATATATAAAATTATATACACAAATACACAAAAATACATAACATCAAAACATATCAACCCAAAAACATACTTTTTGTTGAATCCATATAGTCCATCCAGGTCATACATATTGAGAAGCATAATCAGGAAAGACAATTACTCCAAGTTACAAACAGCAGTCCAAATACGTGTAATTGAAGATGCCGACAAAGTTGTTTATTTTATTACTTCATTTTATATTATAATATTAATGCTCTATCCAGTATATTGAGCTTCAGTTTTTATCCGGATGTTTCACTAATTATAAGATATTAGTTGACGCTTATATCTTTTGTTGGATTGCTTTATATATATATATATATATATATATATATATATATATATATATATATATATATATATATATATAATATTTAAATGTTGAATTAAATTAAAGATAATTGAATTATCGTTTAATAATAATCTATCGTGATAATATAAAGCTCAATATATTGAATAGAGCAATCAATTCTAGAGATGAAAGATGAGAATAAAAAATTGTAAAGATAAAATATTTATCAGAAAATCAAAAGTTCAAAGCAAGGAGCTTAATATCCTTAATCCATGGATTTTCAAAGACAAACTTTTTTCATCAGCGGATAGAGAAGAACCGACAATGTAATTGTAAATATTATCGGCAGTATTTAAATGTGAATTTTTTTTTTTACATGAAATAAAAACAAAAAAATAAAGAGTCTTATGTTGAGGTGAGAACGTAGAGTTAGGGTGAACGCCGTCAAAAGCATGTAAAAAAAAATAAAACAGCTGTTATATTCGAAATGAATGTTTGAAAAATAATAATACTCACATTGTTTAGGAATCCAAATGTTGTTGTTAAGAAGCTGATTTTTATTTTTTAAGAAAAGCAGGCCTAACATGTCAGAGCTAAACAGCAGAAGCGCCGAATGTTTTGTAATTCAACGGATGCTTTATTTCTTGTATGTATCTACCTTCTTTATTCTTGATACCATAAATGTCATCGTAAAATAAAATAAATAAACGTAATAAAGACGACACGATAAGTAGAAGAGAATAATAAAACATGGAAAAAAACTTTCACCTCTTTCTGGTGGTTAATTATTTCCAGGTATTCAACCGTGTGTTACTCAACCTACTATATGAGTAGAATATATTATTCTTATAATATTGAAAAATATCAGCAACAGCCCATACAAGAGAGACAAGTACTTGAACTGTCGCATGCTGTCTATAAGAAATACAATTTTAATAAATCCCTAAAATTAATATAATACCTACATTGTAATCACATAATTGTTTTTTTTAAATGGCGGGAAACGTTTATTTCTTACGAATATAACCTACTACGTTTAAAAAAAATATAAGATTGATGAAAAAAAAGTCCAGTTTATCTTGTCTGTGAAGTAGTTTGGTATTGGAATTATCTGTTCATAGGGTTCAGAATAAAGTTTTTCAGTTAGAGTTCGATGTATATGAAAGTGTGCATTACGAAAACCTCTAGCTCCCTGGTTGATCAGTGTATCGATATATATATATATATATATATATATATATATATATATATATATATATATATATATATATATAACAGAAAGAAAGAAAAAGAGTAAGAGAGAGAGAAACAGAGAGAGAGAGAGAGAGAGAGAGAGAGAGAGAGAGCGAGAAGGAGACAAACACAGCAAACCGAAAAGAAAGAAACAAAGAGGCAAAACGGTCTTCATAGATTATTGCCAATAAATATTTCTTAGAACTGTATTTAAACGTGATAAGTTCACAAATCTGGAGTGCATATAGATTGGTATCAACTAATAATAATAATAATAATAATAATAATAATAATAATAATAATAATAATAATAATAATAATAATAATAATAATAAAAGAACATTAAATTCAGTTCCCTTTCTTCTATTCCCGGTTATCTTATTTGTATGCTTTTGAATAGAATAGCTCTTTCAAAGGAATCACAGTCGTCTGGGCGTAAAAGAAATCGATAATACGTACATTACAAAAATCACGGTGCTTAGCCCTGATTTAATATTAAGCAATATTTACAGGACATTTAGTGTGAATTAATGAACACCATTGGACGGAAATTTCCCAGGCAAGTTGAACACTCCATGACTGCTTGCTGTACATGTCCGTCGATTTGACATTTATAGACTCTAAATTGCCTTCTTTCCGTGTTGATTAATCGTGGCCAGCCGACGAAACTTGAAACGATTATTCAAACCGGAACTCTGATGATCAGCAATGTTAAACTTAAAACTATATATTTCTCTTAACTAGGCTGTGAAACGCGTGTAAGGTATAAAATTTGGAAAAAAATATATAATTTTTTTCAAGATGAAATAATTATTGTTTTCTTTAATAATCCGGGAATCTTTTACGAGACACAGCAGAGTAAAAACGCAAAAAAAAAAAATTACAACAAATAAAAGTAACTGTAAGCTGTAAAAGTTAGTTTCAAACTTGCATGTGCTATTTGTTTGTATTTTAAACCCGTTTGAAGTGCTATTTATTAGAAATCAATAGTTTTCTCACCGCAACTTGAGAAAACAAAATGGCCGATTTGGGGGGGGGGGTTACTAACAAATGCACCTGGAGCGGCCATATTGATTTTTGTGTAAACGTTGGGAAAAAAAACAAGACATTTTTCTTTTTACATCTAATGAAAACCCATTTATAATACGTAAAAATAAAAATAAATTACATAGGTAAGTAGAAAAATATCTATTCTCGTCGTAGGTCAACTTCACTTGTTGCAAATTTATGTTTTTAAACCCTTTCTCGTTCTTTTTTTGGACCCCGTTCGCGCCTCTGCTGAGTCTCGTAACATATACCCCAATAATCCTAATCAAGACTAAAAGATACTAATTCGCAGTATGACGTGTGATTCAAAAATTGACTCTGATAACAGAAATGTTTAACTTCAGAGACTCGTGTACTTTAATAACATCACAACTGAATTTTCATTTTAATGAGCTGTGTCTTAACATTCAGAGTTTAGTTTTATGACAAATTTAATCCTATATGTATAGACGTGCATATAAAAAAATTAGGGTAAGGAGTGAAGATGCATATCCTATTTAAAATCAGCATCACTAAATTAGGTTAGAATGCCCATCTTTATGCTATCCTCAATGGTCACGCAAACGAGTGTGATAGATTTACAATTATATTTACAATTATTATTATTAATGTTATAATTTCTTAAATAAAGTAGTAAAGGAGAAAGTGTATATATTGACTGTCGATTTCTTTCTAGGTATATGTCTGTTGATACCAAAAGTTGGTAAGATTTTGCCAAAGTTTAATTTAAGACCAGATGAAAACAACAAGACGAAGAAAAAATACAGGTATTCGTCGAAATATGGAAATATAAAAAAAAATTTTTTTTATTGTAAGATGAAGAAAAAATACAGGTATTCGTCGAAATATGAAAATAAAAAAAAATGTTGATTGTAAGACGAAGAAAGAATACAGGTATTCGTCGAAATATGAAAATAAAAAAAAAATGTTGATTGTAAGACGAAGAAAAAAATACAGGTATTCGTCGAAATATGAAAATAAAAAAAAATGTTGATTGTAAGACGAAGAAAAAATACAGGTATTCGTCGAAATATGAAAATATATATAAAAAATGTTGATTGTAAGACGAAGAAAAAATACAGGTATTCGTCGAAATATGAAAATAAAAAAAATGTTGATTGTAAGACGAAGAAAAAATACAGGTATTCGTCGAAATATGAAAAAAAAATGTTGATTGTAAGACGAAGAAAAAATACAGGTATTTGTCGAAATATGAAAATAAAAAAAATGTTGATTGTAAGACGAAGAAAGAATACAGGTATTCGTCGAAATATGAAAATAAAAAAAATGTTGATTCTAAGACGAAGAAAAAATACAGGTATTCGTCGAAATATGAAAATATATATAAAAAAATTTTGATTGTAAGATGAAGAAAAAATACAGGTATTCGTCGAAATATGAAAATAAAAAAATGTTGATTGTAAGACGAAGAAAAAATACAGGTATTCGTCGAAATATGAAAATATAAAAAAAAATTTTTTATTGTAAGATGAAGAAAAAATACAGGTATTCGTCGAAATATGAAAAAAAAAATGTTGATTGTGAGACAAAGAAAGAATACAGGTATTCGTCGAAATATGAAAAAAAGAAAAATGTTGATTGTAAGACGAAGAAAAAATACAGGTATTCGTCGAAATATGAAAATAAAAAAAAATGTTGATTGTAAGACGAAGAAAAAATACAGGTATTCGTCGAAATATGAAAATATATATAAAAAAATGTTGATTGTAAGATGAAGAAAAAATACAGGTATTCGTCGAAATATGAAAATATATATAAAAAGATTTTGATTGTAAGATGAAGAAAAAATACAGGTATTCGTCGAAATATGAAAATAAAAAAATGTTGATTGTAAGACGAAGAAAGAATACAGGTATTCGTCGAAATATGAAAATAAAAAAAATGTTGATTGTAAGACGAAGAAAAAATACAGGTATTCGTCGAAATATGAAAATTAAAAAAAAATGTTGATTGTAAGATGAAGAAAAAATACAGGTATTCGTCGAAATATGAAAAAAAAAATTTGATTGTAAGATGAAGAAAAAATACAGGTATTCGTCGAAATATGAAAAAAAAATGTTGATTGTAAGACGAAGAAAGAATACAGGTATTCGTCGAAATATGAAAATAAAAAAAAATGTTGATTGTAAGACGAAGAAAAAATACAGGTATTCGTCGAAATATGAAAATAGATATAAAAAATTTTGATTGTGAGATGAAGAAAAAATAGAGGTATTCGTCGAAATATGAAAAAAAGAAAATGAAAAAAAACATGAAAATATTGTCAATTGAAAGAGCGATTATGATAGATGTTATCGACTGTTGTATGGTTCATTTTCATAGTCAACATTCTCTTATTTCAATGACTACAAAGCAAACATTTAAGCATTAAACAATCGATATTTCCATTTGATTCTGTTTGTGTTGTACCAAATTGAAACATTATACAAAAACGAGTATAAAATTAATATATTTGTTTAACACGAAAACATTGTTTTCTCTTCGGAAAGATATTTGTTGGCCGCCATTCTTCACGGCAATTATCACGACTGGCTTCAAAGATCTTGATTTATCCGATTTAATAACCTGTGGTTTCCTGTTCTCGTTTCGGCTCTTGCAGTATTTAAATATTCATGACAATGAAGAGACATTTGTTGCCAATTTAAGATTTTCCTATTATTTAGTGTCTTTTATTTGAGGGGTTTCTATTTCTTTTTTTTCTATCTTTCTTTTTTTCTTTAATTTTTTTTCGTTCGTCCATTTTATTTTTATTTCAGCTTTTTGTCTGGCCTTTTTTTCATATCTGTTTATTTTTTTAATTAAAACTTTGTCCTTTTCGTTTTTTTCTTTCTTTCATTCTTTCTTTATATATTTTTTCTATTTTAATTAATCTCAGTTTTCCTCTCTTCTCTTTTATTTCAGTTTTTGTGTTTTCGTCTGTCCTTTCCATTTTTTTCTGTTTCTGTTTTAATTGCATAAGTTTCTGTTTTTTTCTTCTTTCTTTCTTTCATTCTTTCTTTATATATTTTTCTTTCTTAATTCGTATCGGTCTTCCTCTTTTCTCTTTTATTTCAGTTTTTTGCGTTTTCGTCTGTTCATTCCATTTTTTTATTTTTTGTTTCTGTTTTAATTACATAATTTTCTGTTTTGTTTTATTCTTTTCTTTAGACTTTTTCTATCTTAATTCGTCTCGATCTTAATCTTTTATCTTTTATATCAGTTTTTTTGTTGTTTTTGTCTGGCTATTCAATTTTATTAATTTTCTGTTTTAATTACATAATTTTCTGTTTCGTCTTTTTCTTTCTTTCTTTCTTTATATATTTGTTCTATCTTCATTCGTCTCGATCTTCCTCTTTTCTCTTTTTTTCCAGTTGTTTGCGTTTTCGTTTGTCCATTCCATTTTTAAAAAATTTTTTATGTTTCTGTTTTAATTACATGATTTTCTGTTTCGTTATTTTTTTTCTTTCATTCTTTTTTTATATAGTTTTTCTATCTTAATTCGTATCTTTTCTCTTTTATTTAAATTTTCTTTTTGTTTTTGTCTGCTCATTCCATGTTTTTCCCTTTTCTGTTTCTGTTTTAATTACATCATTTTCTGTTTTGTTTTATTCTTTTCTTTAGTTTTTTATCTATCTTAATTCGTCTAGGTCATCCTCTTTTCTCTTTTAAATCAGTTTTTTTAAATTTTTGTCTGTCCATTCAATTTTTTCCAATGTTCTGTTTCTGTTTTAATTACATAGCGGAAATAAACGCCTGGTCTTTCAGAACCAGATAGCAGACCTTCTTCATCAAAACCAACAAAGATGTTGGCCAATGCCGGCCCCAAAGGAGAACCCATAAAGACCCCATATATGTGTCTGTACATGATATCCTCAAAACTGAATTAAACCGACATAGTGGCGAATTTCATTAATTCCATGAAAATATTTTGGGGAATATATATATATATATATATATATATATATATATGAAATTAAAAATGGAAAAGCGGAAGACCTTTTCGCTCAACGTTTCGCCCAAATTTCACGTGGGCTTTGTCAAGAGCGGACGAAGAATACAAAAATGACAAAAGACGAGAAAGTTTGTAAATTATGGGAAATATATATAGTGTTATATATATGTTTCGATCACAGTTATGTGCATATATATATATATATATTTATTTCTATGTTTTTTTTTTGTTTTTTTTTGCATACCCTTCATCTCAACATGAACCCAACCACTATATATATTTCCCATAATTTACAGACTTTCTCGTCTTTTGTCATTTTTGTATTCTTCGTCCGCTCTTGACAAAGCCCACGTGAAATTTGGGCGAAACGTTGAACGAAAAGGTCTTCCGCTTTTCCATTTTTAATTTCATACCGTCGGATTATTCTTATCCTTTCATATACTCATATATATATATATATATATATGTCTGTGTATTTACATCTTTTAAACTTTTATTTCTTGTTTGTTGACGTATTGGAATACAACATGTATTTAAATAAATAGAATTTTCGACCGCTTCCTGCGACTTTGTTTAGTATATATATATATATATATATATATATATATATATATATATATATATATATATATATATATATATATGTGTGTGTGTGTGTGTGTGTATGGGGTTAGAAGCATTACAACCGTGCCGCCGAACTTCCGTTTTAACATGTGTATCAAACCAGACCGGTGTAGTCCGGAAAATGCTGCCATCTGTGTACTTTAGGTCAACAAATAAGAAAAACAATTTTTTTCTGTAATTGGAAATTGGAAATTTTACTTTTTTTTAACTGGAATGTTATTATTTTATTCATACATATTTTAGAACAAAAATAATGAAACTTTAAATGTTTTTAAGAAAATATTTTTCACTATTAGTTTTTTCGTAGAAATGGAATAACTTCCAGAATTAAACTTTTTTCTTAGAAATGGAAATAAGTTCCGGAAATTAATTCCGCTAATCTAATCGTACTCGGCATATTAATGCCGCTGATCTAATCAGCAGGTATGGATAAAATCGTTGACAACATTATTACAGTGGTTGACCTATGTTTTATTAATATTCGAAACGACTGATAATTTGAATACCATAAAATGGACTAATTAGCAATAAGGTAATGTGCTAGAAATGTCCCCGTCCATGGCGTATGAACCTACAAGCTAGAAAAAAGAGCATTGACGGCTACTCATGGGTTTGCTCTGCTCGGCCTTTTGGTCGAGATCAAAGTGTAGTATCTGTTCCGATGGATACTGCACCCTATAGACTGGTATTGTCTTGGCCTTCGGGGCTTGATTTACGCCGGTCTATGGAATTGTCCTGTGCAGTTCTAGGAGGTCCACCCTCCCAGGCTTCGCCTCCCCTCTTTGGGGAGGAGTAAGTTTATTACTTACTGTCTGAGGCGCCCCTACCGAGGAATGCCGACGGGGCTGCCCAGGCAATTTTTGATGGTCAGAGTGCTCACCTCTCGGGCGCTGGCATTTCAACCCCCACTTTCCGACCCGACCTTGGGTCACATCTTACTTGTGGGAGTAGGATAAAACTGGCCTTGTGCCTAACTCCTGGAGAGGGGTAAATAAGATTCATGGGTTTGCTCAAAATGTAAGAAAACGAAAAGTTTACGGGTGGGCTCTTTTTTTTAGGGTGTCGATTTCGCGACAAATAAAGTCCTGCAAGTCATGTATTGGTGGTGCTTACAAGAGCCGCAAGTACATGTTGCCAAAGAGACTGGCGTACGCAAGCGAAGTTTGTAGCATTGTAATAGTTTCATGCGCGAAATTTACGCCATGTTTTTTATCGACAATCCTATTGAGATGGGTGGACCTGGTAGGACCGTTGACATCTACGAAAGCAAATTCATGAATCGTAAATATAACCGCGGTAGATTTAGAGAAGGCCAATGGGTTATTGGTATAGTCGAGCGAGAAACAAATGTGGCCATGATTGTGCCAGTCGAAACTCTTTTACCTATAATTAGGCGCTATGTTCGCCCAGGTACACGCATTGTAAGAGATGGATGGCGAGCCTATGATGCCCTACCGAATCATTTTGTGGTCTACCACAAATAAAACTTTGTGGATCCGGATGACCTTACAATCCACACAAACCGTGTGGAAGGAAGCTGGAGTCATTGGAAGTTCAATGAGAAGGACTAGCCCGGAAAACTGCCAGGGTCACCTTCGGGAATTTCTCTGGCGCCGCCGAATGAAAACAAATTTCGTCGGCAATATACTGTATTGGATATGCTAGTAATAATGATAAAAAAAATTTAACGTCATAATAATAGTATTATTATGACGTTTAATTTATTTTATTTAATTTAATTTCTATTTAAAACAGAAGTATTACAAAATTTTCACTATTAGATTTTTGGATAAAAATTTTTTTCCCAAAAACATTTCAATATTTTTGGAAAAACAAATAATTTCGCTATAAAATATGCATGTAAAAAGAAAGACATTCCAATTCTAAGTAAAAAAAAACATTTATTATATTTTCACTATTTATGTATTTAAAAAGAAATTAAAAAATGTTTATGAAAGTTTATATTTTCACTATTATTATTTTTAGACAAAAAATGTCTTTCAAAATAAACATTTGACGTATTTTTTGGAAAAACACACATTTATTTTCACTATTATTAAAATGAAAAAATTAAGTTTTTTTGGACAAAAAAATTTAACTATTTTCGTTTTATTTCAGTAAAATTCTTGCTTTCCAATTACAGCAATCATTTTGCTAATCTTATTTGTTGACCAAAAGAATACAGATGGCATTTTCCGGATACACCGGTCTATATATATCTATATATATATATATATATATATATATATATATATATATATATATATATATATATATATATATAAGCAAGCATGATTGAATAACACGAAATTTTCGGGTTTCTTGATTTTTTAGTGATAATCATCAGCAATTTTTTTTTTTTATAAGAGCCTTGTTGTTGGGATTTTTATGTTTGTTTCGAAAGTTTATGGAGGAGAGGAAGGAGAGAAAAAAGAAAGGGCGTGTGGTTGAGTCTATTATTTATTCATGAGAAGATCACTAAAAAATCAACAAATGCGAACATTCCGTGTTATTCAACCACGCTTGCTTAAATAATGACTTACTGCCTGTATATATATATATATATATATATATATATATATATATATATATATATATATATATATACATATATATATATACATATACATATATATATATATAAACATATATATACATATATATAAACATATATATATATAAACATATATATACATATATATAAACATATATATACATATATATAAACATATATATACATATATATAAACATATATATACATATATATACACATATATACACATATATATACATATATACACATATATATCTACATATATATATACACATATATATACATATATATACATGTATACATATATATACATATATATATACATATATACATATATACACGCATATATATATACATAGATACATACATATATATATATACATATATGTGTGTATATATATATGTATACATGTATATATATGTATATATATATATATATGTGTGTGTATATATATGTATATATGTGTATATATGTGTGTATATATGTGTGTATATATGTGTATATATGTATATATATATGTATATATATATATATATATATATATATATATATATATATATATATATATATATATATATATATATAGGCAGCATCTTTTCTTGAAGGCAAGTCTTGTTAAATATAACCGACAAATTATGTCTGCTTATCTTTTCATATATCTTTCCCATTGTCCGAATCAGAATCTTAATTTCGGAGGGGAATTGGCCGATGAATGTTCTAAAGTTTTCATTTGTGTCCCAAGTACTTTCAGGCCTATCCGGGTCCATTTCAGAGGAATGAAGTGAATCAGATAAAAAAAAAACATGTGTTCGTATTATAGGTGGTTTTGGCGGGGAATCATATAATAAGTGCGAAACTATAGTTAGCATTATATATATTTTAATATATTATTGTTCGTATTGAAGTTAATTCTGTTAATTACGGTTTTTTATGTATAGAGCTTCTGATATATAGAGTTTTTTTGTTAGTACTATATTCTAAAGTTTTGGTATTTTCTACTAAGAGTTTTCGGATTTCCGAACTGGGGCAGGAATGGTCGTTAATTAGGTGTTGGGCCATGGCGCTAGTATTCGACAAATGCATCGTTAATCTCCTTGACAAAGTCGTGGTAGTTAAGCCTATGTGTATGTCTTTTTCTGGGTTGTCGGATATATATATATATATATATATATATATATATATATATATTAGACATTTTCTATTCCTACAAGGCAACAAATGTATATAAACATGCATGTGCGCGCACCTGTCTTTATGTGTATATATACTTTAGTATACCTTGTGTTTCATTGAGTTTGATAAACCTATTCAATAAAACGATAAGAGATGATATCAAATACACATCCATGTCTATTATGGCGAACCTGTAGCAATTCCTTTGACGATAAAAAGGTTATTTACCCCCTGCCACCCGATACCAATCAGCATCCTACTCGATTCCTTAACCCCCAACGGTAACATTCCGTAAACTATGCTTAGGCCAACCTGCCAATGATAACAATGGATGAATCCATCGGCCTGATTTCCTCTTCGCTGCCCGATCACTTTGAAAAGCTAAAAGAGTTACGAGCACTTAAGCCCCCCCCCCCCGCCCTCCCCTCTCTCTCTCTCTCTCTCTCTCTCTCTCCAGCCGTCAAGTCCGGTTCTTATGGCGCTTTTTAGATGCACGAACGGAAGATGATTGGAATATAAAGTTGCCAAATAACGAAAACCTGTCTTCATCAAAGTGACAACTTGTCTTAAACGGCTTTTAGAGAAAACGCGCTAAGAGAAATCCTCCCAGACAAGGAGATTACACATAGAAATCCGCGCCATTGTGTTTATTCGCTGATGGTCGACTATCCTAATATCAAAATGACATAAGTTTTCGTTTACACTTTTTTTTTTAGATAGTCAAGCATTTCTTTACAAAGTTCTGTCTTCCGCTGGTCTGTCTGTCTCGCTTAAGTTTGAAATAACATTGACGTTGGTCTGTCTCGCTTAAGTTTGAAATAACATTCACGTTGGTCTATCTCACTTTAGTTTGAAATAACATTTACGTTGGTCTATCTCACTTTAGTTTGAAATAACATTTACGTTGGTCTATCTCACTTTAGTTTGAAATAACATTTACGTTGGTCTATCTCACTTTAGTTTGAAATGACATTTACGTTGGTCTATCTCACTTTAGTTTGAAATGACATTTACGTTGGTCTATCTCACTTTAGTTTGAAATAACATTTACGTTGGTCTATCTCACTTTAGTTTGAAATGACATTTACGTTGGTCTATCTCACTTTAGTTTGAAATAACATTTACGTTGGTCTATCTCACTTTAGTTTGAAATGACATTTACGTTGGTCTATCTCACTTTAGTTTGAAATAACATTTACGTTGGTCTATCTCACTTTAGTTTGAAATGACATTTACGTTGGTCTATCTCACTTTAGTTTGAAATAACATTTACGTTGGTCTATCTCACTTTAGTTTGAAATGACATTTACGTTGGTCTATCTCACTTTAGTTTGAAATAACATTTACGTTGGTCTATCTCACTTTAGTTTGAAATAACATTTACGTTTGTCTATCTCACTTTAGTTTGAAATGACATTTACGTTGGTCTATCTCACTTTAGTTTGAAATAACATTTACGTTGGTCTATCTCACTTTAGTTTGAAATAACATTTACGTTGGTCTATCTCACTTTAGTTTGAAATAACATTTACGTTGGTCTATATCACTTTAGTTTGAAATGACATTTACGTTGGTCTATCTCACTTTAGTTTGAAATAACATTTACGTTGGTCTATCTCACTTTAGTTTGAAATGACATTCACGTTGGTCTATCTCACTTAAGTTTGAAATAACATTCACGTTGGTCTGTCTCACTTTAGTTTGAAATAACATTCACGTTGGTCTGTCTCACTTTTGTTTGAAGTGACATTCACGTTGGTTTATCTCACTTAAGTTTGAAATGACATTTCCGTTGGTCTATCTCACTTTAGTTTGAAGTGACATTCACGTTGGTCTATCTCACTTTAGTTTGAAATAACATTTACGTTGGTCTATCTCACTTTAGTTTGAAGTGACATTCACGTTGGTCTGTCTCACTTTTGTTTGAAATAACATTCACGTTGGTCTGTCTCACTTTAGTTTGAAGTGACATTTACGTTGGTCTGTCTCACTTTAGTTTGAAATACCATTTCCGTTGGTCTATCTGACTTTAGTTTGAAATAACATTTACGTTGGTCTGTCTCGAATAAGTTTGAAATAACATTTACGTTGGTCTGTCTCAGATAAGTTTGAAATAACATTTACGTTGGTCTGTCTCGAATAAGTTTAGAATAACATTTACGTTGGTCTGTCTCACTTAAGTTTGAAATAATATTGTCTGTTCGTCTGTATCGGTTTAATTTTAAATAATGACTTATATTTTTTTTTTAATTTAACTTTAATTATTTTTTATTCTACTATTCTTCCATCATTTTTATTTTAATAGTTTTTATAGTCTTTTTTGTAATGTTTTTTTTTAATGGCTGTTATACTTGTATTTTTTCAGTTTATTTTTAATGGCGTATATTCTTTATTTTTTCTCCATTTTTCTTTATTTTTACTTTTATGTTTTTAATCTTCCTTTTATTACTTGATTTTTACTTAAGTGACATCTCTTCCTTATTTAACTGTTTACAAATCTGCCCCCTCCCTTTTCTTCTCATTGCTAGTTTATTTCAAGAAAATATTCGCCCTTTCGTTATTTTCCGTTTCATGTGTCTCTTTCCATCTATGTCTTATGTGTCTTTCTCTTCTTTCAGTCACACCGAAGTCGTCCATCATGGATTATCCAAAATATCAGGCGCTAAGTCCAAGTCAGGAAGTTATGGGAAAATCTACTCCCGCACCACCTTCCCCTTTTTCCCCTACTGTCCCTGCTCACTACCCGAGGGTTGCGTAGATGTATAGCCGTTAAGCAGAATAGTGAGAAATCGGCATATAGGCGATGGCACGATTCAAGAGAGCATCAGGCAGTTACGGATCGTCTTCAGCCCGTTGGGCGCCATGTCCGTTGATGTCCGTTGACCCTGGCTTCATGATCGAGGATTTTACCGCCATGTCTAGCTCGGCCTTCCGGCGTATCAGTTGCTAATTTATTACTACTGGTTCGAGATGATTCATGGAGGCTGCGTAAACCTTGGTTTGTATCTTGTCCGTCGGCGTCTAGTCTACTTTCCAGAATTAAGAAGACAGTGACTCGAGGCGATCGTGGCCGGAAAGCACCTTACGTGTGAGATTGGAAGTTCTCACGAGCAAGTTAATCGACATCTTTACCTACACCGATTGTTACGACAATAAACGCAACACGCGTCTCTACCTTCATTTCTGTCCAGCTATAATTGTATCTCAATCAGTTATGGTCTATCTATATATATATATCGATCTCTCTACACCAGTATAGTCTTATATATCAATATATGTGAGTGTATTCTGATATATGTATCGAAAACACTGTTTTCGGATATATCTATCTCAGTGTATTATAATAATATTCACCCATCCTATATATATATATATGTTATATTATATATGTTATATTATATATGTTATATTATATATGTTATATTATATATGTTATATATATTATATATTATATATATATATATATATATATTTTATATATTATATATATATCATATATTATATATTATATATTATATATATATATATTTTATATATTATATATATATCATATATTATATATATATATTTTATATATTATATATATATTTTATATATTATATATATTTTGTATATTACATTATATATATTATATATATTATATATATATTTTATATATATATTATATATATTATATATATATTTTATATATATATTATATATATATTTTATATATATATTTTATATATTATATATACTAGCAAATATATGCTCCCTCCGGTCGCATATTTTTGCTACGCTGCCGCATCAGAAATGAAGGCTCACGCGTAAGCCAATGGAGCCCCAGTCATATTTCTGTGGTGGTTAGACATTGATTTTCTGTGTTTATGACCAAGAATATTTTTAGTTGAAAATAAAGAAAAAAAAAATTCGACCCTACCCCGATTTTTGTTGTACCCTCGCCCATAAATAGGAAGACCTGTAGTTGAAAAAGAAAGAAAAATTTTTTTTGTACCCCCCTCAATTTTTTTATATTACCAGTCATTGAAATATTTTTTAGTTAAGAAAAAAAAAAATTTTTTTTGACCGCCTTCCCCCAATTTTTTTATCTCCTATACATGTAAATATTTTTAATTAAAAAGGAAAAAAACAAACCTAACCCTAACTGTAACGACGGGGTCAAAGTTAGCGTGGGTCCTAAAATGAAAAGGCACCAAAAAATCAAATACAGTGAACGCGCGCGCGTGTGTGCGTGTGTGTGTACCTTTTTTAATTAAACAATTTGATTCTACAATCAGTTGTATAGTTTTCCAGTACAATGTGTTAGTTTATTTTGTTGACATTAAAGAAAAAAAAATCACATCTTTTTTTTTAATAAATAAAACATGGAATCATAAATTCTGTTGAGGTCGTGAAAAAATGATAATATTGGATATGAAAGTATTAAGAAATCAAATACAGTAAACATGAAAAAAATTTTAATTCTCGGAAAAAAAAAGTTTACCTGAACTGTGTGTGGGTGTGTGCGTGCGCACGCGCGTTTTTATATAGTAATGTTTAAATCAATTATTATTTTAATTAAACAATTTGATTTAATAAATTTGTGTTTTAAAACATAATGGCTAAGAATAAACAAACTTAGGACGGTTTTAAAAATGGAAAACTGAGCACGGTGTTTGCCAGCGTTGTTGTTTACATGTTTAACGTGCCAGATTAACGTCGGCTGCTTAATCAGATCGCCATATTTAATTACCGGAGGGAGGGAGGACACCACTGATTAAACAGCCAATCGGCTGCTTAATCAGATCGCCATATTTAATTACCGGAGGGAGGGAGGACACCACTGATTAAACAGCCAATCGACTGCTCAATCAGATCGCCATATGTAATTACAGGAGGGAGGATTGGCACTACTGATTAAACAGCCATTAGGCTGCTTAATCAGATCGCCATATTTGATTACCGGAGGGAGGGAGGGCACCACTGATTAAACAGCCAATCGGCTGCTTAATCAGATCGCCATATTTAATTACCGGAGGGAGGGAGGGCTACTGATTAAACAGCCAATCGGCTGCTTAATCAGATCGCCATATTTAATTACCGGAGGGAGGGAGGACACCACTGATTAAACAGCCAATCGGCAGCTTAATCAGATCGCCATATTTAATTACCGGAGGGAGGGAGGACACCACTGATTAAACAGCCATTAGGCTGCTTAATCAGATCGCCATATTTAATTACCGGAGGGAGGGAGGATACCACTGATTAAACAGCTAATCGGCTGCTTAATCAGATCGCCATATTTAATTACCGGAGGGAGGGCTCTACTGATTAAACAGCCAATCGGCTGCTTAATCAAGTCGCCATATTTAATTACCGGAGGGAGGGAGGGCACTACTGATTAAACAGCCATTCGGCTGCTTAATCAGATCGCCATATTTAATTACCGGAGGGAGGAAGGGCACCACTGATTAAACAGCCAATCGGCTGCTTAATCAGATCGCCATATTTAATTACCGGAGGGAGGGAGGACACCACTGATTAAACAGCCAATCGGCAGCTTAATCAGATCGCCATATTTAATTACCAGAGGGAGGGAGGACACCACTGATTAAACAGCTAATCGGCTGCTTAATCAGATCGCCATATTTAATTACCGGAGGGAGGGCTCTACTGATTAAACAGCCAATCGCCTGCTTAATCAGATCGCCATATTTAATTACCGGAGGGAGGGAGGACACCACAGATTAAACAGCCAATCGGCTGCTTAATCAGATCGCCATATTTAATTACCGGAGGGAGGGAGGGCACTACTGATTAAACAGCTAATCGGCTGCTTAATCAGATCGCCATATTTAATTACCGGCGGGAGGGAGGACACCACTGATTAAACAGCCAATGACTTTGCAATTTTAACAGTACTCGAGTTGAAATGGTTTAGAAAACACGCCGGTTATGATGAAAATGGCTTTAATTAATTGTATGAATAATGTTTATTAATATAACCTTATCGGAAAATATTGTAAATACATATGTAAATTTTATAATAGCAGTTATAAGTGTATATTTGTAAATATTAATTTAATTGAAGGTTTAAAGGAATGACTTATGTAAATGGCAAAACCCATCTGGTGTCTAAGCGACTTTTAGTGACAGTATATAAAGAATTTCAAAAAGATTAATTTCAGTAAAATAGTCATACTGGAGTTTCGGCTTCAGACAGACAGACAGACAGACAGATACATAAACTCCATTATTAATAGATATATTTTATATATTACATTATATATATATATTATATATATATTTTGTATATTACATTATATATATTATATATTATATATTATATATATTATATATATATATTATATATATTATATATATATTTTGTATATTACATTATATATATTATATATTATATATATATTATATATATTATATAGATATATATATATATATCATATATATTATATATATATGTTATACATATTATATAGAGATATATATCATATATATTATATAGAGATATATATTATACATATATAGAGATATATATCATATATATTTTTATATTATATATTTATATATATATATATATTTATATTATATATTTATATTATATTCATATAAATATATATATATAGATATATATCATATTTATATAAATATATATATATATATTTATATATTATATATATATATATATATATATATATATATATATATATATATATATATATATGGTTCCTGGGAAATTCATCAAAGGAAAATTCGGCAATTATGGAATAAATATCGATTGAAAAAAAAGATTTTAGAAACATTCTTGCGTTCTTCCCCACTAAACACCAATAAAGAAGACTAATGTATTATCTTTCTGGTACTTGTGCAGTTTACGGACCGGGCTACTTTTTTAGATAAGATTTTCAAGTTAAATTCAATGTTTATTAAATTGTTAGGTGTAAGTACAGAATAGTTAACAAATCCCTCTATCTCCCCATGTTAATAATGGCTTTCTAAATAATATTATTATTTCAAACCTGTTCGTAATTAAGTTACGAGATTAAATCCATCATCATGCATTTAGGTTTCTTCGTAAACAAGTCAGATATTTTAATATTTTATTAATAATCGAAAAAAAAATCAATTACTTCGTGTCTGTTCGAAATTTAAAAGGAAATTTGCTTTTCTTGTTATGAAATAAATTTCTAATTTATTTGTTTGTAACTGTAATCCAGTTTTTTATTCATTTATTTTTTTATTTATTTATATTCCTCTCACAGCGGTAAGATATGACACAAGGTCGGGAAAGTGGGATTTGAAAAGCCAGCGCCCGAGAAGATGAGCACTCTGGCCTACAAAAATGCCTGGGCAGCCCCGTCGGCATTCCCCGGTAGGGTCATCTGAGGCAGTAAGCGATAAACTTACTCCACCCCAAATAGGGGAGGAAAAGCCTGGGAGGGTGGACCTCCTAGAACTGCACAGGACAAACCCACAGACCGGCGGAATCAAGACCCGAAGGCTAAGACGATACCGGTCTATAGAGTGTAGTATCCATCGGAACAGATACTACACTTTTATCTTGGCCAAAAGTAATTAAGTTTTTTAATCTCGGCGAGAGAGAGGATGTGTTGAAAATCGGCCGCTCGTCGAGTCATTTTTTTTTTACTTAAAAATGGTATATCACTGTAAAATAAAGTGTTTAATTCGTCGTTTCACAGGCAAAATGGCGGACAATGAGTGGGATGTATTTTTCTGATTCTTTTCGACCTTTTAACGATTTATTTGAAAGAAGAAAAAAGTTTTACAAGTAGTAAATAAATGTTTAAGTTAAAACTATTTTTAGGCAAGATGGCCATCGTAAATAACAACACTGAATTACAGTTACAAAAAAATGGATTAAGTGATATATTTTTTCAATTATTAACAAAATATTAAAATGTCTGACTCCAGTTTTTAGATGATGAGTTAATAACACCTTCCTCCCAGGAATTACCTCATTTTTGTTTAGGGGACGGGGTTTTGTAGTGTAATATATTTCCTGTTGTTATGAAATCATCCCCCAATTTTACTAGTACTAATAAGAAGCAACGGAATTCTGTTAACAAAAGTTGGTACTTATGCAGTTTATGGTCCGGGATGAAATTAAAAGGTAATTTATAAAGCTATTCTTAACATGGGAATGGGTGGGATTTATTGACTATTCTCTACTTTCACCTGAGAATCCGATAAACTATAGATACCGTAAAAATTAAATGTAACTTGAAAACCCGGGTATCTTTTACAATAAACCGCAGAGTGAAAACGCTCAAAAAACAAATATACAACAAATGAAAGTAAGTGTAGCCGTTAAAAGTTATTTTTCAACTTATCTGTGACATTTGTTTGTATTTTTAAACCGTTCCAACTGCTATTTATTAGAAATCAATATTTTTGTCACACGAACATTGGACAAAAAAAAATGGCGATTGGAGGCGTATGGTAAGGAGGTAAGGCCGAGATGCCATTTTTTTTAAGTAAAAATACGTGCAAAAAAAACAAGAATTTTTTTTTTACATCTAATAAAAACCCATTTATAGTACGTAAAAATACAAACAAATTTCATAGGTAAGTAGGAAAATATCTATTCTCGACGTAGGTCAGCTTCACTTGTTGTATATTTATTTTTTTTACCCCGTTCTTGTTCGTTTTTTGGACCCCGTTAGCGACTGTGCGGATTATTGTAAAATATACCCGAAAATCCTATTCCCCCCCCCCGAAAAAAAAGCCCGGTTGATAAACTGCATAAGCACCCAAAAGTTAAACGGAAAAACTAAAACAAAGACTAAGTAAACAACCATATTCATGACATTACGGTTTCGTTTTGTTTGGTTTTTTTTTTGTTGAAAAAATAATGTTATTTTTATATAAGTAAAACTGCGTTTGTCGAGTCCAGCCATAACTTTTGTTTTTGGTAAAAATGTAAAAAGTCAAAACATTACAGGTTAATAATGTAGTTGGCAATTACAGTTTTATTAACATTTGTTTGTTGTTTCTATTATGAACAAATGAAGTTGTGCAATGAATAAAGGGTACTGATATCGATCCTGACCCAGTTTTCGTGAGGTTCGACTCGGAAGCGTTCGGCTGTCCTACGCAAACGCCCGAGTGTTGACGAGCCGAATGGTACCAGACGACAATTTTGATACGGTGCTGTGTCCTGTAATTCTAAGTTATATTTTCAAGAAATTTTCTAAAAGAAACAACAACAACAATAACAACAAAAACATAGCGAAGTTACTGTTATCAAATAAATATTTTATTTTTACTTTGATACGTTGCTGCGTCCTATAATTTTTAGTTATATTTGCAAGAATTTTTTAAACAATAAAAAAAAATAAAACAAGCAAAACAGAGCGAAATTACTGCTATAAATAAATATTTTTAACCCTAACCCTAACCCTAACCCCTAACCCTAAACCATAACCCTAACCTAAACCCTAACCTTAACCCTAACAGCAAGAAAAAACAAAACAAGCAAAACATTATTATCATAGTACGCAGCACCGTATCAAAATTGTCGTCTGGTACAAATCGGCTCGTCAATTCTCGGGCGTTTGCGTAGGACAGCCGAACGCTTCCGAGTCGAATCTCACGAAAACTGGTTCAGGATCGATATCAGTACCGAATAAAGTAACACCTTAATTAAAACTGTGTAATGGTAAAGAAATGATTTATAATACGTACAGGGGTATTTTGGGGGCTTTATTAACTTTTCTGTACTTTCACCTATAAATTTAATGAACTAAAGATACCGTAAAAATTAAATGTAACTAAAAATCCTTATTTACAAAAAAAAGCCCGTTTGATAAACTGCATAAGTACCCAAAAGTTAAACGGAAAAACAGAACAGACAAAAACGTAAATTCACTAGACCAACTCGACAATCATCTAAATCTCATCCATTCACTGTGGAGGTCCCCAGATGCCGGAGAGCCTTCTACTCAAATAGCTTCTTTCCTCGTGCTGCTGGCCTCTGGAACTCCCTCCCTTCCCCCTGTTTCCCCGACAGTACTGACATGCAGAAATTTAAAACTAATGTGAACAGACATCTCGCTGCGCAGATCCCAATTTAGGCTGACCCCCCAACCTTCTCCTCTTTTCTTTTTTCTCAGTAGCCCCTTACGTCTACAGTGGCGGCCTGCCTTGTTTGGGGTGAACCATGTTAAAAAAAAAAAAAACAACATTTTTTGTTGTTGTTAAAATTAAATAAGTTAAAAACATTACGGATTAAAATAAAAAAAAAAAACAGTATGGTTGAATGTGTTTCTTTTTACCATAGCGCTTCTGTGATCATAATATTATTCTCCCAGTTTTAGTATTCTCCCGGTTTAGTCTTTCTCTTGTTTGTTGTTTGAAATGAATTTTAAAACTAAGCACACACTAATCCGGTCTACAAATGGCGGGGGAAATCCTCCGTTAAAAATGGTTTCGAAATTATGTTGGGGAATTTTTTCGAATTATTCGGACTTTACTGCAGATTGAACCTTCACCTCCAGAAGACTGTCACTTAGAACTGATTATTACTTAGCAATCCATCAGTAGGGTTCAATCCTCAGTACGAGCGATACTTAGAATACAGTTACGAATTACTTAAGGCTTCTACCCGGTCATGGATGACGGAAAGAGATAAAGCTACCCCCCCCCGTCGATGAATTAAAAGGGTTCCCTTCAAAATTCCGTACAGATTCCCGAGTCCGATATAAAGATTTTTTTTAGGTCTAAATCATTCCGAGTTGAAAAAAAGTTGAAGGTTACATCGACCTGAACGTTGTTAGAACAGTATCCAAGATAAAAACGGTTATCTGAATGAGCCAAATATAACAAAATGTATGGAAATTGTTCGATAGCCTTCGATCGGATTTAGTAAAATCTGGTGTTTTCAACTCCTGTGAAGCTTGAGATAGAATCTATTACGGATTAACCGGTTGGTGGCCAGTTGCAAGGGCGTCACTAGCTGTGACGTATGCGTATCGCCGTAGATTGGCTCGAAGAAATAAATCCCCATGGTTTTACTGGATAATGAGCATGCATGAGGACGCAGCTTGGGAAACCAATTTAACGTTGCCTAATATGTTAATTTACCTAATAAATACTGGAAACTCGTTTCTCGTGTATTAGATTACGTATTTACTGAAATCCGTGGCGTCGTTTGGAAAATTAATCAGAATCGATGTACATACACTTGGCCAGCGAAAGGGACTGACCAGCGCCTACCCAACATTTGTCTGTGATGGTGGTTACCTTTGAATATGAATCGAAGCATTTACGAAATCAGACTAGTGTCCACATAGTTTGATACTTGGCCAGCAGAGTGTGCCATCGACACGGTTCCGCTTCCATTAGACTGCGACATCGGATCCAGTAAATGGCATTCGGAGATTTACGCGCGTATAGATTTTGAGCTTTCATTAAGTGGATTGCATCATTTGGCCGATAAAATTCTGGAGCATTTCCGTCTGGAATTTGGAAGAAAAAATGCTGAGTTCATTTGGAAAATGAGGTATTTTCAATCCAAATCTATGACCTCTTGTAGAATAGCCGCGACACTAGCGGAAAAATGAGATTTACAAAATACAAAAGATTGACACACCAGGCACGCGCAGTGCGCGCACACGCACATGAACTACATTTTAAAGTCTCATTTAGAAATGTTTCGGGTTAGGGTTAGGGTCCAAGTCTTTAGGTTGAGATCGATTAAATCCTCATTTCTCGTCGTACAGCATGCAGAATAAACGCCATTGTGGAACGTATCGTGAAATGGTGGATAGCTATCTGTGTGAATTTATGAAGAGGTAGAAATATAAGGAGACGATCTTTTTATGCAACTACTCAGTAACATTAGTGGATTCCATTCTCTTGAGAAAGTAATTTGTTTTTTTTTAATAACAAATCGCAAATTGCTTATTTTTCAAATTTGAAATCCTAAACTTTAAAGACCCCCAAAATCTATTAAACTGTAAAAGTGAGATAGCAAACAGCTGCCTACACAGAAATAAATTTACCTTAGGCTAACGATACATAAATAAATAAACAAATAAGTAAAAAAAACAACTAAACTAAACAAGAACCTAACAATTTAAAAATTAAAACCTAAAGTAGAAATACAAGGAACCGCGTGTTAAAATAAATTCACCTATTATATTGATACAACAAAAGAAACAGGATATAGAAAACAGAACAAAAGAAACAGGATATAGGAAGTAACACTAACCACACCTTTGTTCGTGGGAATCCCAACGATTGGCTGAGAGAACAACAAAGAATCTGATTGGTTAACTAGCTAGCCGTGTATATAAAAACATCAGGCAAAAATAACTCCATGCATTTTAAGCTGAAGATTCCCCCGGTGATGAAACGCGGGAGCCTCTGTGTAGCTTAATTGCCATAAATATATTTTCATAGCTTAATATATATATATATATATATATATATATATATATATATATATATATATATATATATCTATATATATATATATATATATATATATATATATAGTAATTCAGGTAAAGTAAACATCCACAGGATAAACATCAAAAGAATTTCAACCGGGCTTATATAATAATGCTCACTAGTAAATAGAGCTATTTATGTTAATATTTTATTCATACAGACATGTACAAAAAGCCGCTACACTGGCATGTAGATGTTATCGATTATTAGTTATTTGAAACTAAGATCTCATCAGACGGAAAAGTCTGATTTTCACTTATATGTTCAATATGAACATCTACGTGAAAGATCAGACATTTCCGCCTGAAGATATCTTAGTTTTAAAAAACTAATAGTCGATAACATCGACATGCCAATATAGCGGCTTGTTGTACACGTCTTTATAAATGAAAACATTAATATCTACACATGTATATATATGTATATCTATATATCTATATATATATGTGTATATATATGTGTGTATATATATATGTATATATGTAACACTTGACAAAAAGAAAACGAAATAATCAATAATATCAAAAGTTTTATATGCAGAGACCCGACAGTTTATTTAGCAACAGTAAGAGTTACATACTACATTATTTCTCAATGTAACTGCCGCCGACGGAGACGACCATCTCAAGGCGGACGCGAAATGAGTCACACGCATTGGCGACCATGTCCTTGTTTTTAGCGGAAACGCCTTCAAAACAGTAGCCTTCAGAGAGTCAAGAGTATTGTGATCGTGCTTGTTGCTGTTGGCCTCGATCACGCGTCAGAGGAAATAACCAAGGGGGTTGCAATCGAGTGAAAAAAGCGGCCACAAGTCCGGCAACCAGTGGAAAGGAACATTGTTGAGCAGCCATGTCTGTGTCATCTTGGCCTTGTGTGCAGAAGCGGAGTCCTGCTAGAAGACGTAGGGGCGTCCGGCGGCGAATCTCGTCCATCTAGGTTTTCACCACGATCGTCAGCACCTTCTGGTATTTCGTTTGCTTTTATCAAGTGTCGGATTTTTCTGCAACACCTTGTGTATATATATATATATATATATATATATATATATATATATATATATATATATATATATATATATATATATCAGTGTGTTCTAGTTTACCTATCTACCTATCTATTTTATTTATCTTCCTCCCACAAGCTAAGATGTGACACAAGGTCGGGAAAGTAGGATTTGAAAAGCCAGCGCCCGAGAAGGTGAGAACTTTGGCCTACAAAAAATGCCTGGTCAGCCCCGTCGGCATTCCCCGGTAGGGGCGCATCGGGCAGTAAGCAATAAACTTACTCCTCCCCAAAGAGGGGAGGCAAAGCCTGGGAGGGTGGACCTCCTAGAACTGCACAGGACAAACCCATAGACCGGTGGAATCAAGCCCCAAAGGCCAAGACGATACCAGTCTATGGGGTGCAGTATCCATCGGATACAACGTGTTCATACCAGTTTGTCTGTCTGGACAGGTACTTGGTCGGTTTGCAGAACGGCGTCATTATTAGGCCTCGCTTCATTAGGCGTCTTTAATTCTCTCCAGAGAATTAGTCATCTGCTGGGACCATAGGCTGAAAATTTAACGTTTTGTAATGAGTGAACAACACACTACTTTCTATATAAAAATATTATTTATTTGAACTGAAAAATCATGATTAAAACATTGAGTTTGTGAACTGTTTGAAAGACGCGCCTTTCCTCGTACGCACGCAAACACCAGACTGAAAATAGAGAAAGGAGAAAAGAGACAGAGATGCCCAAAAAAGGGAAACACAGTCAATCTTAGCGACGCTGTCAGTCCCGACATGCGACAGCCAATTTCAACCCCCAGATTTCATAAACATCTCGTCAAAACTCTGTGCTCATCTGATTGACCGCAACCTTTCATATTGTGACATTTTGGGTGGCAAAATACAGTTGTCGATTTCTACTTCTCTCCCCGAAAGGGCAACGTTAAGTCTGGTAAAAGGACTGTAAAATGTGGAAGAGAACTAACTACCCAATCGTTGTGTGACATTATATCCTATCTTTATTTATTGATCTCTTTCTGTGGTGAAGCCTTACAGTGGAAAGGTAAGGTCGCTTTCGTGGTGTTGCGATATACAGAAGAATTCAGCGAAGTGAATCTTGTTGAGGCTATTTTGGGAATATACTACGAAAACGGGGCTAATGTAGGCGTGAAATTTACACGTAAAGAACGAGTATGAAAAGCTTTCGGTGTTTGTGTAATTAAATCTCCGTGGAACATTGTTCTTGCATCCGTGTTTGCTGCGTTTGGGAGAAGTTGCTATTTTTTAAAAATTTTATATCGATTTTTCTTTACTTTCGTCATTTCTGTCTTGTTTAAATTTCTTCAAATTGCTTGATAACCCAATGCTTGTGCAGCAAACGAGAGGAACACGAACACTTACAAGCTTCAAAGCGTATTAGATGATTCGCGTGTCGGACAACTCTTTTCCAGAGAAAACAGCACTCGTGTTGATAATTGCAGATTTTTATAGATGGAAGTAATTTGCATGCGTGAGCAACTAATTTGCATGTGTAGAGTCGCAGTGACTTAATAAAAAGAGGGATTAAAAGCAGAGAGTAGTTTGTATTTTTAACAGCTGTGAGAAAGCGTTGGTGTTAGAAATTTTTCAGTGTTTATTACGGTGTTGTTTGAAGAGGAGTTCCTTCTTAAGTTTGGACCGTCACCCTAACCTCATTACGGCTACAGATTTACATCTTTAAAAAATAATTTTTTTGTTTATTTTATTAAAGTTTGAAACTTGATTCACTGATTTCATCTTATTTCGCTTTAACGACATTTCTCTTTTTTCAATATTTCATTCATCCTTTCTTTCTTTCTTCCTTTTTTTCAAAACAATTTCTTTCTTTTCTCTTTTTTCAATATTTCATTCATCCTTTCTTTCTTTCTCTCTTTTTTTCAAAACAATTTCTTTCTTTTCTCTTTTTTCAATATTTCATTCATCCTTTATTTCTTTTTTATTTCTTTCTTTTTTCTTTTTTCTTTCTTCCTTTTTTTCAAAACAATTTCTTTCTTATCTCTTTTTCAATATTTCATTCATCCTTTCTTTCTTTCTCTCTTTTTTTCAAAACAATTTCTTTCTTTTCTCTTTTTTCAATATTTCATTCATCCTTTATTTCTTTTTTCCTTTCTTTCTTTCTCTCTTTTTTTCAAAACAATTTCTTTCTTTTCTCTTTTTTAAATATTTCATTTATCCTTTTTCTTTCTTTCTTTCTTTTTCTTTCTTTTTTTTTCTTTCTTTCTTTTCTCTTTTGTTAATATTTCATTTATTCTTTCTTTCTTTTTTCTTTCTTTCTTTCTCTATTTATTTCAAAACAATTTCTTTCTTTTCTCTTTTTTAAATATTTCATTCATCAATTCTTTCTTTCTTTTTTCAAAAAAAATTCTTTCTTTTCTCTTTTTTCAATATTTAATTTATCCTTTTTCTTTCTTTCTTTCTTTTTCTTTCTTTTCTTTCTTTCTTTCTTTCTTTTTTCTTTCTTTCTTTTCTCTTTTGTTAATATTTCATTTATTCTTTCTTTCTTTTTTCTTTCTTTCTTTTTTCAAAACAATTTCTTTCTTTTCTCTTTTTTCAATATTTCATTCATCCTTTATTTCTTTTTTTTATTTCTTTCTTTTTTTTTCAAAACAATTTCTTTCTTATCTCTTTTTTCAATATTTCATTCATCCTTTCTTTCTTTTTTACTTTCTTTCTTTCTCTCTTTTTTTTCAAAACAATTTCTTTCTTTTCTCTTTTTTCAATATTTCATTTATTCTTTTTCGTTCTTTCTTTCTTTCTTTCTTTTTTTTCTTTCTTTTCTCTTTTGTTAATATTTCATTTATTCTTTATTTCTTTTTTATTTCTTTCTTTCTCTGTTTATTTCAATTCTTTCTTTCTTTTTTCAAAACAATTTCTTTCTTTTCTCTTTTTTCAATGTTTCATTCATCCTATATTTCTTTTTTTCTTTCTTTCTTTTTTTTCAAAACAATTTCTTTCTTATCTCTTTTTTCAATATTTCATTCATCCTTTATTTCTTTTTTTATTTCTTTCTTTCTTTCTCTCTTTTTTTCAAAACAATTTCTTTCTTTTCTCTTTTTTCAATATTTCATACATCCTTTTTTCTTTCTTTCTTTCTTTCTTTTTTCTTTCTTTCTTTTCTCTTTTGTCAATATTTCATGTATCCTTTATTTCTTTTTTTTCTTTCTTTATTTCTTTTTTTCAAAACAATTTCTTTCTTTTCTAAAAAATTTTCACCAAATTTTGGCCTCGCTTTTCTCCTCTTGTCTCGCCACCACTCAATTTCCGTTCGTATAGTCAAAATCCACTATCGGTTGAATCCATTCCTTCCCTTCAGCTGATTAGATTCACAAATCAAACACCTAATCGATTTCCAATCGGTTGATTCTCTTCCACTCGTATCGATCTCTTGACTTCTCGTCCCATTTAACAAATCGATAATAATTCAAAGTTTTTTTTGGATCTGAGTAGTTCGATATCTTCTAAGACAAACTCTTAAATCTGCCTCTTTTTGAATTTGCTGAAGATACGATTCAATCAATGGAATATGAAATGTCGATACATTCACATATTGTTAGACGTATCGATTATCCAGTTATGATTGTTGATTGCAGACATGATATATCACGGAGAGTAGAAAGTGGAGCGCGGGTTGACTTCCGGCAGCCACATAACTCTCGTTTCCTCGCTATTTTGTCTTTTTGTCTTCACATTCAATGAGCAATATTTCTGGCAAAGGAGAAAGAATTGCTGTTTTCAGGTGGTTAAAATGTGGAGATTTTCAATCCCCCCATGGTATTCAGCACCATTCACCTGTTAATTTATCCAGCTAATTAACCCTTCTCGAGTGGCTTTTAGCCTTGATAGGATGTGACTCATTAGTAAATAAAACACATAGCATAAATTCATATTGCCACCCAGTCATGGCTGACGGAATGAGAACAATCTACCCTCAAGGATAAAGGGTTCAGTTAGAAATTCCGTATAGATTCCTGAGTTTGATATAAAGAGTCCCCGATTTGATCAGAAGGTTACCAGTCCTCGCATTCAATAAGCGATATTTCTGACAAAGAGAGGAAGAATTGGTTTATTCTGTATCAGGTATTTGAGTGAGTGGTATGTGGAGATTTTCAATCCTCTCATAGTATTCATCATCGGTCAACTGTCAATCTATCCATCTCATTAACCTTAACCTTGAGTTGTTTTAGGCCTTGATATGTGATGAATAATTAATTAAGAAAGAATATCCTGCATACCCCATAATAGTGACAGAATCATGTGAATGCCGTTTTCTCGGGCAAATGTTTTACGGTATATTAACCCTTTTCGGGTTATTTAATGTCGAATGGAGTCATTTTAGTAAACAGATTTTGCTGTAATTTTTAGGAATACCTATCCAAGAAAATGTCAGTGCTTACGTCATCAATCCCGAGTTTCACCGAACATTTCCGAGACTGGCGAACGTTAACGAACTTCACCGAACAATTACATAATACAAACCGAACTGCTTTCTTTAAAAAATTTTTTTTACCCTAACCCTAACCTAACACTAAACTAACCAAAACCTAACCCTAAACTAACCAAAACCTAACCCTAAACTAACCCTAACCCTAACCCTAACCCAAAACTAAGTTTTAGATTTAGTTTGCAAAGTCGATTTAGTTCGGTTCGTATTGTGTAGAAGCCTCGGAACTTGATTCAGATTTTTCCGTTCGTAGTTGGAACTGCTTATGTCACGATTACGTCACCACTGCAAACTTTTGGATACCTATTCTTAAAATGCACCAAGTTTTTACCAAGTTGAAAGTTCTTAGTGTATTTTTTAATTTTTATCATATTTACCTTTACAATCGGTAGTAAAGGGCAGTAAATGTATCAATTAATGTACAATGTACCAACGTTGGCCCAACGGGTCACGGGTTGTCTATTATTTATTCAAGTTAAGATTAAAACTCTTTGTGTGCATTAATATGAGCACTTGCATTGTAAAAACTTATGTCAGTGTACATATTAAAACAACTGTAAGTAGAAATTAACGTTAACTCATCAAAAGAAACGTTACTAAGACTAACTCCACAAGATTCGAATAGTCTATTATAAACAAAACGAAATATCACCACAAGTAGGATTGCTACTTAACACGTAAGGGGGAGAGAGAGAGAGAGAGAGAGAGAGAGAGAGAGAGAGAGAGAGAGAGAGAAGGAGTGTGTGCGTGAGAGAGAGATTGAGGGAGTGAATATATAGGGAGTAACATAAGACCTTTTATTATATGTTTTATTCTTTACAATTTAACTGCCTTTGCAA
>OY744544.1:23362258-23372258 GCA_963556195.1 Sepiola atlantica
AATGCAGATTAGCGTAAAAGAAAAGAATGGACAAGTGCATTAAACCATTTTGATTGATGTTTGAAATAAATTGTCTTTTACATCAGTCCTGTTACTTTTCAGACAGACACTCCGCCCCCCCCCCCCCGCCTTGCGCGTGTCAATTTTAGTTTTAGATAAATGTTGTTTAAATAAGCGATTCTACTTTTTCTTTCGTCGTTAACCCCAGGCGCGATTATAGCAAGTCGCATTAACCTAACGACGAAACGGAGAGAAATTTTCGTGTCTAAACAAGTTTTAGACGCGTTCGGTAATCAGGAGAAAAGCTACATAAACCAATTTGGAATTGGAAACTTGGCGAAGAATTCGCAAATATTACTTTACCGAATCCGGATGCCGGAAATTATTCGAAAGACATTGCCGTCGCATAATCTTCATTTTTTTTCTTTAGACTATTAGAGTTACTTCCCCTTGGATGTCATCGGCTTCAATTTCCCGCGTTAATTTCCCGCTTTATTTCTTTGAGTTTGCTTCGTGTTTTCTAATGTGTTTTGTTGTTTTTTGTTTTGCTCACACGTTTACAAACCATTTCGTTTTCTTTTCTCTCTTTCTTTTTCTTTTCTCTCTTTCTTTTTCTTTTCTCTCTTTCTTTTTCGAAACATTCTTCGTTTCGTTTCGTATCTTTCTCGGTTTCCTTAATTTCCGCTTCCTTTCTTTTCTTTTTTTCTTTTTTGTGTCTTTTGTTCACACCAAACAATGCATATTGCCACTAAAGCGTGAGGGATTAATGTGATAGGGGTCAGTTTTATAAGGCCAACCTAGGTGGGGAGTTGGGCAGCAAGATGTTTGTTCACATTACATTTAAATTTCTGCATGTTGGTACGATCGGTGAAGAAGCCTTAATTTTAGAGTTTGGAGAGTGTGGTGGCACCCTGTCGTTACCACTCAAACGCAAAGTGGTAGTATAAAGATGACATATATAAACGCCTTCGATTATTCGATACTTCTTCAGATTAGGACCCGAATTAACTTTGACACGAATCCTAACACTAACCCTAACGCTAACCCTAATCTTAACTCTGACCCTGTTCCTAACCCTAACGACGGGGTCAAAGTTCGCTCGGGTCCTAATATGGAGAAGCACTAATTATTCACTCGGTATGTTGTACATTAGATCATCTGTCTCTGTGTGTATCCGATTAAATTTTAACCTTGCAGTAAAACTAACTGAATTTAAAACAAAGCCCTACATCAAGATCAAATACAATTTTCTGGCGTAAAATTCACGAGGAATTAAATAATTATATTAATTTTGTATTTGAATTTTTAATATTATTTTTCGGTATTTCTAGATGAGCATTGCTAATTTGTATTATTAGGATTATTCAGACTACTGTTCTAATCTTGGATGTTATTCTCACAGCGTTTCGGTCGATGTAACCTCCAACCTTCTTCATGTGTCGAACTCGGTAATCTTTACTCGGGCTGACGGAACGAGAGCAAGCCACCGCCGTGGATTATATAAAAAGTTCCGTTCGAAAGTCCATACAGATTCATTGACTATTTCTCCTGTGTCGTGATCGAGGCCAAGACCAAAAAGCACGCACACAACACTCTATGAAGGCTGCCATCGTGGAGGCGTTCGCCGTTATAGACAAAGAGATGATCGCCAAAGCGTGTGACTTATTTCGCGCCCGCCTTGAGATGGTCGTCTTCGCCGGCGGCGATTACATTGAAAAATAATGTAGCAACTGTTGCTAAATAATCTGTAAGGTCTCTGTATATGCAACTTTTGTTTCTATAGCTTATTTCGTTTACTTTTTGTCAAATATTGGGTACTTTATATATATATATATATATATATATATATATATATATATATATATATATATATATATATATATATATATATTTAGATTTTTCACTTATAAAATAGATCATTCAGTGAAGACCGGGGTTGTTCCAATAAAAAACAAGCTCGATGATACTCGATTACAGAGTACAGAGCATTTATATGTGATTTTATGAAGGCTTACCAAAGCATTCCTTTCAAGACACCAATGATCACCATTAAAGATATTTTTTTCTTACAAATACTATTTATTCAAATTAAATGTTTTTTCCTACACGTGTTTCACTACCAAGCAGTTACTTGCTTGGCAGATCATCAGGGAAATTAAATGTCTGGAATACTGGTATCAACTGCCGACAAAACACAATGTGGCTTTGTAATAGTTGAGGTCACTTAAGAAGAGAAGAGGAACAAAAAAAATAAAAATAAAAATAAAAGTCAAACTTAAAAAGCAAGGAAGAACAACGATAAAAAAAGAAAGTCCTAGAAAAGTCTTAGAAAAGTAGCTTGTGCATTATTTCTTCCACCAAGCCAACAAGCAAATAATCGGTCCCAAATACATTCAATAAAACCACAAAACCGGAACAATGTGCGATAATACACTTTCACGTCGGCCGGTACAATGATGAATAAATCCCCCCCCCCCACAAGAAAACAAAAGAACTAAATCATTCAAGATACCGCTCACAAGTTACCATTCCAATCCAATGATAGTATGGGAATTCTAAATCCAATTTCTCACAAAGAAAAGTCAACACAAATGTTCGTCCGAGTTCAAGAGTTTTAGGGAGGGCTAACAAATATAAACCGAACAAAAAGAAGAGATGCAACCTATGTGCATTGGAGTCGTACCACATCATGACATCTAGAGATATATTACTGAACGCTAGGCAGGAAATACTACAATGCTGTCTGCATAGAAACCGTTACCTGTTATCAAGCCTAAAACCTGGATAGGAGAGGAATTGGGGGAAGTATAAACTTACAGCAGAGATAGGCAGGATGGACACTTCCTGACGCAATCTGGGGCAATAATTAGTGTATAATATGGAGGATGAGAATTAGTAACACGTACTTATGCTAAGATATGTCTTGATTCAATTATTAGCGGATACTCGAGACTTATGTTGAGGGTGATAAGGTAGGAATATTCTATTGGAATAAGGCCCAGTGATAGTCAACTATAGTAAATACATATTCAGCGGAATAGAGGGGGGAAATTGTGTTACATATAAAAAGATAGTGGAATAATAAATAATAAATCACAATTTATTCTCAGAAATAGATATATTATACGAAAGGCATTGGGGATTTCAAGTAATTTTAAGTGAAAAATAAGAAATAGCAACCTGGATGCTATCACTATTTAATTAAATTAGGTTAAATTAAATTAGTTTTTAATTAGATTAAAATAAATAAAACAATTTGGTGGCAGGAATGGGGAAAAGTAATTAAGGAAAAAATAATTTTAAAAACATGCATGCCGACACGGACTTAATTTCTAAAAATAGAAACAATTGGATTTTTATAAAAAGTATTTTCTACGGGATTTTAAATTAGTAATAATAAAGTCTCCTGTCATTTAACGAGTAAGAGTGATATTTTCCCGTAAAGTTGACAAAAAAATAAACCGGTCCATTAAAAAAAAGTTTTTTTTTTTTTGTTTTTTTTTCAAAATAGAAAATAGATTTCTGATAACGATATTCCGTAGTAACATTTATTTATGGAATATAGAATAATATTCTCCACAGAGAGTTGCAAACGGCTGTGTCAGCCGTTAAGGAAATATTTTAAATGATTTAAAATAATAACTAGATTTTTGTAGAAGGCCTTTTTATAATAACAGTTTATTTTTGATATATGAATAATTTTTAAAAAACAAATTCTGCGGGATGGGCTTTTTTCGCTTCGTTAAACAACAAAACGATAATAATTCGGCAGTTAATTAAATGAAGGATATTTTCCCAAAATGTAAAATGACGTCCCAGACACTAGATAATTAATTTCTATAAGGAATAGGTTTAATAATAAATATTTTTAGAAACAGTATTTTGAATAAATAGTTTCTATATTAAGATTTTTTTCTTGATGGAAGGGAGTTTTCTGCGGGATTGACATTCAACTCGTCGTGTGTTTATTTCGAAGGGTAATAAATCAACAATTGAAATAAGACTCTTTGAACTCGGACGAACATTTGTGTTGACTTTTCTTTGTGAGAAATTGGATTTAGAATTCCCATACTATCATTGGATTGGAATGGTAACTTGTGAGCGGTATCTTGAATGATTTAGTTCTTTTGTTTTCTTGTGGGGGGGGGGATTTATTCATCATTGTACCGGCCGACGTGAAAGTGTATTATCGCACATTGTTCCGGTTTTGTGGTTTTATTGAATGTATTTGGGACCGATTATTTGCTTGTTGGCTTGGTGGAAGAAATAATGCACAAGCTACTTTTCTAAGACTTTTCTAGGACTTTCTTTTTTTATCGTTGTTCTTCCTTGCTTTTTAAGTTTGACTTTTATTTTTATTTTTATTTTTTTTGTTCCTCTTCTCTTCTTAAGTGACCTCAACTATTACAAAGCCACATTGTGTTTTGTCGGCAGTTGATACCAGTATTCCAGACATTTAATTTCCCTGATGATCTGCCAAGCAAGTAACTGCTTGGTAGTGAAACACGTGTAGGAAAAAACATTTAATTTGAATAAATAGTATTTGTAAGAAAAAAATATCTTTAATGGTGATCATTGGTGTCTTGAAAGGAATGCTTTGGTAAGCCTTCATAAAATCACATATATATATATATATATATATATATATATATATATATGCTTGCATGACAATTTTCTCAATATTATCACCCTGAAGAAGTCTTACAAATAAAGACGAAACGTTGATGAATATATATAAAAACAAAAAGAAATCCTTTTTGGTTTTTCTTTTTTTATTTCCCATATATATATATATATATATATATATATATATATATATATATATATATTGTAAGCTATGAAAATATATTTATTTATATTCTAATATGTATATATATATATATATATATATATATATATATATAAGAACAGTGCGAAATGTCGCATGATCCATCTGTTTACGATGGCCAGTTTTTTTAATAATTGATTACCACTTATTAAGGCCAAGAGCCACTCAAAGACAAGTATTAATGCTTGTCAATTAAGACATGAATAATATAAGACGACTGAATATGATTGATGAAATGGAACGAAGTTCGAATCCTGGTGGAGATGGTACATAACAATAGAACATATACTACACCCTCATCAAAATAAGAGTAGATACTACACGTCTCCCAATCGAAAATAGGAGGTAATTCCTGGTAGGATGGTATCATAACAACAGAACACATACTACACTGGCCCTCCATTGAAAGCATTAATAAGCTAAATCCCATACATTCACTGTCGAGGCCCTCAGATGCCGGAGAGATTTCTACTTCAATAGCTTCTTTGCTCGTGCTGCCGGCCTCTGGAACTCCCCCTGCTCTCTGTTTCCCCGACTGTACCGACATGCAGAGGTTTAAAACTAAACAGACATCTCGCTACACTGCTCCAAACTTAGGATGACACCCTAAACCTACACCCTAATTCCCAGTAACCCCTTACGTCTACAGTGGCGGCCTGCCTTGTTTACGGGAAATATGTTTAAAACAAAACATTTTTTTAAGTACATTAGTCAAAAATAATATAGTAAACTGAACTGAGCATTAAACGAGAGTCCTTAGTACAAAAACGGGGAGGTAATGCCTGGGATGACATTGGATTTAAAGACGATCATGTTGTAATCTGCAAGGAAGGCGCAGATTACATGGAACGACTTTGGACTGTCTTTTATTTGCGTGATAGTTACATATCGGTAGCCAGACCTCGGCATGCAACGCCGCTAAAAGCGTGTGTTACATAGTGCATCTGGTATTCAGAAATGGTCACTAATCGGGCTTTGCGGTTTATGCGCGCCATCACGACCACACACGACAGCTGCTGCTTCTCATTCCCTATCATCGTCGTCATTCCGGCAATCTTGACAGCCCCACCGTTTATAGCAACCGCTGATTCCCATCCTTGTAAATAGTAAACAAACAATGTTTTTATTTCATTTTTCAGACTTACAGTTGACTATTAAAAGAGAAATAGAGAATTTATTTTGCCAAATAACTTTTTATATCCACATTTAGATTCCATATAATTTTTACAATTGAAAGTTGTGACTAGATGCATTTTTTACAAAATTTCAAATTAGACTGAACTAAATATTTCGGGCTGAAAAACCTAGATTGACAGAATGACCATGGAAATCAGTGGTTGCTCAAAATGACGAACCCAGATTGCCAGAATGACCCTGGAAATCAGGGGTTGCTCAAAATGACGGACCCAGATTGTCAGAATGACCCTATAAATCAGGGGTTGCTCAAAATGACGGACCCAGATTGCCAGAATGACCCTGGAAATCAGGGGTTGCTCGAAATGACGGACCCAGATTTCCAGAATGACCATGGAAATCAGGGGTTGCTCAAAATGACGGACCCAGATTGTCAGAATGACCCTGGAAATCAGGGGTTGCTCAAAATGACGGACCCAGATTGCCAGAATTACCCTGAAAATAAGGGGTTGCTCAAAATTACGGACCCAGATTGCCAGAATGACCATGGAAATCAGGGGTTGCTCAAAATGACGGACCCAGATTACCAGAATGACCCTGGAAATCAGGGGTTGCTCAAAATGACGGACCCAGATTGTCAAAATGACAAAGGAAATCAGGGGTTGCTCAAAATGACGAACCCAGATTGCCAGAATGACCCTGGAAATCAGGGGTGCTCAAAATGACGAACCCAGATTGTCAAAATGACCATGGAAATCAGGGGTTGCTCAAAATGACCGACCCAGATTGCCAGAATTACCCTGGAAATCAGGGGTTGCTCAAAATGACGGGCCAAAACAGCCCGAATAGAGAATCAGTCTCATCGGCAGCAGCAGTTGGTCGTGCCTGGTCGTGCTCGGCCGTGCTGGCGGGCATAAATAGTAAAACCGGTCAACAATCTAACTATTGACCAGACACAACGTCGCTGAAATACGGCGATTTTACGAGCACCAGTGGGTCAACGTGATTCTAGCCGGATGTTGCATGAAGCATCATCAAAAGATAAAAGTACATCACAGACGACGGTGGAAGATATATTTATGCTTAGTTAAGCAACGCTTTATTTTTCACTAAGGAGTCACTACTTATCAAGATCAAAGGCCAGTCGAGGATAAGAGTTAGATGGACCAGAAATTAGAGCTCAGTCGAGCGTTTGTTTCCTAAAGCTTTTTTCTATATATTTTAATCACGCAAAGTACATGCTAAAGTATTCCTCAGTTTTGGGATTTAGTTATGTTTTAAAAAAAACACTTCCATTTTAGTTTATCTAATTAGCCGTAGTTTGCTAATGCGTAGTCACGTGGCGTATCTCTTAATAGCTATCTATCACTTTCACCCTCTCTCAATGTTTGTTATTTGACCCCCCCCACTTTTAGTCTATACGTCTTCTCCTCTCTCTCTCTCGCTCTCTCTCTCGCTCGCTCTCTCTCTCTCTCGCTTGCTCTCTCTCTCTCTCTCTCTCCCGCTCTCTCTCTGTTTATTAACAGTCAGGGGTAATAAAAAATGGGAAGAATAACAGACTGCAATAATTACTATTTAACCGGGAGTTGAAGAAGAAAAAGAAGAGATAGATAGATAGATAGATAGAGAGAGAGAGAGAGAGAGAGAGAGAGAGAGATAGATAGAGAGAGAGAGAGAGAGAAAGAGAGAGGCGGAAAGAAAGAGACTAATTTTGGATCTTGTCTCTTTATTTTTGTTATATTTAACTGGCTTTGCAGACTCACTTTTTCCTGATTAAAACAATTTAACCGAAACTTAATGGGTGACTCAACGAGTCACATTTTTCTAGCATATTTATGGAAAGACAGACGGAGAGAAAAGTGTGTGTCTGTGGTGGCAGGGTGTATTCGTGTGTTTTATCCTATACGTCTCCTTAAATTGTAATCTGAATTTGACGAACTTGTCCATTGCTAGTGTTTAGTTACTCTCACTCTGAACGTTGTCTAGGTAACAATGGCACCGGTGCCATTTTGAGCAAGATCAAAGTGTAGTATCTGTTCCGATCGATACTGCGCTCCATAGACTGGTATCGTCTTGGCCTTCGGGGCTTGATTTACGCCGGTCTATGGGACGGTCCTGTACAGTTCTAGGAGGTCCACCCTCCCAGGCTTTGCCTCTCCTCTTTGGGGAGGGGTAAGTTTATTGCTTACTGCCCGAGGCGCCCCTACCGGGGAATGCCGACGAGGATGCCCAGGCAATTTTTAATGGCCAGAGTGCTCACCTTCTCGGGCGCTGGCTTTTCAAGTCCCACTTTCCCGACCCGACCTTAGGTCACATCTTACCTTGTGGGAGTAAGATAAAACTGGCCTTGTGCCTACCCTCCTGGGGAGGTAAATAAATTATCTGTAAATAATTCATTCGTAGATAAAATCACGATCAGACTTTTTTTTTTAATCGAAAATACTCAAAATATATTTGGCATAATTGTAAGAGCGTTCTTTAATGGGACGAGAGGCATAAGTTCAATCTTAGGTCGAGTCATACCAAAAACTAAAAGAAAAAAAATGGTACTTGATGCCCTCTTGTAAAACACTCAACATTATATCATAATGTGAGGATCAAGGGTAAGTGGAGTATTCATGGGAAAGGATAGGCGCTATCATCTACAACTCGGCGTAGTTACTAATTAAAGCGGGGCCATCGGGTTGCCCTCGACTATGGTTGACCACTTTACTTTTTTGTGCTTGTGAATTATGGCGACAAACAAAATTCACTTTCCTTATTTTTAGGAGAGTGAATCGAAAGGAGAGTGTTACACCGGCCGTTCTTACATAGGAGAAACTACACCGGTTGTCACTATAAATAGTGCGAGTCACCAGAAGACAAAGCACAGTCTTGTAACTGTCTAGCCAAGAGCTAGTCACTTTCTTACTTTGTTAATACACTTGTTAAACCAACACTCGACTTGACTTCCTTTATTTATTATTTACTGTGGAACAACTTCACAACAGAGAGATAATTCGAATTATTTTAAGTGCCTTAATTATTTTCTTATTTTTACGAAAATGGTCGTCGATGCGTTAAATCTTGAAGACATTTTACTAAATTAAATATATTTTATATGATGTCAAAGTTACTCGAATAAATCTATTTTATTTCCTTTTTAATTCCGTTTCTTAATGTATTTTATTACAAAAATAGTTTTTAAATGTTTGTTCTGACAAATTCTCCTGCTTCTCTATCTGTGTTTTACGGTTTCCCATGACGAAAACTGGTGATACCAGATCAGGCTGCCCTGTGGCTCCCTGAGACGAAATTCACCTACATTGACGTTTTTTTTTTTTTTTTTTTTGTAAAACTTAATTATGTTCTACAAAACCAAAAACAAAAACAACAGCCCCTCTCCCTTTCTCCCTCCCTTTTTTTATTTTATTTTTAGAACTTGAAGCATAAATCTTTTACTATAATGACCAGATTCGGCATTAAATAACCCAAAAAGGGTTGATATGCCGTAAAACAAAACTACCAAACCAAAAACGATGATTAAACATTTGAAGATATAAAGAACTTGAAGCATAAAAACTTTTACTATAACGACCAGATTCGGCATTAAATAACCCAAAAAGGGTTGATATGCCGTAAAACAAAACTACCAAACCAAAAACGATGATTAAACATTTGAAGATATAAAGAACTTGAAGCATAAAAACTTTTACTATAATGACCAGATTCGGCATTAAATAACCCAAAAAGGGTTGATATGCCGTAAAACAAAACTACCAAACCATACCAAACCTACCATGACGAAAAAAATCGAATATGATAATTTCGTTATGAGTCCCTCTAAAAAAATAATTCAAATTATCTCCCCTTTCGATCCGCTCCTCTAGAAATAAGTAAGGGGATTTTGTTTGTCACCATTTTGTTGCCATTATACACAACCACCATTTTTTTAATTAGATGTTTAAGTGGTCATTATTAAAAAAAAAAAAAGAATGCTATTTACTTTAGAGCAAGGCGTTTAGTTTTATAATATTATTTCTGGTTAAATACATTTAT
>OY744544.1:23374758-23457258 GCA_963556195.1 Sepiola atlantica
ACGTACATACGTACATACATACATACGTACATACATACATACATACATACGTACATACACACATACGTACATACATACATACATACATACATACATACTCCCGCCCTCCCTCCCTCCCTCCCTCTATCTATCTATCTATCTATCTAGCTAGCTAGCTAGCTTTTAAATCAATGCGCAAACTTTTGCAACTGCTTCCATGGAATATGCTTGACTGAGCTCTAATCTTTAGTCCTTCCTTGATAAGACTATTCTTCCTGCTATCACAACAAAAAAATAACTTCTCTTTCATCCTTCGTGTGCCTAGCGTCAGGCGTCGAATCGCGCCATTCATTTGGCGTCAGGTCGTGTCGAGGTTCCGATCTCGACAATCAGTCTGACAGTAACTGGGGCACTACGGTGGCCTGTTATCTGTCAGGCTGAGGTATTCGTCTTGAGTAGTTCTCGGAGGTCCACCCTCACAGGCCTTGGGGTTGAGTTAGTTTATTGCTTACTGGAATACCGACGGAGCTGCTCAGGCTATTTTTAAAAGGCCAGGGTGCTCCTTTTTTTAGGGTTGCTGGCTTGTCTGTCCACCTTCTGACTTTGTGTCATCTTCCTGCGGTGGTAAGGAAGTAACTCCCGCGCCGGGCGTAAATTAGGATGGGTGGTGCGTGTACGTGCGTGCATGTGTGTGCGCCACTGGGTGTCAGACACTCCGAGCGGGAAAGCACGTGTTCGTATTGCAGTCAGCGAGATGCTAATCAGGTGTCGGCTGGGTAGGTTTAGGGAGTTGGAAAAATAATATACACTGTCTAGTGTCCATGGACGTGATGTTAGTTATGTCAGCCTAGACTGCCATCGATAGACTGAGGATGGTGCCGTGAAGGTGGTTCGACACGATAAAGTAAGGGAACTAATTCTTGCTGTCCCTGTCGATGCGCTATTGTTGTTCGCCGTACGAAGTACTACTTACTTTCTCAACAGAATCTGCCCCTCTTTACTGGGCGGGAGTCTCAGCTTACCACCAACAACTGGCCAAACACACAAAAAACAATAGGTTTCTCACTGTCAACCAGGCTCCAGTCTCTGTCCCATCGCCGCGATGTGGCATCCTTATGTTTGTTTTTACAAATACTTCAATGGATTATGCCCGATGAATTGGCTACTCTGGTGCCCCCTCGACATAAATTCACTAGACTAACTCGACAATCAACTAAATGTCATTCATTCACTGTGGAGGTCCCCAGATGCCGGAGAGCCTTCTACTCAAATAGCTTATTTCCTCGTGTTGCTGGCCTCTGGAACACCCTCCCTGCCCCCTGTTTCCCCGACAGTACAGACATGCATAAATTTAAAACTAATGTAAACAGACATCTCGCTGCGCAGATCCCAATTTAGGTTGACACTCTCTAACCTTCTCCCTTTTACTTTTTTCTCAGTAGCCCCTTACGTCTACAGTGGCGGCCTGCCTTGTTTGGGGTGAACTATGTTAAAAAAAAGAAAAAGAAAGTCAGTTACAATTTTGAGCAAAAAAAAAACAACAAAAAAAAACGGAAAAATAGTTAACAAACTGTACGTAATAAAACTACACAACACACACTTTTCCTAAATCATCTATTTATAAAAAACATCTGAAACATAAACTACATATATTTTCACACAACTTATTACCAGTGATTGCTTACTAGCAACAATAAATGGTAATCCATTGAGTCTGAGTGACAACAAGTCTCCCCAGATTTTTGTAGCACTCTCCGCTTCTTTCGATAACCATTGCAAACCATTTTTTTTTGTTATCGCAACAGCCGCTTACCATTATTTTTTTTGCTGACTACGGCTATTAAGCTTCTCTGGAATTTGAGTGGCAATAAATCTCCCCAAGGTCACAAAGCTCCTCGTACCCCTTTAGTGAATGTCTGGTTAGTGTTCACCGTCCTCGGTTTTCTACCCCCCGTTGACTCTTCACAATCATTTTGTGTAGTAGCAGCTGAGACTGATACCATCATATGCGTCGGCGTGGTTTATACCATTTCTGGCAGTTTCAGTTCCTTTGGACTCGTGTGATGTTCTTTCTATGTTTTATTGTCTTCAAATTCGAACTTACGTGTGACCGGTTACCGGTTGTATTTTATGTTGGATAGTTTCCGCATCCGAGGATTTTCCTTAAGATTTTCTCTGTTTTCAACATTACCGTCTGTTGTATGGCCCCAATCTTCCCTTTGATTCCAATTTCTGATAGGTTTTGGAAAATCAAAAAAATAAAAATAGAAAAATTGAGCAGATGTTTACAGCCGTGCCTAATCGCTTTCTTAAAAATTACATTGTCTTCATGTTGATCGTTAGGGTTAGGGTTAGGATGAGGGTTAAGGTTAGGGTTAGGGTTAGGGTTAGTGTTAGAGTAAGGAATCACTGGTCTATTTCTTTGTTTGGGGTGATTAAAGTATCTCTATTGGACCGAAGGGAACTTCTCGATGCTGTAGACCAGGGGCGGCAACCTCCGGCCCGCGGGCCGCATCCGGCCCGCCACCCTGCTAGGCTTTATTATTGCAATCCATCCCGCGGACCTCCCAGTAAAATCATATCATTTTGAAAATGAAGTACACAAAGTCTCACCTTCGCTCCCAACTCTCGGACAGCCACCTCAATGACATTCTTCTGTTGTCTACCTCTACCATCGAGCCAGGCATGGATATACTTTTTCATGGCAAACAGCACCAGCAGTCTCATTGATTTGTAGAGTGTTCAATGCAATTTTTGTACAATTTATTCATGTAAACAAAATATAGTAATTCTGAGATTTCGTTTTTCACTCCGGCCCGCGATCTCAATCCAAAAGTCTCATCTGGCCCTCACTCTGAAAAGTTTGCCCGCCTCTGCTGTAGACTGAAGGTTCTTTCGTTGTTACTTATCATTAAGAAGAATATAAGTCAGTTGTGAGTCTGCATACCACCGGATGTCAACGTAAAGATGGGCCAAAGATTTATCTAATCCTTACTTTTCCATATTGTATGAAAGATACCCGAAGTTATGCGATGAAAACTATTTATCTCATCTCAGATTAAATTTTGCATGGTGGTTACTATTATCAAAAAGCATCCAATCAATACATCAAAGTTAAAATTCAATCCAAATTTCGACTTTGAACAAACTATTCAAGATCATGGCCAAGTAGCGAGTGTATACGATGAACAGAAACGGAGTTATCGCCCAAAGTGTGACCATCACTTATTATGTGACCTTGACCTTGGTATTTGACCTGATATCCTAAAATAAAATATCGTCAAACAAACAAATAAATACAGTGTCAAACAAACTTGACCGAAAACATAACCTCTTTAGCGAAGGTAATTAACCTAGACGAAGAGGAAAAAGCTACCACTTGTTAACCACCAGTAACCACGAGGTACTCTTTACCACTGTTACCGGTCTTACGCATGCACTGCACTCATGGATGTCAAATTTAACCTCTAAACCTCGTTAGAGGAACTGTTTCTTATTTTCGTCATTCCCAGGATTATTCAACATCTAACGTGCGTTGTAACTCTGCATAAAGCCACCATTCGCCAATGCATGGAGCATTGTTGCCACATCTGGGCTGTAGCACACGCCACTTGCAAGAAAAGAGTCTCTAACCTAATAGGTTCCACACTGTCTACCATGCTCTATCCCCTGTCTCATCGCTGCATTGTTGCAACCCTGTATTTGTTTTACATGTACTTCAACAAAATGTGATTCAACAAACTTACTGCACTTGTACCCTCCTCAGCGTAAATACCACCGACCAACAGCAAACTCCCACCCCTTCACCGTAGAGGTCCCCGCACGCGGGAAAACTTTCCACTCTAATAGCTTATTTATTCTGACCGCTTGCCTTTGTCATTCCCTCCCTGCCACCTGTTCCCACAACTGTACCAACATGCAGAAATTTAAATGTAATGTGAACAAACATCTTACTGCACAACTCCCCACTTAGGATGCCCCTATAAATCTGGTCCCTAATTCACAGTAGCTCCTTATAGCAGAGGGAGTTAGAGCATCAGTCACTTCAAGTTTTTTGCAAAAGTTTGATTTTTGGTGCTATTTTGAAACTTAGGACCTAAGTAACAATTTTCGTCCACGTGAACGAAGATCACATCGAGTTTTCATACATTCCCGTCATTTTCCAAGATGGCTGCCATCAAAATCCAATATATCGGAAACTATCCAACCTAGAAACATCAATTTGGTATCCATACCTAGATTTTCATGGTCAAGGAATCAGATAAAACTATTTCCCACTCCGTCAGAGTATTTATTTGTCTCGAAATATTAAATTCAAGATGGCCGCCATCAAAATCTTATATCGGCTATACTTCCTAAACCACTAAACCTTCAGTCATGCTGTTCGTACTTATGAATGAGTTGCCAGAACTGAACTGTCGGTTTCTCCTTTGCAAGCTACAGAAAATGTGCTAATGAGTTCGTGTGCTGCACAGATATCCCAGCAAACAACCTAAGCTGATTCCAGGATCACAAAAGAATAAACGTGAGATCCTAATTACAAAGCAAGTTCAGTTGGTTAATCAGTATGAAGCGAACATCTTAAAAATATTAGTTTGTAATGGTTTAATTGTTATGTTGTTAATACTGTCACCTGTAGATGAAACTACTTAGTTATATCGTAGCATCATCAGGGACCCTCTAGCCCCGCGGCCACAATGTCATTCTGCTGGCATGCTCTTATAACCATTGCCATAGTTATTTTTATTACTTTTGGGGAGCAGAGATACACATACTGATTAAGAGACATACCTGTTTGCTCCGCTGACCATAACATTCTAGGCATTGAAACCAACAGCACAATTAAAGGTTTAATGGTTTTGCAAGTATAGCTAATATAGAATTTTTGTGGCGGCCATCTTGAATTTTACAATTTCGGGGGGAAAATACTCTGGTGTAGTGAGACATGGTTTTATCTGATTCAGTGACCATAAAACCCTAGGTATAGACACCAAATTCATGTTTCTAGGTTGAATAGTTTCAGAGATATGGGATTCTTTTTCAATTTTTGCGAATAGTACATTTAGTATTTCGGTCAAATTGCTGTATATAAGTTCTGTGGGTTCTTGTTCCATTTTTTTTTCTTTTTCGCGAGTACATTCGATTTGATTCAAATCGAAAGTACTCGCAAAAAAACCCAACAGAAATTACATACACCAGTTTGACCGAAATATTAAATGGATTATTCAGCAAATTGAAAGAAAAAGACAGAAAAAGTATTTTCAAGCTAAGCAACTCCATGTTATTTTATCATTTTTGCTTATATATATATATATATATATATATATATATATATATATATATATATATATATATATATATATGATTATTTTTTATTTACACAGACATGTACAAACTCTGCAACACTGGCATGTCGATGTTATCGATCAACAGCTATTATAAACTGAGATCTCACCAGGCAGAGTTAGAATCCGATCTTAACCCTAGATCATATTTGGAAAGAATGCATTCTTTCCAAATATGATCTAGGGTTAAGATCGGATTCTAACTCTGCCTGATGAGATCTCAATTTATAATAGCTGTTGATCGATAACATCGACATGCCAGTGTCGCAGATTTTGTACATGTCTGTGTACATAAAAATAATCACATATAAAAGTTTTATTTGATATTGAGCACTTTTTATAAACCCGGTTAAAATTCTTTGGATTACTACCATGTGGATGTTTTACCTGGATTATATATATATATATATATATATATATATATATAAATTCATTTATCCAGATACATATAAAGACCTATTAGTGTAGTTAAATAAAACTAAATCACCGGTTGCCGTGTTTGAAAGCCAGACTTAAGTCAGCGTTCATTTCCATTCAACGTATTTTCCCACTCGGCCACTGATACAACCATACGAAATTGAAGAGAATATATATATATATATATATATATATATATATATATGTGTGTATATATATGTATATATATATGTATATATATGTGTATATATATGTATATATATGTATATATATGTGTATATATATGTATATATATATATGTATATATATATATATATGTATATATATATATATATATATATGTATATATATATATATATATATATATATATATATATATATATATACAGAGATTATAGAGATGGAGTTAGTAGACTGCTTGCGAAATGTCAGACAATGTTTTCATCGCAGATTCATTGATGAACACGTATCAATGATAAACAGTGTTAAAGCCGACGGCCACGTTCCGAATTATCACTTCACTGATTTAAGAGGATTAAGTTAATCCAGATAAAACCGTTAATAATACAGTACGATAATCGGAAATGTCGACATTAAACAGTATTGGAAACAAGGAGATTAGGAGAGTTTAACTACTAAACTCCGAAGAACTAAGTTAAAAAGATTTGATGTAATTCGATAATTGTTTCTTCGATGCCATAGCAGAGATTCCGATTTAAATGCTGAATTCTTGGTGTCGTTTGAGGTCAAATGTCATTTATTATAGAATCTGTGTGTAAAATATTACATGGCTTTGTGCCAGAATCGGCTGATCCAAATGTTGAATGCCTTAGGGGATGTAAAGACTTGGTCGTGTACTTATACATGCTTGCATATAATAATAGTGCTAACACATTATTGCGTGTTTGTGAACTGTAGGTCCGAAAGAAATTTCCTTTAAGTTGAGGAGAGTCAAATAAGGGGGGGGGGACTCTAGTTTCAAGTTTCAACCACGATTTATCTGAAAATGGATTTTACTATTGTAATTACTAAAGAATGAAAACTAAAATTAAAAATAAAATGATTTTGAAGAATAGGGTTAGGGTTAGGGTAAGTTATACACTGGGTAAATTCGGCAAAGTATAATTCCACGATTTGCGTGTAGGTGCCAAATTCAACCTTGTTTCTTTTCTTCGCCTCATTCCACATTCGTTCTACGTGGTTAGTTGTTGCACCTTGCAAGTTCAGATTGTTAAAATCCATTTTCAAATAAATCGTGGTTGAAACTTGAAACTAGAGTTCTCTCTCCCTTATTTGACTCTCCTCAACTTAAAGATTTTTTTCGGACCTACAGTTCACAAGCACCTATTATTAATATTAATTGTTATTTCATACAATAAATGACATATACTATCATACAAATCTCTTTTAATTCACACAAATATTAGGTGAATAGCTCAATAGTTTATATATTAATAGAGCTCAAAATATATTAATTAAATAAATGTTCACAATCTGTTTAAAAATATTTTTTATTCATACAATTCTGTCTGTCCATTTAAAATACGCATTTTTCTTGATAATAAATTCAAGATGTTTACAAAAAGGCTTCCTCAGTGAAACCTAATCTTAAGGCTTCCTCTGTGAATGTTTACATAAAAAGCTATAAATAAGTAAAGCGAATAAAAAACATTTTAATGTTGGCGATTTTTTCTGGGTTTAATGAATTTTGAAACTGCGCTGTTTGGAGTAAAGGGTCGATATTTTGGCTATATTTTGTTTAATTTTATGAACACGGGATAAAGTCATGTGAATTTAGATACCCCAAGTTAAAAAAAAAAATAACCATAAGTATTACACATTAATTAATTAATAAATATTCCCCAAATTCAGTTTTTTTTGTAAGTAAAGAGTTATAGAGGCCATACTAGGTAGATAACTTCCCAATTAAAAATTCAAATATTTCAGATTTACATTGAATTTGATTCATAGTCATTAGACAGCAATCAAGCAAAATGTGTATTTTAAAATGGGCAGAAACAATTGTATTAATAAACAATTTTTTACACAAAATTGGAACGTGTATTCAATTATATACATATATATATATATATATATATATATATATATATATATATATATATATATATATGTTGTGGTGGCAACCACTCATTTGCATATACGAATAACGTTACACTATAAATGGCAAGCCTAGGTTGGCCTTAGCGTGTGTTACCTAAATGCCACCGGAAGTGACGCCGAAGAGCGTACATGTCCTCCCACCAAGACTCTCTGACTCGACACCTTCATTTGTACATACTGTAATTTGTACATACTTTAATACACTTATTATTGCATTCTCCTTGTTGTTTGCGTCTTCATTGTATTCCTCACTAATTATTGTTCAACCTTGCAACCACAACAATATATATATATATATATATATATATATATATATATATATATATATATATATATATGTGTAACTATAAATTTTTATTTATACAGACATTATTGGTTACATATGTTCATACATGTTTCGGTTGTACTCTTCACAGAGAGTCAACCTCTTCAGACCAAAGAAGAAGACAGAGAAGTGAAATCGATTTGGAAAACTTTCCTTTTAAATAAATCTTTTTTGGGGGATGAGATATTTGTTATAATTTAGTATCGGGTTACATTCTTTACTTGTTAACTCTTTCAATTAGTTTCTATCTTTTTTATCATTTTTATTACCTGCCTTATTATTCTTTCCTTTGTCTATTGTTTTATTACCTACTTAGCCTGGATTAACAACCGCTTTACTTGTTATTGAGCACTTTTTATAAACACTTGAGTGTCAACGGATTTACATCTGCAGACACTAATACAATACGTGTACTATATATATATTCATATAAAGTTAGATATGTGTACATGTTTAAATATTTGTATTGACATTAACCGATCATCGTGAATTTTGGAACACAACTGTTCGGAGTAAGGGTGCGTAATTTTGGCTATATTTAGTTTAATTTCATTTTATGAAGACGGCACAAAGTCATGAAAATTTAGATATCTCCAGTTTTTGGAAAATGTAACTATAAGTATTACACATCAATTAATAAGTATTACACATCAATTAATAAGTATTACACATCAATTAATAAGTATTACACATCAATTAATAAGTATTATACATCAATTAATAAGTATTACACATCAATTAATAAGTATTACACATCAATTAATAAGTATTACACATCAATTAATAAGTATTACACATCAATTAATAAGTATTACACATCAATTAATAAGTATTACACATCAATTAATACGTATTACACATCAATTAATAAGTATTACACATCAATTAATAAGTATTACACATCAATTAATAAGTATTACACATCAAGTAATAAGTATTACACATCAATTAATCAGTATTACACATCAATTAATAAGTATTACACATCAATTAATAAGTATTACACATCAATTAATAAGTATTAGACATCAATTAATAAGTATTACACATCAATTAATAAGTATTACACATCAATTAATCAGTATTACACATCAATTAATAAGTATTACACATCAATTAATAAGTATTACACATCAATTAATAAGTATTACACATCAATTAATAAGTATTACACATCAATTAATACGTATTACAAATCAATTAATCAGTATTACACATCAATTAATCAGTATTACACATCAATTAATAAGTATTACACATCAAGTAATAAGTATTACACATCAAGTAATAAGTATTACACATCAATTAATAAGTATTACACATCAATTAATCAGTATTACACATCAATTAATCAGTATTACACATCAATTAATAAGTATTACACATCAATTAATCAGTATTACACATCAATTAATCAGTATTACACATCAATTAATCAGTATTACACATCAAGTAATAAGTATTAGACATCAAGTAATAAGTATTACACATCAATTAATAAGTATTACACATCAATTAATAAGTATTACACATCAATTAATAAGTATTACACATCAATTAATCAGTATTACACATCAATTAATGAGTATTACACATCAATTAATAAGTATTATACATCAATTAATAAGTATTACACATCAATTAATAAGTATTACACATCAATTAATAAGTATTACACATCAATTAATAAGTATTACACATCAAGTAATAAGTATTAGACATCAATTAATCAGTATTACACATCAATTAATAAGTATTACACATCAATTAATAAGTATTACACATCAATTAATAAGTATTAGACATCAATTAATAAGTATTACACATCAATTAATAAGTATTACACATCAATTAATCAGTATTACACATCAATTAATCAGTATTACACATCAATTAATAAGTATTACACATCAAGTAATAAGTATTAGACATCAATTAATCAGTATTACACATCAATTAATAAGTATTACACATCAATTAATAAGTATTACACATCAATTAATAAGTATTACACATCAATTAATAAGTATTACACATCAATTAATAAGTATTACACATCAATTAATAAGTATTACACATCAATTAATAAGTATTACACATCAATTAATAAGTATTACACATCAATTATTAAGTATTACACATCAATTAAGAAGTATTACACATCAATTAATAAGTATTACACATCAATTAATAAGTATTACACATCAATTAATAAGTATTACACATCAATTAATAAGTATTACACATCAATTAATAAGTATTACACATCAATTAATACGTATTACACATCAATTAATAAGTATTACACATCAATTAATACGTATTACACATCAATTAATAAGTATTACACATCAATTAATAAGTATTACACATCAATTAATAAGTATTACACATCAATTAATAAGTATTACACAACAATTAATAAGTATTACACAACAATTAATAAGTATTACACATCAATTAATAAGTATTACACATCAAGTAATAAGTATTACACATCAATTAATAAGTATTCCGCAAATTCAGTTTTTTTATGTAAGTAAAAAGTTATAGACGGCATACCAAGTAGAAAACTTCCCAATTAAAAATTCAAATATTTCAGATTTGCATTGAATTTTATCCATAGTCATTCGACACAAATTAAACAATATTCTATGATTTCATTATTTTCTCAAGACCCTTAAGCTTAAGCCTTAAATTTAAGACATTATCTAGAATCAAAATCATGTAATGGATTTTAAAAAAAAATCTAAATTGGAATAAAGATTCTAGACATAAGGTTTAGTAGCATTATATATTGATGTCAATCTTCGTAAGGGGACGTACAAGTGGTATAAAACTGTTCTTTTTTTAGGAATTAATTTTATCCTCTTTTTTATCAGGTATATATCCACATACACGTGTTTCGTCGTCTCTCATACTCACCAGTTTGGTTAGACTTAGCGAGATTCGAAACCGAAACCTCAGTGACTGAGCCCGGCGCTCTACTAACTAAGCTACGACTTGCGTGTAAAACATAATTTGCGCATATCATATTTTGAAGACACGAACTGAAAGAAAGAAAGACTTAATTAATTAAGGCAAAACCAAATGAAACGATTGCGATTTCCTGTAGCGTCTGTCGCCATCAACTGGATTAATTTATCGAGAAATAACCGACAAATCAATTGAATGTCTGTTCAATCGAAAGACAATTAAAATTAATGTTACGTTGAAATAATCTCCAATTAAATTCATTTCGAATGTTTGGTGCGTTCGAGATCGATTCTATGAATTCGATCTGCTAACAGATGTCTCAATGCAATTGTCGATTAATGAAATTATTTGCTTTGTGGAAAAGTAATAAATTCGTACATAAAAAAAACATGTCGGTAATTATGCACCTAGCAACCTACTCACGTACCGTGACCAGCAATGGCCGGCACGATTACATTTCTATGGCCTTCGGCTAACTTGAACATATTTTTAAAGCTGGTTAATTACTGGCTTTCCACTGCAGCACGATGCCGCAAAAGGGCCAGAATGGGGGAAGAGAGATCCATAGAGTCTCTAGTTTGTCGTATTGATCGCCGAGGACGAATCCCCGCTCTGATGTAAAATCCACGCTGCAAGGGACAAACATAATCTAATGATAGAACTTTGTCAATAATCTCTCAAATAAATTGACAGAAAAGGTAATGCTCTTGGCTGGGTACAAAAATACCCGCGAACAAATCTGTCAGTATTCCCCGGTAGGATATCTCAGGCCATAAACACACGCCTCAAAAGGGGGGAAGATAATGCCCGAGAAAAACCTAGCTGGACCACACCTCATATCGATCAAGAAAGGTGTATTGCTGCCACGACAGTTCCTAGTTTGTCGGATTATTCGCAGGGGACATATTCTCATCTTTGTATGAAATCCCAGGTAAGGGGTATATCCATAAGCTAAGAGTATTTATTTACTCCTCTTCAGGAGTTAGGCACAAGGCCAGTTTTATTTTACTCCCACTAGTAAGATGTGACCCAAGGTCGGGTCGGGAAAGTGGGGTTTGAAAAGCCAGCGCCCGAGAAAAGGCCAAGATGCGTTATTTATCTACCTCCCACAAGGTAAGATGTGACACAAGGTCGGGAAAGTGGGATTAGATAAGCCAGGGCTCGAGAGGTGAGCACTCTTGCAATTTAAAAATTGCCTGGGCAGCCGCGTCGGCATTCTCCGGTAGGGGCGCCTCAGGCAGTAAGCAATAAACTTACTCCTCCCCAAAGAGGGGAGGTGAAGCCCGGGAGGGTGGACCTCCTAGAACTGCACAGGACAGCTCCATAGACCGGCGTAAATCAAGCCCCGAAGGCCAAGAAAATACCAGTCTATGGAGTGCAGTATCCATCAGAACATATACTACACTTAGATCTTAGCCAAAAAGCCAAGATGCTTTATTCATCTACCTCCCACAAGGTAAGATGTGACACAAGGTTGGGAAAGTGGGATTAGAAAAACCAGCACTCGAGAAGTTGAGCACTCTGGTCATTAAAAAAGCCTGGGCAGCCCCGTCAGCATTCCCCGGTAGGGGCGCCTCAGGCAGTAAGCAATAAACTTAATCCTCCCCAAAGAGGGGAGGCAAAACCTGGGAGAGTGGACCTCCTAGAACTGCACAGGACAGACCCATAGACCGGCGTAAATCAAGCCCCGAAGGCCAAGACAATACCAGTCTATGGGGTGCAGTATCCATCAGAACAGATACTACACTTTGATCTTAGCCAAAAGGCCAAGGTTATTTATCTACCTCCCACAAGTAAGATGTGACACAAGGTCGGGAAAGTGGGATTAGATAAGCCAGCGCTCGAGAGGTGAGCACGCTGGCCATTTAAAAATTGCCTGGGCAGCCCCGTCGGCATTCCTCGGTAGGGGCGCCTCAGACAGTGAGCAATAAACTTACTCCTCCCCAAAGAGGATAGGCAAAGCCTGGGAGGGTGGACCTCCTAGAACTGCACAGGACAGACCCATAGGACGGCGTCATCAAGCCCCGAAGGCCAAGACAATACCAGTCTATGGGGTGCAGTATCCCTCGGAAAGATACTACACTTTGATCTTAGCCAAAAGGCCAAGATGCGCATAACGATGCTAATTAACCCTTAAATCAATTGGCTGAAAAGGTACCACCTTTTCCGGACGAAGGGAAACTGGTATCACCTAGACACACTGCTGTATCCACTTCTTCGCCGCCGCATCTTCAAAAAGAAGAAGTAATACCTTGGAGGGTGTATCTCCTAGGACCGGTAAATAAGGGTCTGGTTCTGTCACGATAATAGTATTAATTAATTATATTAATTAATTATATTAATGGGAACGTCTACCGTACTTAAAAAGAAGTTAAAAAGAAACTCACGAGGGGGGGGGCTATGAGAGAAAAATTGAAACGTCTCCAAATTGATCGAAGATACGGATATCTGGTAACGTTATCATTTTCCCGAGATGAATATACCAATAAAGCGGCGGTTTTAAATACTACCCGGAAAAGGTGGACAATTTTCTCCTATTTTACCCGGAATGAAACAGGAAAAGTCAAAGTAGGTAGTTGTCTAAATTTTAGATCAAAATTATCAGAACAAGCGCACCTTTCTCTTAATTCTTCGCAAAACAAATGTGTTTATTTTAAAATATATTTTTATATCTTATGTTTTGTTCAATTTGAAATCCAAGTTTCCGATTTGGGAGATCATTGACATTGTTTTAATCCACGCTTAAGACTTAGGCGCTAATTTTAATTCACGTTTATTATTTAGGTGCAATTGATAATCCACGGCGAAATTTGATGTTCAGTTTTTCAGTTTGAGGTTCAATTTACAATCAATTTCTAAGTTTGATGTTTAATTTATAATCATTTTCTAAGTTTGAGGTTCAATTTATAATCAATTTCTAAGTTTGAGGTTCAATTTACAATCAATTTCTAAGTTTGATGTTTAATTTATAATCATTTTCTAAGTTTGAGGTTCAATTTATAATCATTTTCTAAGTTTGAGGTTCAATTTATAATCAATTTCTAAGTTTGAGGTTCAGTTTACAATCAATTTCCAAGTTTGAGGTTCAATTTACAATCAATTTCTAAGTTTGAGGTTTAATTTATAATCATTTTCTAAGTTTGAGGTTCAATTTATAATCATTTTCTAAGTTTGAGGTTCAATTTACAATCAATTTCCAAGTTTGAGGTTCAATTTACAATCAATTTCCATGTTTGAGGTTCAATTTGCACCCCGTGTATAAACTGTAAGGTTTAATTTACAATCGATGTTCATGTTTGATGTTCGATTTACAATACATGTCAAAGTTTTAGATTCGATTTACAATCCATATCTAAGTTATATGTTCAATTTAAAATCTACGTCTACATTTGATGATGTTCAATTTATAATCTATGTCTAAGTATGAGGCTCAATTTACGAGATTTGATCATAAGTTAGCGGAATATTTTAATGGCAGTAAAATGATCAAGTTTAAACAAATTAAAACATGTCAGAACACTTCATTGGGTGCTTACTAGAGCAACTACTTTTTCGACTATGGAAAACAGATATTTTTAGATAAGGTTGAATATCAAATTTTTGTTAAAACTCGAATGGAAAAGAACACAGATAATTGAGGCTTTCTAAAATAGTTTATTGAACTCATTCTAAAAAAAACAACAACTAAAGTCTACAAATGGGTTCAGTGATTTAAAGAAAGAAGGGACGACTTTAAACACGACCATCGATCTGAAAGACCAGGAACCTAACAAAATGACGAAAACATCAAGGCTGGTCAAATTTTAAGAAGATCGGCGAATAACTGCTAATCAGATAGATACGTCCCTAGAAATTTCCTATGTGTCGAAAAATTCAATTCTGCATGATAATTTCAGACTAAGCAAGCTTTTAGCACGCTGGGTCCAAAAAGATTCTCAACTTCCGTTTTTCGCTGAGGTTATATTCTGACCCGACAGCTGTCAATCATTTCTAGTTTTTCTAACCGTTATTCTCCCCATTTCAGAATGACGATTCTGCGTTAGCTCTGAGACATTTTTCTTGTCGATGTGAACTCTATGGAAAGGAAAGTAACAACAAAATCAAAATAACGACTGCGTTGTTCATTTTTTGAATAGTGTGTTATAAACCAAAATCATGATGCATATCTAGTGTCACAAATAACATAGATGTGATGGGAAATATCTCCCTCGGTATTTGACCACCCAGAAAATTGGATACCATTTTGAAAAAGTAATCGACTCTTAAAAGCAGAGATACATGATGAAAAAGCGAGCTACTTGAGATCCCACAGCAATTATGCCCACTCCAGATTAAGAGTCGGCTCCCGTGCGTCAGTCAGTGTTTAAGTCCAGTGTTTATTAAGACGATTGTTCCCAAGTGTACTAAATCTGTGACCTATCCCGAATGACAGTGATATATATTAGAGCAAAACAGGCAGGGGGAGATTTTTTGGGGTCTGTTTATTTCAGAGAAAGATGGACCTTTAGATCCAGCTGTTGTTTTGTACTCGGTTGGAAGAGACTATTCTTCTGATTGTAAATCTATCTGTTGGTAGAGAAGCCAAGTGTCATTTTAAATATCTGAAAATAAAAATTGTTGCTTGTTTTACAACAAAGAGTCATTTGGAAAAAAATCCTTTTGTTACAGCAGCGACCGACACCATATGATATACAATACGAGCGGACGATAACTACCTGTGCTATAAACGTACACAAACATTAGTTAACAGTGTGACACTTGGCAGGATTTTTCCATAGGGTCGCTTTTTGTAACTCAACAAAGTGAAAGTATAGCAACACTTTCTCTCGTCGGTCACTTTCTACAGTCTGCTCTCTGTGACTGACCGATCATTTCTGGGGACTTCTCATTTTAGTGTCTAAGTTATCATACATTCTATCCAACTTTTATGGGAAATGACATATATTTAAATCGCTTTCCTTATGATTAAACTTGTTTTTCCCTCAACTTTCGATATGATCATGGATGGCGTCGCCAAGACTGATTCTTCAATGTGTAATTTTTAATGTTCCATTCAGCAATCTGTACGAAGTAATTTAGTCTTGTTTATTGCCAAATGATGACGGCCAGATCGTCTATTGGCTCAAAAGATAATTAAGTTTTATCTCTCCACTTGAAACTACATTAAGTTAAGTTCGGTGATCTATGGGGAGATGCGAGTTATATTGCAGCAGCGCCCAATACCATATTCACCAGAGGGGGAGGGGCGTCCGTGACATTACATGTCGATAAAGAAAAAGAAAAGTCAACGTGTAAATTACAAATCTTACATAGTTATTTGAGATTAATTATTTATCAAATTAAATCTATACTTTTGTTGCTGGCCGCCGGAACCATACATGCGTTGCTGCCTTCCTCGCAGGGCCGAGTATATTTCAGTTAGCTGAAATAAAACGCCGTCGTATTATTTATCATATTATCTATTATGCAATTAATTCGAACTACATGTTCTCAGAAGGAAGTGTGAGAGATAGTAAGTTAATTATGTGTTAAGCGCATTGCTTAATCATAATATCGTTTCGATAGACCATTCTCAAATATGGCTTCACATTTTGAACCCTTCCTTCAAACTTCGTAGAGTTTCGCCTGTCACTCTCTCTTTCGTCATGTCTGACGTTATATCTGACTAAATATAATCGACTTTCTTTGTCCACGATTTTACTTGACACGGGCAAAGTTTAAGTCTACTGATATGCTCGCTAATATATCTACCAGCGAATGTACACATCTTTATATTTGATATAAACTTCTAAACATAATGTTTTATTTTATTTTATTTTATTTTTTACTAACGAGTTACTTTCTATCAAAAGCCACTCGAGGATAATGTTTATTGAGTTTGTCATGTGGACGGTGAAACATCGAGAAGATTTTTAACTATGGTTGTAACTGGTAAGAAATTGATTATTTAAGAGGACGGCTCAGCAATAATTTGTTTACATTGGACTTGAAAACGTCAATGTTATAGTCAGCCGGGAAGCAGCTCCGAGTCACCGTGTTTAGTACTGACTATGCTTAAGACTTTTCTTTTATATAAATAGCTAGTAAAATAATAAAATACTAGCAAATAGCAAGTCAGACAAACCCCGATGATGTATTTTTTTTACTAACGAGTCACCGCTTATTAAGGCCCAAAGGCCACTCGAGGATAAGGGTTAATGAGTGATCAGGTGGACGGTGAGACAACAGCGTTAGAATTGGTAACGGTGATTGTAATTGATAGAGAAACTGATTATTTAAGAGGACGGCTCAACAAGAATTTGTTTACATTGGACTTGAAAACGGCAATGTTGTAGTCAGAGGGGAAGTATCCTCGTGGTAGTGTGTTCGACAGATGAGCGGTTCTAAGATAGACACTTTGCTTATGGAAGTTTCGTTTACTTTAAGGTACACAGAGGGAGAAAATGAAAATATTGTCAGTGGTTGTAGCTAGATGAGTTTTTGTTGTGAATGTTTTACAGGGAGAACCATAGATGGAAGCTCAGTCGAGCACCTACCATGAAAATAACGATAGAGCAGAGAAAGACTAGCAACGTCTCTTCTGTGAGAAAGAGGGCATCCTTCACTAGATTTCGAAGTAGGTTTTGTATTCTGTCAAGGCGAGAAAGGGTGCTCTAAACGGCACCTTCCCAGATGTGGCAACATTACTACATCGACCTCTGGAACTCCTTCCCTGACCCCTGTTTCCCCGACAGTACCGACATGCAGAGGTTTAAAACTAATGTAAACAGACATCTCGCTGCACAGCTCCCAACTTAGAATGCTACCTTAAACCTGGTCCATAATTCTCAGTAGCCTCTTACGTATACAGTGGCGTCCTGCCTTGTTTGGGGTGAAATATCATTAAAAAAAATCATACAGGTAGAGGGTTAGGTCAGTAGTGAGATAGTTTTTGAAGCGGTAGAATGATCCAACCATTCTTCTAGCGATCTTAGATTTAATGTAAGTCTTCTATTTCAGGTCTGAAGTGAAAGTCAGTCTCAGAAGCTTGTCAAAGCACGGATCTTTCTCAAAGAGAGAGAGAGAGAGAGAGAGAGAGAGAGAGAGAGAGAGAGAGAGAGAGAGAGAGAGAGATTCATTTCGATTAGGGAAAAGTGAGGATCCAATCGTTGGTAGTGAAAGGAGAAAAGCTTGCTTTTAGACGTATTAAAATTAACCAGCCATTTTGTCTCTATTGCACGACGTGCTCCAGGTCGGAAGAGAGATAATCAGAAAGATCTTGATCATTAATGCTCTTCAAAGTGTTGCCATAGATGGTTGTGTCATGTTCATAAATTTCGACTAATAATCTTAGAATGTAAGTTGGGGGATCATTTATGACGATCAAGGAGAGGGTTGGACCAAATATAGATCTTTGAGGCACGCAAGCGTTTATAATTTGTGCTTATGGATTCTATCCATCCACGACTACTTTTATAAACCTACCAGAGATAAAAAGGATTTGATGGTCGAGAAGACATTTCAAGATATTCGATAGTTAGAAAGCATGTAACGTAGGCCTTTATGCCAAACCCTATCAAAAGCTTTTGATATACGAAAAGCTATTGCTCTAGAAACGGTGCCCCGTCAATAGATTTACTGATTCTGTGTGATATTACAATCAGCATATCAGCTGTTGATCCTGTAAGACGAAATCGATATTGCTTGTCACTGAGTAGGCTGTTTTGGCTTAGGTGACTGACAACTTCTTGATTTATCACAGATTCAAGCAATTACTTATGACGCAGAGGAGACTTCTTTGTCTGTACTGGGATGTAGACGACCGATCTCTTGTATTTGTAGATACTGAGCAGACTGGCGAAGCATGTTGGGAAGCATTCCTCTTTTAAGCAATGCTTGCTTTGTAGGAATAGGAGCTAGTTCCGGTTGCAGCTTTTTACGCACTATGACTGAAATGTTGTCAGGGCCAGCTGCTTTGCTGGCATGAAAGTTATTATGTTTAAAGTGTCAAGTTGATTTATTGTTTTTTAGAATGTTTAAATATTTGCTTACGAAGCAGCAAAATGAAAATGAACGATGTGCCATATAAGTTGGCGAAATCGAAACTTTTCAACGTGTATAACTTCGTTATGTTAATGTTCTTAACATTGATTCTTCAAAAGTGTGGAATTATAGTATATTATTCTGCTTAGTAGTTGGGATTCGATGTAATGTTATAGTTGTTATCAAAATGTTTGGCTGAAGATGTAATTCCGGCGTTGAATGTTGCTATAACTACGCGAACGGATACTATAATGTTAGACGTATCGCACTGGACAGTCGGCATGGGACAGTGCATAGAGAAGTGACATTAGGGTGATGCGAGGTAAACCGATATCTTTTCACGCCCTTAGCCGCCAAAGACAAACACTTGCTTCAAAAGAAGCTGATAAAATGTATAGTACTGCCCGAGATCGAACCGGAAGTTAACATTTAGACATTGTCTTCGTTTTAGAAGTAAACCGTCATATAACACAATGATTGTTATAAAACGTTGACTAGCAATGTTAGTTTGAGTCATATCTCGTGCGTGTAGTGAAAAATAAAGTTTTCACCTGTAAGTTCTGAGTATTGATTTACTCCTCTCCAGGAGTTAGGCACAAGGCCAGTTTTTATCTTACTCCCACAAGTAAGGTGTGACCCAAGGTCGGGTCGGGAAAGTGGGGTTTAAAAATTGCCTGGGCAGCCCCGTCGGCATTCCCCGGTAGGGGCGCCTCAGGCAGTAAGCAATAAACTTACTCCTCCCCAAAGAGGGGAGGCAAAACCTGGGAGGGTGGACCCCCTGGAACTTCACAGGACAGAACCATAGACCGGCGTAAATCAAGCCCCGAAGGCCAAGACAATACCAGTTTATGGGGTGTAGTATCCATCGGAACAGATACTACACTTTGATCTTAGCCAGGAGGAGTAAGTTTATTGCTTACTACCTGAGGCGCCCCTACCGAGGAATGTCGACGGGGCTGCCCAGGCAATTTTTAATGGCCAGAGTGCTTACCTCTCAGCCGCTGGCTTTTCAAACCCCACTTTCCGACCCGACCTTGGGTCACATCTTACTTGGGGGAGGAAGATAAAACTGGCCTTGTTCCTAACTCCTGGAGAGGAGTAAATAAATACCCAAACAGAACAGTTATAAGTATCGAATTGTATAGTAGGCATAAGATAGTTTAGTAGCCTTGAAGTGATAGTGGTTAGATAGTGGGCGATTAAAGACACCAATATTTCAACGTCCTTAGCCGCTCAAGACAACTACTAAAACAATCACAAGGTTCGAATATAGGCAGGAAAAAAAAACTGACAAATTATTCAGATCTCCCGGAGATAGAACCGGAAGTGAAGGTAGTTAACGATTTTTATTTTAGAAGTAAGTATTTACTTCCCCTCATATGTAACACAAGGTTGAAATGTGAGGATTGAAAAGCCAGCGCATAAGGGGTGATTGCTCTCTGTCCGTGAAAACATTTGAACAGAATCGTCGACATACCTGGGAAGGGTCGCCTCAGACGATTAGCAAAAAACTAACCCCTTCTCAAGAGAAGAAAGCCTGGGAAACGTCCTAGAACTGCACTGAACCATATCTCAGTCAGACAGATGAAAGACTATCAGACTTATTTTAGAAGTAAACACCATGATTGGTGTCACCGTTGACTAGCAATATTAGTTTTATTAGATGTCACCACGATTGGTGTCAAACCTTGACTAGCAATATTAGTTTTGTTAATATGTCACTGTGATTGGTGTCAAACGTTGACTATCAATATGAGCTTTGTTTATGTCACCATGATTAGTGTCAAATGTTGATTAGCAATATTAGTTTTCTTAATATGTCACCATGATTGGTGTCAAACGTTTACTAACAATATTAGTTTTGTTTATATGTCATCATGATTGGTTTCAAACCTTGATTAGGAATATTAGTTTTTTAATATGATATCATGATTTGTGTCCAACGTTTACTAGCAATGTTAGTTTTGTTAATATGTCATCATAGTTGGTGTAAAACATTGACAAGCAATATGAGCTGTGTTAATGTAATTGGTGTCAAACGTTGATTAGCAATATTAGCTCTGTTTATATGACACCATTATTGGTGTCCAACTTTAACTAACAATGGTATATAACAAATGCTTTCCCTGGTGATACCAGATCAGGCTGCCCTGTGGCTCCCTGAGACGAAATTCACCTACATTGACGTTTTTTTTTTTTTTTTTTTTTGTAAAACTTAATTATGTTCTACAAAACCAAAAACAAAAACAACAGCCCCTCTCCCTTTCTCCCTCCCCTTTTTTATTTTTATTTTTCCTACCCTACTCCCGGTCCTGGATATGACCTTAAACTACATCCGATGGTGAGATCCGGCTTACGGACTTTGGGGAATGTGGAGCCTCCTCTTAATTACCATTGCTCCCAGGTCCACCCTGACCCGGAGTGGTAGTACCTGTTAGGGTCCCAACTATGGGTTAAATAGAAACAGATATTAAAAGGGGAAAGAAACAAAAAAGAGAAGAAAACAAGACCAGATTCGGCATTAAATAACCCAAAAAGGGTTGATATGCCGTAAAACAAAACTACCAAACTACCAAACCAAATGCTTTCCACGTAGTTGAGGGCAACGTTTACACTCGTATGTTCTGGGAAACTTGAATTATAAAAACAAAGCAATATTAGAAAAGTTGTTTTTGTTCATTAAGTTATAAAGGTTAAGTGTGAGTCTTTGCATCCATGCACTTCGTTAAATTGTGTGGTGCGAATGAGACATGTTTTTCAGGTAGAAGAACATTAGATTAATATAATTTCATGGAGAAGGACATAACATTTAAGGGTCAAAGTCGATCTTATATCTTAGATAAGGAATGGACCCACAGCGTTCGTTAAGTTATAATAAAGTATATTTTTAAAGACAGCTTTTGTGTGCAGCTGTTCTCTCGTTGAAACGTAAGTAGTTGACCCATTGGTTAGTGAAGTTTATCAGCATTGGTAAGAGTAACAGTTGTAGTCATGTTGTTCTTTTCTTCTTTGTTTCTCTTTATGGTTGACATGATAGAATCGATTAAAAAGAACAACGACTAACTTCATTATTTGCTCCGGGATTTAGTTAACATTTTAAAGCGTTTGGTAGTAAACACACACACACACACACACACACACACACACATATATATATATATATATATATATATATGTATATATATATATATATATATGTATGTATATATATATATATATATATATATATATATATATATATATATATATATATATATATATATATATATATATATATATATATATATATATATGAACTGTATTTTCCTCCTCTTATTTCCGTTGTGATAGTGGACGCCTCGGAAACACTTTGACGCTGAAAACTCAAGATGCAGAATCGATCCCACTTCTATGCAACGTCGATTTCCTTCGATGACGTGCCTCCCTGTACACGTATCTCTAACTTCCAACTTGATTTCTAATGGAAAAATCCTATTTTCTTACATAATCCATTCATAATTTATTACAGTGTAGTCTAATATCGCTCGACTAACTAGCTTTCCATAAAGAATCACAGGTAAAAATAATGTACAATCTTTCTTATTCCAAATAAAGAAAATGATAAATTTACTTTTACTCAGTTAATATATAGCAAACTCGTTTCCCTGTTTAATTAAAATGTAAATATTTAATTAGTTAATTAATAGATTAATACCACATATCCAGGAATTGCTATTTAATAGCCTTCCGTACTGGTTATGAGCTTTGAGTGTTTGATAATGATGATTATGAAGTAGAACCATATTAAAACACGCTTGCTAACTAATAAAACGATGCTTAACTAATTAAGCAATAATAATATTTCCCTTAACTCTTTCGAGATTAGTATTTACTGTTCAGACACTAAATCTAGCGGTCAATACACCTACGTGACAAACTCAGCCAAACATTGAAAATAAAAATATATATGATAAACAAATCTAAATTTTTTTTATGTCACCGACAATTTATATGCTATGACCTCCGTTAAGTTTTGAGAGACAATAGATATCCTCTGTAAGAGTATTGATTTACTCCTCTCCAGGAGTTAGACACAAGGCCAGTTTTTATCTTACTCCCACAAGTAAGATGTGACCCAAGGTCGGGTCGGGAAAGTGGGGTTTAAAAATTGCCTGGACAGCCCCGTTGGCATTTCCCGGTAGGGGCGCCTTAGGCAGTAAGCAATAAACTTACTCCTCCCCAAAGAGGGGAGGCAAAGCCTGGGAGGTTAGACCTCCTAGAACTGCACAGGACAGACCCATTGCCCGGCGTAAATCAAGCCCCGAAGGCCAAGACAATACCAGTCTGTGGGGTGCAGTATCTATCGGAACAGATACTACACTTTGATCTTAGCCAAAAGGCCAAGAGTATTCTCTGTAAGAGTAGCTGCGCATGTAATTGTGAAGCAAGGGTTGCGCAATCCATAACTACACCTCTCCTGAATCGGTACTGCTTGAATCCAGTGGCAAGGAGAAATCCAGGACGACTGTAAAAAATGTCGAGATAAACGGAGAACACATTCAGCATGTATATATATATATATATATATATATATATATATATGTATATATATATATATGTATATATATATATATTTCTATATATAGTTTCGTACTTATTACATAATTCCCGCCAAGACCTTCTATAATATTAACACATGGTCTGTACCTGATTAACCTCATTCCCCTGAAGATGGACTCGGATGGGTCTGAAAGTACTTGGGAGACAAATCTAAACTATGGCAAATTAATCAGCCAATTCCCCTCCAAAACTAAGATCCTGATTCGGACTATTGAAAGGATCTACGAAAGGATATCTAGACATGAGTTGTCTCTTATATTCAACAATACTTCCTGCAAGAGAAGATGCTTCATAGATATAGACACACAAACACACACACACACACACACACACACACACACATATATATATATATATATATATATATATATGTTTATAAAACCTGAACAAAACGTACGTACAAATATTTAATGCATTCCCATTTAATACAGATATGCATTCACACCTACACAAAGATATACGTGTCCGTATACACACTCACACAATTACTTACATGCATATATAAATACACATGATTGTATATATATATATATATATATATATATATATATATATATATATATATATATATATATATATATATGTGTGTGTGTGTGTGTGTGTATCTTGGCAGCATCTTTTCTTTTATACAAGTATCATTAAAAATAACGGACATCTTGTGTCTGGATATTTTTTCTATGATCCTTTCCGTTTCTCTGATTAGGTTTATAGTTTCATACGGAAACTGGCTGATAAAATTGCCAAAGCTTCCCAAAGCGCTTTCCTAGGTCTATGCCTGGTTAACATTACTCCACTGACGATGGACCTGGAAGGGTCCGAAAGCGCTTTGGTAAGCTTTGGCAATCTATTTCATCTTCGATTGTTTAATGCAATGTGTACTCGATAAAAACATGTTTATTTTTCTTTCCTTAAGCCAGGCTTTTCAAAGATTAAAATCTTGTCATCAGAGGAATTGTATACATTGATAAGTTGGCAGGAGAATAGCAAAAATTCAAAATTTGAAAAAAATTCAGAAACAATATAAAGTAATGGAAAGTAAAAGTGTGTGCATAAAAAGGTTATCAAAATATAGAGCCTGTCCAGTTGGGGAAATTTCCGTTGACAAAGTGTCCGGTGACGAAAGATTTAAAGATGGAAATAAAAAAAAGGATTTCGTGGAAACTGCGTTAGAAATGGTCAAAGTGTAGTAAATCCAACAAAATGATGTTTAGTTCAACCGTAAATAAATAAAAAAAAAACACTTATTAGGATGTAAGGTTGAGAATTGGGGCCATTTTCCGTGGACCGCGAATGAAAAAGGTCTTTAAGGAATTGAGTTTAAAATATTGTATATATTTCAAGTAGGCCGAATTACTAGCAAAAGGTGGTACTTACTTCGATCGGATCTAAGGTCTGAGAGAGAATTTTCTGGTCGAAGACGAGACCGGCAAAAGTGGGAGAGGAGTGTGAGATTAGGAATGTGGGAGGAGAAAGTTTGTAGTATGCAGAGAAACAGTCCCGTGACAATGTGTGTCACTGATTGGCACTTCTTGGAAAGAAACACTGCTCATGTAAATTCCGTTTGGTTTTAGGTACCCAGATGAATTAAGGAAAGTTTTTTGCAGTGGTGATTGAAGACGAGTTCTTGCTGTGAATGCTGCTATTTTTAAATATAATTTGCTAATAATATTAATAAAAAAGGAGAATACATACTCCCTGGAAATTGCGAGTAGGCGCAGCTAGTTTTACGTATATATATATATATATATAATTATAAAAAGAAAAAACTATACACACATTAAGGTTGTACACATTATAACTTATTTCGACCCCTTAATTAGGTCTCCTCAGATGTATAAACATTGGTTTTTTGACGTGGTTGTTTATACATCTGAGGAGACCTAATTAAGAGGTCGAAATAAGTTATAATGTGTACAACCTTAATGTGTGTATAGTTTTTTCTTTTTATAATTCTGTTTTGCTCTGTTTAAATTACATTGAGCTCTGTTATTCAGATTCTCAACACAAAATTGAAATCTGCACACTATATATATATATATATATATATATATATATATATATATATATATATATATATATATATATATATATACATCCGGAAAATGCTGGGTAGCTTCGATAGTCAATAAAAAGGAGTGTTGTATTAGACGAGTCTGTATATTTCAATAACAATTCCTTCAGAAGTCTAGTCTTTTTTTTTTGTTGCGGTTAGTTTCATACAATACCAGCAGGGTGACCCGACGTTTCTCGGGATTGAATGAAGATCACTACTATATACTTTTTTATTATGCTCATAACACCATATCACCTTCTTTCTTTTACTGCCCCTCTCTTTTCGTTTCGTCCCCTAATATAGTCGGAATGTGCTGAAATATTAGACAACTCTCTGAATCAGTGTCTTATACATATTGTTTACATTTCATTAAACTCAGATATACGTATTGGAAGTTTTAAATGTTTTTTTCCCCAATGGGTCACTTAGAGTTTTTCCCCAATGGGTCACTTAGAGTTTTTCCCCAATGGGTCACATAGAGTTTTTCCCTAATGGGTCACATAGAGTTTTTCCCCAATGCGTCACATAGAGTTTTTCCCCAATGAGTCACTTAGAGTTTTTCCCCAATGGGTCACATAGAGTTTTTCCCCAATGGGTCACATAGAGTTTTTCCCCAATGAGTCACTTAGAGTTTTTCCCCAATGGGTCACATAGAGTTTTTCCCCAATGAGTCACATAGAGTTTTTCCCCAATGGGTCACATAGAGTTTTTCCCCAATGGGTCACATAGAGTTTTTCCCCAATGAGTCACTTAGAGTTTTTCCCTAATGGGTCACATAGAGTTTTTCCCCAATGGGTCACATAGAGTTTTTCCCCAATGAGTCACTTAGAGTTTTTCCCCAATGAGTCACTTAGAGTTTTTCCCCAATGGGTCACATAGAGTTTTTCCCCAATGAGTCACTTAGAGTTTTTCCCCAATGGGTCACATAGAGTTTTTCCCCAATGAGTCACATAGAGTTTTCCCCCAATGGGTCACATAGAGTTTTTCCCCAATGGGTCACTTAGAGGTTGGGGAAGGTAAGAGTAACGCAGAGATTCGAGACCACTTCCATTGTCGTCCCCGGAGAATCTGATACACATGATATCAATTTCATCAAAATAGGATATATTTGAAGTTTTAAAGAAGGTTCGGCCACCCTAGCTCCCTTAAGTTAAGAGGGCACTTAGAGTTTCGGGACCACTTCTATTGTCTTCCCCAGAAAAATTTATACATATGATTTGAATTTCATAAAATTAGGATATATTTGAAGTTTTAAGGAGGTTATGCCCTCATAGCCTACTTGGATGTGCACATTAGGAACACTTCCATTGTCTTCCCCAGTAAATTTTACATAAGCATACACTTTTAGATTTTACGTCGATTGTCTAACCTTTCTTTCTATAGGGAACACTCAAACATCACATAAACATAACACACATACATGAGAGTTTGAATTACCTACTAGACACCATCCTCGAGTGTTTTCGGTCTCTCTGTACGAGGGTTTTTCCGAGCAACCTGACATAAGGATAATTCACCGTACAAGTAAACTCAGACCAAATATTCAAAATAACATAGTTTTCGAAGCCCAAATAAGATCCACTTGACACGGCTATATACTGGCTCATACGACGAATGGTGCATCTTCTCAAAGCGATGTTACAGCACTTAGCTGGATACTCCACAAGACCATATGAATTCTTGTCCTGGAATCCGGTAAGACCAAGAGACCGCAAGAAAGATATACTATAACATAGTTAACTGGTCAATTGGGGAGAGGAAAATTAATATTCTTAACTTATTTACTAACTCAACGTTTGAGAGTTAAAAAAAGAACTTTAATAGAATGTTCGAATATCTATGTATCTCATATAGAGATTAAGTGTTAGCCCGAGGTAGGGCACCCTTTATTTCTCAACACTTCGACTGAAGTAAAATGAAACAATATATATATATATATATATATATATATATATATATATATATATATATATATATATATATATTCATTATTGTCAATTAGGACGAGGAACATTAATGTTCTTAACCTATTTACTAACTCAACGTTTGGCAGGTAAAGGAGAACTTTAATGGAACATTCGAATATTTATGTATCTCATATAGAGATCAAGTGTTAGTTTCAGGGGCTTAATTTCTGAGAACTTCGACTGAAGTAAAATGAAACCAAACAGACATTGCATTTTTTATAGAGAGAGCTAATGATAATATTCATAAAAAAGAAAAGATATACTCCCGTGCAACGCCAGGTAGTGCAGCTAGTTTATTTTTACGTGATACGTTAGACTAGTCGGTATATTCCAATAACAATTCTCTCAATGGTCGTGTCTTCGAAGTGTATTCGTGAAAAAAAAAACGAGTTTAGTCGACATTGATTTGATTAAAATTTGCGATAATATTCTTCAAGTGGTGATTTCGCTGCGCATGCGTGTAAAAATGGCTGCCTATTGCGATTTGAAAGCAGACGACAGTTTATCGGCTGTCTCTTCTCATCGAACAAAAAAAATGGCGTTTGCTAAATTAAAACGGACGACCTGTGAAATGAGATCAAACACGGGAAACATAAGTAAATATAATATATACGTAGTACCAGCAGGGTTACTCCGCGTTGCCCACACACAGTTTGAACAGTTAACTCTATTTACATTTTCCTGCATTCAATTGCATGCATATTTTTAGAAAGATATGGCACGTTGGATCATCCATTGAGCTCTGGGTAGAATGTTTGAAACAGGAAAAAGTGAATTTGCCAAACAGTTAAATAAATTACAAAAAAGAACATACACCCGAAATTAGTTTTTTTCTGTTCGCTATACTTCACCCATTGTCTTTGTCTTTTTTTTCCGGCTATGGGTTAGATAGTATTATCACTGTAATGATCCTTCCTCTTGTTTATAATGGACTATTCCAATTTTCTATTTTATAGATAGTTTCATCACATTTGACCGTTAACAGACAGAAAGATAGAAAGAAAAAGAGAGAGAGAGACGGAAGCGAGAGTGATAGACAACTGTATAAAATAACAGCGTGGAGAATCGAATGACATACAGTGAGAGAGGGTGAGCGTGATAGACAGATACTTAGTCAGAGGTGGATCAGCGGCGAGTTAAATGTAAATTACAGACAATTAGAACAATTAAAATGGAGTTTTGTTCAAACGCAAATGAATCCCAAAATCCAAGTAATATTTTAACATGTATTTTGTGTGATTAAAATATATAGGAAAAAAAAGCTTTAGGGGAAACAAATGTTGATTAAGTCAGCTTTAGTATAATAATATATAAACTAGTGAGACCTGTGGAAATTCCTCAGTTTTCGCCTTCATTAGTTGTATATTACTGCTGCATTGATTTACTCCTCTCAAGGCCAGTTTTTATCTTACTCCAACAAGTAAGATGTAACCCAAGGTCGGGTCGGGAAAGTGGGGTTTGAAAAGCCAGCGCCCGAGAGGTGAGCACTCTGGCCATGAAAAATTGCCTGGGCAGCCCCGTCGGCATTCCCCGGCAGGGGCGCCTCAGGCAGTAAGCAATAAACTTATTCCTCCCCAAAGAGAGGAGGCGAAGCATGAGAGGGTGGACCTCCTAGAACTGCACAGGACAGACCCATAGACAGGCGTAAATCAAGCCCCGAAGGGCAAGACAATACCAGTCTATGGGGTGCAGTATCCATCAGAACAGATACTACACTTTGATCGTAGCCAAAAGGCCAAGAACACCGGGACGAACGTAGACTCCACATAAATATTGCACTCCATCTCTCAATAGATTTCGAAGTCGGTGTTGTACTCTGTCAAAGCAGGCAAATGTGCCCCGAGCGGCACCTCCTCAGATGTGGCAGCAGTACCTCCCCATTTTAGGACGTATTTGGCTCTTATACAGGTAGAGGATTGCGTCAGGCGTGGGATACTTTCCGGAGCGGTAGAAGAAATGGATAGCGAGTGGCAGGTTAGAGACGAAATAAGATGTTCGACAGAGTCTGAAGATAAAAAAATATATATGGTTTCTAAAGACCATTTTAAATTAATTCTGTAATACACGAAAATAAATAAATAGTGTTCGCCATTTGAGCTGATCTATACAAGCACCTTAGATTATTACCTTTTTTTTGCCAAACTTTTTTTTTTGTTCGAATTATAAACGAACAGATATTGTTTAAAAAAAAAGTAAATAAACATTCTGGTTAATTTAATGCCAGAATACATCTGTTTATGGAGAGGGGGTCTATCTCCAAGACCCATGTATTATTTTGTGACACATTTCCATTCTGTAGACATCTGGCGCGAATGCAGACCCCACGATATCATTGTACCATATTTTGACAAAACACATATACTATACTTGGATTCGATAGTGTTCCAATTTCACGTTCGACACAACAGCGACGTCGGGTGAAATTTAAACAATTATCTTTTTTTTTTCATTTCTATCTTCGGCGATCGAGCGATCTCATTTTTAAAAGTGTGGAGGGTGATAACGTACATACAAACATAAAAACGCCTTAGCGTATTATTATATAGATAATATATCGAAACGTATCGTGGAATGATTAAAATCCGTTTCACCTAGATTTTCTAGTTATCTAAAATAAGATGTTTTCATTCAATCTGGCGTTTAGTGAGGAAAATGCCATGCAAAACTTAATCGTGAAAGACCAACAAAGGGCCCGACAGACACCGCTTCTCATAGGGATGCGTAGATGCATATAACAAATAAAAAAAAATAGTTAGATTAGACAGATCCGGCTTTTGGGTTAGCAATATCTAGAAAAAGGCCAAATGGTGATGAATTGAATATCATAAAATTAGGATATATTTGAAGTTTTAAAGAAGGTTCGGCCACCATAGCTCCCTTAGGTTAGGAGGGCACTTAGAGTTTCGGGACCATTTCTATTGTCTTCTCCAGAAAATTGTAACGGCCCGACAGACACGGCTTCTCATAGGGATGCGTAGATGCATATAACAAATTAAAAAAAAAATAGTTAGATTAGACAGATCCGGTTTTTGGGTTAGCAATAATAATGTAATATATGCCTGTTGGCTTAATTAAGCAAGATCTAGTAAAAGGTCAAAAGGTGGGAAAGCCAGCTTCCCCCCCCCCGGAGGGGACACTGGCTGGTGCAAAAATAGCCATGAGTTGACTCGTCAGCATTCCCCGGTAAGTGCGTCGCGCGTCAGGTGATCAGTAATAACACCCGATCAAGGACAAGAAGGTATTGTCTGGGTGTGCACCTCCTAGGACCCAGTTGGACCATACCTTATCCCGACAAATATGGGGCTGGTACTGCCATGACAGCTGCTGATCTATAAAGTGTTGTATAGGTTCGTTCTGGGGAGGTCATCGTCCCAGGTATTACACCCTACTTTCGGAGTGGGTATGGGTTTATTGCTTAAGGCGTCCTAATTCGTAAAAGTGAATGCTGGCGGGACTATACACGTTGTTTTTGTTGTCATCAAATGTGTCACATTATGGGGAGCTTAGGTAATTTATCTTCCTCCCACAAGGTAAGATGTGACACAAGGTCGGGAAAGTGGGATTTGAAAAACCAGCGCTCGAGAATTTGAGCACTCTGGCCATTAAAAATTGCCCGGGCAGCCCCGTCGGCATTTCCCGGTAGGGGCGCCGCAGGCAGTAAGCAATAAACCTACTCTTCCCCAAAGAGGGGAGGCAAATCCTGGGAGGGTTGACCTATTTTACTCATATTAAAACAAAAAAAAACCCTGATTTTTTTTGCTCGTGAGTGTTTGCATGTGAGGGAGGGGCTGTTAACAATGGCAGATCAGACGAAGGAAATCGGTAAAGAAGACTAACGAACGAGAATGTGGACAAGCAAGATGGCCGACGAAACGATGAAGAAGGAAGGTCGATGCGAATGCAGAAAGAAAACACTGCGATCCATTGAGAAGCAAACTCACTTAGAAATGGAATCAACGTTCATAGAAAGAACATGTAAAGGGTGGGGGGGAAGAATAGATCTGAATAAATGTGTTGAAATAACTCTTTCTTATTTTGGAATTTATTGACAACGGTACGCGTTCAAAGTAATAGAAATAAATAGTCAGTATATTTGTGTCAATTTGTACAAGAAAGGGGCATAGAGAGCGATAGATAGATATATAGATTGATAGATAGATAGATAGAGAGAGAGCGAGGGAGAGAGAGACAGAGACAGAGGGGAATACCAAAAAGAGAAAAAGAAAAAAAGAAGAAGTAAAGAGGGAGAATGCAAGAAACAGCAATAAAGAGAGGGAAATAAAGATGGAGAAAGAGAGAGAAAGAGAGAGAGAGAAAGAATGAGAAAAAAGGTGAGAGGGAGAAAGAAAGAGAAAGAGAGATAGCTATAGATAGCTAGATAACTAGAGAGATAGCGCAGAAACAAAAAAACAGAGAAAGCCAAAGAAATAAAGAGGGAGAAAGAAAGAGGCAGAAAGAAAGAGGGGAAAAGATGGAAAAAGAAAGCTAGAGAAAGAAAGAGGAAAAGTGAGAGAGATAAAGAGTTAGAGAGAAATAAAGAAAAACGGAGAGAAAAGAGAAAGAGAGAGAGAAAGAGGGAGAGAGAGAGAGACAGAGACAGAGACAGAGACAGAGGGGGATACCAAAAAGAGAAAAAGAAAAAAAAGAAGAAGTAAAAAGGGAGAATGCAAAAAACAGCAATAAAGAGAGGGAAAGAAAGATGGAGAAAGAGAGAGAAAGAGGGAGAGAAAGAATGAGAAAAAAGGTGAGAGGGAGAAAGAAAGAGAAAGAGAGATAGCTATAGATAGCTAGATAACTAGAGAGATAGCGCAGAAAGAAAGAAACAGAGAAAGCCAAAGAAATAAAAAAGGCGAAAGAAAGAGGCAGAAAGAAAGAAAGAAAGAAAGAGGGGAAAAGATGGAAAAAGAAAGCTAGAGAAAGAAAGAGGAAAAGTGAGAGAGATAAAGAGTTAGAGAGAAATAAAGAAAAACGGAGAGAAAAGAGAAAGAGAGAGAGAAAGAGGGAGAGAGAGAGACAGAGACAGAGACAGAGGGGGATACCAAAAAGAGAAACAGAAAAAAAGGAGAAGTAAAGAGAGAGAATGCAAGAAACAGCAGTAAAGAGAGGGAAAGAAAGATGGAGAAAGAGTCATAGAGAGAGAAAAGGAACGAGAAAAGAGGTGAGAGGGAGAAAGAAAGAGAAAGAGAGATAGCTTTAGATAGCTAGATAACTAGAGAGATAGCGCAGAAAGAAAGAAACAGAGAAAGCCAAAGAAATAAAGAGGGAGAAAGAAAGAGGCAGAAAGAAAGAAAGAAAGAAAGAAAGAAAGAAAGAGGGGAAAAGATGGAAAAAGAAAGCTAGAGAAAGAAAGAGGAAAAGTGAGAGAGATAAAGAGTTAGAGAGAAATAAAGAAAAACGGAGAGAAAAGAGAAAGAGAGAGAGAAAGAGGGAGAGAGAGAGACAGAGACAGAGACAGAGGGGGATACCAAAAAGAGAAAAAGAAAAAAAGAAGAAGTAAAGAGGGAGAATGCAAGAAACAGCAATAAAGAGAGGGAAAGAAAGATGGAGAAAGAGAGAGAAAGAGAGAGAGAGAAAGAATGAGAAAAAAGGTGAGAGGGAGAAAGAAAGAGAAAGAGAGATAGCTATAGATAGCTAGATAACTAGAGAGATAGCGCAGAAACAAAGAAACAGAGAAAGCCAAAGAAATAAAAAAGGAGAAAGAAAGAGGCAGAAAGAAAGAAAGAAAGAAAGAAAGAGGGGAAAAGATGGAAAAAGAAAGCTAGAGAAAGAAAGATGAAAAGTGAGAGAGATAAAGAGTTAGAGAGAAATAAACAAAAACGGAGAGAAAAGAGAAAGAGAGAGAGAAAGAGGGAGAGAGAGAGACAGAGACAGAGACAGAGACAGAGGGGGATACCAAAAAGAGAAAAAGAAAAAAAAGAAGAAGTAAAGAGGGAGAATGCAAAAAACAGCAATAAAGAGAGGGAAAGAAAGATGGAGAAAGAGAGAGAAAGAGAGAGAGAGAAAGAACGAGAAAAAAGGTGAGAGGGAGAAAGAAAGAGAAAGAGAGATAGCTATAGATAGCTAGATAACTAGAGAGATAGAGTAGAAAGAAAGAAACAGAGAAAGCCAAAGAAATAAAAAAGGAGAAAGAAAGAGGCAGAAAGAAAGAAAGAGGGGAAAAGATGGAAAAAGAAAGCTAGAGAAAGAAAGAGGAAAAGTGAGAGAGATAAAGAGTTAGAGAGAAATAAAGAAAAACGGAGAGAAAAGAGAAAGAGAGAGAGAGAGGAGAGGTAGCAATCCGTGTTCCTTTACAATATCAATTTTGACTCCTATGTGTGTTTTTTAAAAGGGAAATGTGTGAATATACATAACCGATACTGCCAAGTCTGCTGCAAAGAAGGTGGGTTCGTCTACTGGGCTAGAAGACTTCTCACACCTGCCACTATCCAATATCTTTATAAAGCCACCGTTCGCCAAAGCATAGGGTATTTTTGCCACATAAGGGCTGGTGCACCAACCACTCGTCTTTCCCTCTTAGACAGGGTTCACCTAAAAAAAACTTTAACGTAATAGGTCTCACACTGTCTACCAAGCTGTAGCTCCTGTCCCATCGCCGCAATGTTGCATCCCTGTGCCTGTTTTACAAATACTTAAACTTGCTGCACCCGTGCCCCTCAACGTGCATACATCCCAAATCAGCAAAATTACACCCCTTCACTATAGATTTTCACAGATTCCAGAAGTTTTTCTGCTCTAATAACTTCTTTCATTGAACAGCTTGCAATTAGAATCCCCATCCCTGCGCTTTGTTTTTTCAAGCTGTACAGACATGCAGACATTTTAAATGTAATGTGAACAAATATCTCGCTGCACAACTCCCCACTTTAATTGTCCCCTATAAATCTTGCCCCTAATTCACAGTAGGCTCTTACGTCTCAGTTGCAATGCCCCTTGTCTGGGGTGAATAAAAGTAATTAAAAAACACCTGAGAGAGCAGAAATATACTATTTAAAAAAATATTTAACTGGTTTTGCAAACTCTATTTTTGCTGATTCAAACAATCGAACCCGATATCAATGGGTGACCCAACGAGTCACCTTTTTTTTTTTTTTTAACTAGCCTTATTTAAAGAGCCGCTGTTTTATAAGTGGAATTTTAGTTCTAAAAAGAAGAATGTGGATTATTTTACAAGCATTCTATTACAACACAATGTATTTGTAGAATGTTTATAAAACCCTTCCAATTCGTCTTATTTTTTAAAACTAAAATTCAACTTTTTAAAGAGAGTCGCCATGATACAACAGAGTTACACGGCGGTAAGATGTGACACAAGGTCGGGAAAAGGTGAGCACTCTGGCCATTAAAAATTGCCTGGGCAGCCCCGTCGGCATTCCCCGGTAATGGCGCCTCGGGCAGTAAGCAATAAACTTACTCCTCCCCAAAGAGGGGGGGGCAAAGCCTGGGAGGGTGGACCTCCTAGAACTTCACAGGACCGTCCCATAGACCGGCGTAAATCAAGCCTCGAAGGCCAAGACAATACCGGTCTATGGGGTGCAGTATCCATCGGAACAGATACTATACTTTGATCCCGAATCACATTTTATTAAAGGTAAATACAGTTTTCTAGTCGAAGATACGTCCTCGACATTCAATCCGATAGAGTCTGGGCCATCTTGAAGCGAAGTAGCTATTCTTTTATCAGGCTGAGTTATGGTTCTGTACAGTTCTAAGGGGTCAACCCTCCCAGGCTTTACCTTCTTTCGCTTTGAGAAGGGTTTAGTATATTGATAATCGTCTGATGCTCTCTTGCTGGAGAATACCGATGGGGCTGCTGGGGCATTTTTTGTAGGCCAGAGCTGTCTTCTACTAGTGCACTGGCTTTTCAAAACCTCACCTGACCTTGTGTCTAACCTTCTGGAGAGGTAAATATCTACGTCCTCGACAATCAGTTCGACAGGTCTGGGCTATTTGAAAGCTAGTTAGTCTTTCTTCTGTCGGACTGAGGTATAGTTCTGTATAGTCCTAGTAGAGCCACTCTCCCAGGCTTTACTTTCTCGCGCTCTGAGAAGGAGTTAGATAATTGCTAGTCACCTGAGGCTGCTCAGGCATTTTCTTGTGGGCCAGAGTCCGCACGCTTTTTGTACGCTGGCGTTTCAATCTCCACTTTCCAACTCTGTGTCACATCTTCCGACGGTGGCGGGAAGCAAATAATACCATCTTTGCTTTTGATTTGCTATACCAGAATATCCAAGAACGTTCGGTTAATCTCATTTCCAAGTCACCGTTCTTGCATGTCAATTTGTTGTAAATGGCTTCACCTATCCGACATCACAGTTTCACCTTCAGGCTGGTGTAATTTAATAGCCATCAGCTCAGCTATCGGCGCATACCGACCTCGGGCAAATAGAGTTAGTCACATTACGTGAAACAGTCAAATTAGTTCAGTGCTTAATTAGGATTCGATGCCAAACTCCCGTTGTTGGTGGAATTGGTACATCGCCTCGATGTCTGCAGACACGTCTGAGCACAAATATCTGGAATTCTTCTGTGAATTAGACGGACTATTGATGCCAGAAAATGCGGTAACCATTTATCGAGCTACGATTGGCGCCAAAACAATCATTCAAATTAAGATGCACTCGTGTGTTTACCATTATAAAGTATCTGCGTGATGAGGACTTTATAGTCAATTGAGTGTTGAGCAATTACTAACCGCACTTCTGACTCGGCATTGTTTACATCGAGTGGCAATAAGTAAATCCTGCCCCCCCTTCGTAGGTTAACTACTGTATTTTGTGAAATCGCCGGGTACAATTTTACAAGGATCTAGTTTTTCGTTTTTTACTCATGAAATAAATAATCCCCTTTATAAAAAAATATCCACATTCCACTGACTAAACACAACAGCTGACATAGAAAACCGCATGTGTTCACATTCTATGGGCGATGTTTCTGACTAAGGGAGGAAAATTGCTGTTTTAACTGTCAATCTATCCATCTGATCTATTCTTATCCTTGAGTGTGTATCTTTTCATAATATGTGGTAACCCATTAGTAAAAGAAATCTAGAAAACAAGATTTACTTGTGAAATCAGTCGATGCGGTTCCCAGGTGGCTTGAGAAGCAGGTGACGAATTCTGGCCCCCATATTGAATTCTAAATACAATCCAATGCGATGCCAGGTGGCCCGACTTCAACCAACGATTATTTTATTTTTGAAAATTGTTATGTTGTTTTCTTCTGGCCAGGTGCGTGTCTATGCCAAGTGCACCTACTCCTGTCACTTAAACTTTTTTAGATTTTATTCCACACTATACTAAGCTTCGAAATTGGGGTCTCACCAACATATGCAGTGTTCTACTATACTCAGGACGGTAGGTAGAGAGATAGAGAACGAGAGAGAGAGAGGGAGAGAGAGAGACAGAACGAGAGAGATGTATATATATATATATATATATATATATATATATATATATATATATATATATATAACGCTAGGTGCCATACTCCAGCGTTTAACACCCGAAAACCGAAGAATCATTCGCCACGTCGAGAAATTGACGAGAAAGATTGTGAAGTTAGGGAACTCCGTGGTCTTTAATGACGTTTGCATAAAAATAACTTGCTGCCGAACTATATATATATATATATATATATATATATATATATATATATATATATATATATATATATATATGTGTGTGTGTGTGTGTGTATGGGTGTGTGTGTGTGTGTTAAAATTACAGTCTCACCGTGGTATTTGACAATCTATTCTCTTGAATTTGTTTTGTTTTTGGTGGAGAGTGAACCCTTTTTCGGTTGTTTTTCTGCGTACACACACACACACACACACACACACACACATATATATATATATATATATATATATATATATATATATATATATATATACATGTGTGTGTGTGCACGATGCACGCGCGCGTGTGTGTGTGGAAAAATTGCAGTTTTACCGAGGTATTTGGCAATGAATTAATTCTTCTGATTTGTTTATTTTTAAAATTTTTGGTGGAGAATGAACTGTTTTTCGGACATCGTTATTGTTTTTCTATGTACACACAAAATACTGTTCTGATGCGAGTCCCTGTTTGAACAATTTTGATGTTGTATTGTATGAATAAAGATAAACATCATCTTGAAACAGCTGGAAAACACTTTTCTAACTTTGTGTACATTCTTTATTAGCAATATCATCTCAAAATATTTAAAATCGTTAAAACTAAATATATTTATATACATCTCACTTAATTTAATTGATATACATTTTTGTATATTTATATATATATATATATATTTAATATTTATAAAAATATTATTGTTTATATATATATATATGTAACGATACACGCTACATGTCTACTCATATCATTTTGTAACCACAGTCTTAAATCTTCACGTATCAATTTACGGCCCTTCAGGCCTTTTTAAAACCACGAATCTGTTCACGGCATCTCAAGCCTTTTTCAATTACGGCCTCTGTTCATTTATACGTATCTTAAAGTCTCTAAAAAGTTCTCAAATAAATCTCAAGGTTTACCTTATCTTCTGTTCTCTTCTTTGGCCTGTGATTCGTCTGGTCTTCGCTGGCTGTGTCGTCTTGATCGAAGGAAGAGGTCTGTCTCAGACAGAATGAATACACGAGACACGAATTTTTTGAAGGGATATTTCACACAAATTTCTTTATTCTCACACAAGCTTCTTATTTCTTTTTGGTTCGTTTGCTGTCAGGGGGATTCCGGCTTCGACTCTCTCATGCCCCGGCTATTTTCCGGTTCCTTTTGGGATATCTTCTGCCCTCCCAGAGCGGGGCCTTACCGGTTTAACGGCTACATGCTCGCACCCGGTCTGAACGGTATCGCCTCTAAGCTCAGACTGATTCTAAAAAGCTAAGTTCTTGTTCTCTGTGGTGACGTAATCATCATTCCCACGCTCGAGATGGGGACAAAACGACTCACTCTGATCTCTGACTCAAAGGTCACGTCAGGTGTCTAAATTTATTATGACTATTCTTGGATCAAACACTTCTCTGAACTCACTTCTGAGTCCAGAAACAAAACTTATTTTTCAATAACAAAATTAGCTATTTGATACTAGTTAACCTACTGTGCCTTGCATAATGGGGCCCTACAGTATTGTAACACTCCTTCCTTCCCTATAAACAAAAAAAACAAAAAATCCCAAGATTTTCTCTTTTTTTTAAAAAAAACCAACCCTTCCCTGGGACTGGTAAAAATCCGAGCCTGAGCACTCCTGGGTTGCCATCATTTCACCACTGCCGGAATTTCCTTCGGCACCACATGACAATGTTTCCGGGATGTGGGAGAGTTTGCTCCCTACGGTCGTTACCGGCTAAAAAAAAAGCCATCCCCTGTCATAAATCAACATCAGGCGTTTCTCGCCTATATCTCCTGCAAAATCCACCACATAAATTCGCTCTTGCTCACACACGTTCTCCGTGCTCGACCACTTCCCAAAAATTCCCGGTATGTTACACTTTCGGGCCACCATCACTTTCTTAGATAACGTCAACAAACGGTCGGCACACAACCGATTAAAACTAACTGCGCGTTTTATTCTCGCGAAATAGGGGAACAAAAAAAACAGAAAAAAAAACCCTTCATTGACCTATTCTCTAATGGTCAGCCTCGAAGCTTACTGAAGGTATCGTCGCTATGCTGCTTGCTATATATGGACCCCCACTGCAGGGTCTGGTCAGAACCAAGGGCCAAAACGGCTGGACCTCTAATCGTCCAATCTCTTCAACCGGCCGCCCCATCCGGCCCATGATTTCATCTCTAGGGTTCAAGGAATCCTCTCCCACGCCCCAACCCGGCTCCCCGTGGCCATCCCCCCACACGCGACACACCAGGCCCCACCCCCCGTATGTGGACTTCAAGCTCAACAGTAGTGGACCAGGATACTGTGAGAAATTAGTGGTACGAATTCTCTGCGATCCCGCAAAGCACCCCCCGTATGTGGCCTACAAGTTCAACAGTAGTAGACAAAGATACTGTGAGAAATGAATGGTACGAATTCTCTGCGATCCCGCAAAGCACCCCCCGTATGTGGCCTTCAAGTTCAACAGTAGTGGACAAGGATACTGTGAGAAATGAATGGTACGAATTCTCTGCGATCCCGCAGGGCACCCACCGTGTGTGGACCTCATCGGTCCTATGACCCCCCCCCCCATGGGATGTGGGGAGTCTCTCTTATGATCCAAAGATCAGCTCTCCGTCATGACATCCCCGAGCAATATCGCTCATCATCCACTCAGTTCGCTGCCGAGCCACAGCGGTCCGACCTCCGACCCCCGGAGTATTCACACATAGGCATTCACTCAATTCACTCTTGTACTCACAAGCATCGGCATACAACGGCGATATAGGAGAACAAAAACAGAAATCTCCCTTCCTTAACCTGTAAACTTAAATGGTCAGCCTCCAGTGTCTACACGAGGTACCGTCCCTACATTGCTTACTAATCTGGACCATATACTTCGGACATTCCAGTGCCCCGGCGCAAATGTCCGCGAACAATCACTCATGTCTCTAACTCCCAGCCCTGTTCATTAAACGTGGAGGACCCCATCCCATGGATCTATCTAGTCGATACGGTATTGGGCGAAATGTCACATCGAATCATCTCTGCTCCCGGAACACGCCGAATGACCACAAACTAGGCCCAACCTATAATCTTATAATTAAATCCAATTAACACCCGGTACCTCCTTTTTTTAAAAAATCGATCCCCATGGTTCTATCCGCCCGGACGCGCGCACCCGAGTCACACCACACCCCAACTTAACTCCATCCCCACTGGTGTTGAGCAGACACCAATTCCATGCGTTCCCTTCCCGTGTCCCTATCTATGCGGTAAGGGGTGGGGTGTCCTCGCAGCACACCCGTCGGCAAACATCCAAAATCCACAAAAATAAATGGGACCACAATTTCAAAGCTTAACATTTTACACAACTTTCACACACTCTATCGGCGCAGTTGGGCACACCTGGGTCACAAAAACAACAATCTCCATAACTGACCACCGTCCTTTTCTCGTGGTCCCACAGAATGACCATATCACCGTCATTCTCCCGTTCGCAATTTTAACGTATGCAGGCTTTACCACAAGCCTCGCCACTAACCCATGGGTACTCTATAAAAGAGAGCATACGAGCAAACACCGGGAATCCCTCATTGACTTTCCAAGCCTGTACATACTCTGTACACGGGGATTCTTCCCGATAAAATCAACCCTGTCCAAGGGTTTCCGCGATCCGACCCAAACCTGCTATCAGTGCCCCCCCAAACAACTCAAATACAAGATCACTTTAACCCTAACACTTTGCTGACCCACGTAACATTCAATTTAAGAACTGTTTTTTTTTTAATTACATTTTTAAATTTCTCCATCCTCTAAATAGTAAAATATCATTCACTCAAGCATTAGGAACCCGGAATCCTCCATGTAACAACTACATCAAAATACATCAAAAAAAAAAAAAAAAAATTCATTCCACCCAACAACAACAAAAAAAATCAAACCGAAACCGACAGAACCAATGGAGAACATATCTCCACAATACATAACAACATAATTCAAAAGATAAAGGGAAAAGAGAACAGCGCCCGACACCATAACGTATTGACATGTCGTCAAACTCCAACCCGGACACCATCAGATCACCCGCCGCTGTCGTCGCTATTTTCCTGCAACACTTTTTAGCAGTTTTCAAAGCCCACGGGCGCTTTCTTTCTCTCTCTCTCTCTCTCTCTCTCTCTCTCTTTTTAACACGCATATACATTCTAAAAACAAAAGATTTCGGCCACAGAGTGGCATATCAATCCCTTTCTTTCTATACTCTTTCCGTCTCTGTCTCTCTCTTTCTAATACATTCTTTCTTTCTTTTTTCTAAATACGCATATTCTGTCCTCGCGTGCACATGTCATTTCAGCACATCCACCCTTTTTAACATTTCCATTCTTCCTCTCTTTCTCTCTCTTTTAATCACATACCTCCCTCGTTTTTTTTTTTTTTTTTTTTTTTTTCGCCCGTTATTGCTTTCACCTTTGTCCCCCACCAACACAAACCAGAAAAAAATTACAGCAACAAATTCTTAAAACACAACACAAAAAAAAACATAATTACGGCAAATCGTCCTTTTCTTTCTAACTAGAATGTTCTTTTCCTACAAAGTCTTAACAATTGATTTTGCGCGTGTGTGTGTGTGCGTGCGTTCTTTTTTCTTTTTTTAACAATTGTTTTTGCGCGTGTGTGTGTGTGCGTGCGTTCTTTTTTTTTTTTTTTTAGCAAAATGTGTCTTTCTTTTTTTCTTTTTTTTTTGTGAATCTTAACAATTAACAAAATGTGTCTTTTTCTCTTTCTGCGTAATTTAATAATGGTCTGTGTATGTGTGCGTTCTTCTTTTTTTCTTTTTTTAACAAAATGTGTTTTTTTTCTTTTCTTTTTTCTTTTCTTTTTTTCTGTGTCTTTTAATTAACTAAGTGTGTCTCTCTTTTGTGTATCTCAACAATTTTCCCCTCCGTGCCTCGCTCCTTTTTTTTCTTCCTTTTTCTATTACTTGGACCACACGATGTGTTCGTACTTCATGACAGCACCAGATCGATATCGAACCGTTTCATGTTGGAAACGGCAGGTCACGGCTACCAAAATCAACCCATGTAACGATACACGCTACATGTCTACTCATATCATTTTGTAACCACAGTCTTAAATCTTCACGTATCAATTTACGGCCCTTCAGGCCTTTTTAAAACCACGAATCTGTTCACGGCATCTCAAGCCCTTTTCAATTACGGCCTCTGTTCATTTATACGTATCTTAAAGTCTCTAAAAAGTTCTCAAATAAATCTCAAGGTTTACCTCATCTTCTGTTCTCTTCTTTGGCCTGTGATTCGTCTGGTCTTCGCTGGCTGTGTCGTCTTGATCGAAGGAAGAGGTCTGTCTCAGACAGAATGAATACACGAGACACGAATTTTTTGAAGGGATATTTCACACAAATTTCTTTATTCTCACACAAGCTTCTTATTTCTTTTTGGTTCGTTTGCTGTCAGGGGGATTCCGGCTTCGACTCTCTCATGCCCCGGCTATTTTCCGGTTCCTTTTGGGATATCTTCTGCCCTCCCAGAGCGGGGCCTTACCGGTTTACCGGCTACATGCTCGCACCCGGTCTGAACGGTATCGCCTCTAAGCTCAGACTGATTCTAAAAAGCTAAGTTCTTGTTCTCTGTGGTGACGTAATCATCATTCCCACGCTCGAGATGGGGACAAAACGACTCACTCTGATCTCTGACTCAAAGGTCACGTCAGGTGTCTAAATTTATTATGACTATTCTTGGATCAAACACTTCTCTGAACTCACTTCTGAGTCCAGAAACAAAACTTATTTTTCAATAACAAAATTAGCTATTTGATACTAGTTAACCTACTGTGCCTTGCATAATGGGGCCCTACAGTATTGTAACATATATATATATATATATATATATATATATATATATATATATATATATATATATATAATATAGAGGAATATTAGAAGGCTATCAAAATGCAAGAAATGGAAATATGTTAGCGTTGAGAAGTAAGACAAAATTAAGTGATTTTTTAATATATCTATTAAAAAAATGTTTATAATTTCTTTTATAGCAAATCTTACTTGATTAGGCAAGACTTCTACACTGTGATGTAATGTGTGTGATCGTGTTCCATAATATATTTCGAGGAAGACATATTGATCAAGTGGCGGAATGCCAATATTGCTTATAACGCAGTAAATATTAATATCCGCAGCAAATGGAATAAAACTATAACTAAATGCTTTTTTCCCCTCAATATTTCATATTTGACTTAATTTATGAAGTGTTATATTTCTTTAAATAAAATTAACTACTTAAATATTTATATATTTTTGTGTATGGGGGTAAGGGTAGGGGTAACAGCTAAGAACGGTGTTCAATTAATAGTACGATAACAGTACTACACATCAGGATTAAGGAACATACACAAACACAAGCATCATCATTCTTCAAGAACCTTTACACATGCATAAACACTAACAGACTTATCAAAGTTAACATCTTGGCCACAATCAATAATGTTAATTACGAAACTAGTCACAATATTTTTAATTGTCTAGCGCAGTAATAAACGTTACCAAATTCTTAGCCTTTAAGCAATTATACGTTTGAATATTGAACGCTCTCAGAACGTAATCAAATTCTTAACGGTTAAGCAATCAAACTTTTGAATCTTGCACGCCCTTAGAACGTAATCACGCTCTCATGTAATATCTCAATATTATAGACGCTCCTTTCAAGTTGTAAATTACTGGCTGTTATAATAAAAAAACTCAACGTTAAAGGCATTCTTTTTAAGAAACCAAAATTAACACCGCCTGAAGATGATTCGACGAATCAAATCGAAAGTACTCGCAAAAAAATAAAAGAAAATGGAACAAGAAACCTACGAAACTTACATATAGCAATTTGACCGAAACACTAAATGGACCATTCGGAAAATTGAAAAAATAAAAAAGGTCTTATCAAGCAAAAACACTCCGTGTTATTTAATAATGTTTTCCTAAATGAAAATATGCTGCCTAAATACGCACAATATATATATATATATATGAATATTGAATATGTAGAAGCTTGTTCTACAACAGATTAAGGTCGGTTTTCACGACCGAAATATCTGTTGGCTTTAGATATGTCTGTATTATTATTTTAACTAGTCTGTAACATGCTTCTCAACTATTCCATATAATAACTATTCTATTTTATCGAAAATTCTATAACAATTTTTACTATCTAGGATATATATATATTAAATAATTGTTATTGTTTATTATCTATGCACGTATACGTTTCGTCCTTTATACTCGGGACTCATCAGCATAGAGATATGATTATTCACTACCGGTCATGTGATTCGAAACCCCGAGTATTTTGCAACTCAAATCCCGACGCCTGAACCACTCGGCCTTGTCGAACATCGAATAAACGGTGATAATTTTAACACTTTATGTGGCGGCTTGATGTCATAAGAGCGTTCTACTTAATGAAAGGAACGATGCATTTATGCTAGCGACGTCATGCTGTGTTAATACTACACTTACAGTGCTCTTCTAGACGGGGTTTTCTAGGAGCTACAAATAATAAATATTTGTTATTGTTTATTATATATATATATATATATATATATATATATATATATATATATCTATATCTATATATATATATATATATATATATATATATATATATATATATATATATACAACTTTTAAAAAATGAATAAATAAAGTCAGTGCTTAAATAAAAACAGATTATTAAAACCTTCCCTACCCTTTGTAAGAAATATACTTTTTTCTGGTGTGTTTAGAACTGAAAAAAAAAAACGCAGGTCGATCTCTAAACAGGAGTGCGGGTTAGAAAATGAAATAGGAGTTGAGTTTCGGAGTAGATGGTGTCATTTCAAGATAAAAAATAAAAAATCCACACGGAAGGTAATGTAAAAATTATTACATTAATATAGTTTTCAATCGACAAGTTACTGATATCATCACATCGTTTTGAAATTCTGAGAGAAGGAGGCAATTCATGCCAACCGATTTTGTTGACCGTGCACTCAGAATTGATTAATCATCTCTTACGAACTCATATGTCTGGAGCTGATTGCAGTGACATTGGGTAAACAGATCACCGGCCATTTTGAATGGCCTCGCCGAGTTTCCATCTTTAGGGCCATTTCGCTGGGAACAGGGGAGCCAACGATCGGTATTGATTTCTATTTCACACTTGATCCAAATTTAACAGCCTTTAGGGATTGAGTTGAATATTTTTTGCAGATATATCCATCTTGATAATATTACAAGTATCATACTTTATGAAGCTTCGCTCGCAAAATTTATGTATATATATATTTATTTTTTTTTTGGTCAGAAAAGTTAGTACAACATTAGTACCGTCGGTTTCACGCATAGAAGGACTTAGCCATCCGGCTCTCTTCAGCTTATGTTGTCATCTGTTTCGGAAATGTGAAGTCACGTGTCACTCTCGTTTGCACGCGTTATTTGCGTAGAGTGTTATGTATGTTTGTTTAAATTTAGAGTAAGGGGGGGGGGGGGTAATAAGGTTTGAAAAAAGGGGTGGGGTGAAAAGTAACAGTTGAGATTTAAAACTGGAAAATATTTAAAAAGATTGAAAAATATAAAAAAATAAAAAAATAAAAATGTCTATATAAATCCCGTGAGTCAATGTTTATGAGTAGCGTATATATTGTGCTCTTACTGTTTTGAGGGTTAATAATGTGTTTTCTAAAGAAAATAGGGAGAGACAATGGGTTTAAGGATTATACTTATGAAGAGATTAAAAGGTTAAAAACACACATTAAATTCAAGTTTTAATCCTGGATTAAAGGACTTTAAATCAATCCAAAAGTAATTTAAATAAAGATATAACCCGGGCAGTTTGTCGATCGGTCTAAGGGCAGTAACTCTGCAGGGGTTTTGAATGATTTGCATTCGGAATTTAACATTATTAACTAAGGTATAGTGAAGGCTTATGGGAGTAATAATATTGGTATACTGATTAAGACTGGTTTAGAGATAAGAGTAAGGATTGGGTCGGCAAGATTGGATCTGTTTGGGAGATATGTGAGGTTACCAAGAAATGGTGGGGACTTATGGGAGTAATAATAATGTGAGATGGGGGTGTTACCCTCTTAATGACTGGAAAATTATTATTAGGAAAGTTATTAATTATTGCTCTTGAATAGTGGTGTGGATATGGGCCGATTAAGGTATTTGTTCCTATTTCTTAATTTTATTTATATTTATGAAGGATGATAGTTGGGAGAATTTTCCGGAGTGGAAGTCGGTATTTAGTGGGGCAATTATGAGGTTATGTATCATTATTAAAAATCATGGTTATACACCATTTCTCATTCTTCTAGTAAAGTAGTTAAACCTGTACCTGATGTTTGAGACTTTATATTCGTTACGTCACTTTTGTTTGTACGAAGAGGTTCGAATCAAATGGGACGCAATTCATCTAACTTAGCTAAGTCATTTTTTTAATGGCCTTAGATCGACACTCAGAATATTTGGGAAACTTCACAAAATTCGGACACCAAACATTGATGTTTAACTATCATCAGCTTCGCTTCTTTTTAGATGAGGAATGATAATTTGTATTATTTGGATTATTCGGACTACTGTTCTCATTTCGGAGGTTATTACCACAACGTTTCGGCCGACTTAACCTCCCACCTTTTACAGGTGCCTCTTGTCGAACTCTGGAAACTTTATATCGAACATGGATCCGTGGCGCAACAGACAAAGTGTAAGGTGCTCATCAGTTCTAAGTTACAGTCGAGGTTTAAAGTTCAATCCTCAGTAGAGGTAATACTAAGAATATGATTAAGAATTACTTAAGACTTCTACATGGTTATGGCTGACGGAACAAGAAGAAACAACCCCCTTGGATTAAATAAAGAGATTTCGTTAGAAATCACGCACATATTTCTGAATTCGACAAGAAGGCCGGAGGTTACATCGGCCGAATCGTTGTGAAATAACATCCAGGATGAGGATAGTAGTCCGAATAATCCAAATAATACACTCTTCACACGGTTTGATTATGGCTGGACTGTTGCTTTTGAGGGTTAGGTTGCCTACAACTTTCCATTTGCTATTATTTTAATAAGTGTCTTGAAACCTAAGCGATATTACAGTTGCAGTCACACACACACACACGTTTCATGCCGAGAATAGACCGACTCTCGGCGGCAAGTAGCAGTCAACCGCCTCGAGGCTCGCGAATTAAATTAGGCTTTTCAAATGGCAACAAGCAAGCCATTTATTACGAAGTAACCTTACCCACCTCACCGATCTGTCCGTGTGACAACACAACAGGGAGTCGGCATGGTTGTGTAGAGAGACGGAGAATGAAGAATATACGACGGAACACAACTTTACAGCGAAACTGATCGGGGCACCGTTTTCCCCCATAAATGTGACTCGACAAAATGGCCGCCACTTCTACTGTTTCTCGGTTTGAAACTGCTAGCAACGGAGGAAGCATTGCGAAGCAGGGCCTTCACGAGTCATCGTAATATGATAGGTGAAAAGCACGACGAACGGCTTGGGTTAACGGAGGGCGATCGGAGAAATAAGATCTCGTGGCAACGATTATGGGAATTTGTATTGGCAAATATCGGGAGATTTATCACCAGCGGGATCCGGGGGGAAAGCAAGCGAATTAAGAGTGATGAAACAGAAGCTAAACATTCACTTAATTCTTATTTTCGCATTTTACCTCGAATCGAATTGCTCGGTTTTATTATTCCACCCAACACTGACCTCTATTTTTTGTTGTAAAATATCTGACTGATGGGTGTATAAACCATTATACACACATGCTGTCGTCGACGTCGTCGTCGTCGTTGATCTCAGGCTCTTTTTGTTTTCTGATGAACTCACTTTGACACCGGTTGTTTATATATAGGATGTTCGCTAAAAAAGCGGGGAATTTGTTAAACGGTTATTTATTAGGCTAAAGTATATTTTAGTGTAAAAAAAATCTCATAGCACTGTCAAAAATTAATATTTTTTCAAAATATCTTCAGAGTTCCATTCCAAGAACTAGGGGGGGTCCGAGCTCTCTCCCCCAACCCCCTAGTCACGAACATCCCTACCTTACCTCAAAATCATATTTTTTGTACTAATGAGTAACCGCTTACGGCGGTCGAAAGGTGACTCGATCTTCGTGACTGGGGGGGGGGGGAGTGCCCGGACACCCCCCCTAGTTCTTGAAATGGAACTCTGAAGATATTTCGAAAAAATATTAATTTTTGACAGTCGGTCTATTCTCGGCATGAAACGTGTGTGTGTGTGTGACCGCAACTGTAATATCGCTTAGGTTTCAAGACACTTATAAAAATAATAGCAACCCGTTAATGGAGAAGAATACCACAGGGCTGCTTCTCAGCTGACTACAACATGGTCAGTTTTAAGTCTAATGTTAACAAATACTTGTTGAGCCGTTCTCTTAAATAATCGAATTTGGTTCAGTTTCAATTGTCGTCTCCAATCCACCGGACGACGAACATTGCAACTTATCCTTGAGTCGCCTTTCGGCCGCCATAAGCGGTTACTCATTAGTACAAAAAAGATGATTTTGAGGTAAGGTAGGGATGTTTGTGACTGGGGGGGGGGAGAGGGCTTGGACCCCACCCCCAGTTCTTGAATGGGTGTAAGAAGACTATGTACCAGCGGGAATAAAGCAAACGATAACACTTTCTGTAGTGTTCTTTTATTTCATTTTCTTTTTAAAGTTTTAAATGGTAAGCAAATATGTGAACAAGATATGCCGCAAGACATATGAAAAGAATACACACACAAGAAGAACAAACACATATTTCCCTATTTCGTCATCTAAAAAATAACGCATATTTTTGAAAGCCTGGGAGGATAATATGATAAATAAAAAATTTTTTTAGACTGATCTCCAAAATAAGGGGTAATGACAGAACGTTGTATCATGACGAACAACCTCCACCCCCAAGGAGGAGTTAATACCTTGGAAGATGTTATTATGACAACAGAACAGATAATACACTACCCCCTCCCCTCAATGGAGTAGATCATCATAGAAGTATGAAATGCCCTCCGTTCAGTCTAGAGAGAATATGGACCCCCCTGTAAGAGGCTGGCTGCGCGTGTAATTGTGAAGCAAGGGTTGCGCAATTCCGAACAACACTTCTCCTGAGTCAGCACTGCTTGATTCCAATGGCAACCAATTCAAGACGACTGGAAGCAATGCCGAGATAAGCAGAGAGCACATACAGCACCTTGGTCACTCATTTAGTACTGGCCAGGCTCGACGTCGCTTAACTTCGGTGATCGAACGGGAATCGGTGTGTCAACGTGATTGTTGATAAGTATAAGCATAGAATTACGTTATCATGAAATACGAACATTTGCTATACTTTCCCCAATAAAAGGCGGGAATGTAAGACAAGGAGTTAGATAGGAAGAACAGAAAAAAACTATGGTTGCGGTCGTTCAACCAAAATATGAAAAACTAGAAGAAAAGTATCGATTGATTAATTGTCCTTTGGTCATTGGAATACAACTATAATATATATATATTTATTTATTTATTTATTTTGATACAGAAAAATTAGTACAACATTCGTACCGTCGGTTTCAAGTACGGAAGGACTTAGCCATCCGTCTCTCTTCACCTTCTGTTGCCATCTGTTTCGGAAATGTCCGAAACAGATGACAACAGAAGCTGAAGAGAGCCGGATGGCTAAGTCCGTACGTGCTTGAAACCGACGGTACGAATGTTCTACTAATTTTTTCTGTACCAAAATAAATAAATATTACGCTCTTAATTTTTAATTTTTAACTTTAATTAATCGAGCACTCTGCTGGGATTTTTCCTGTTCAATTACAAATAAGTTTATATATATATATATATATATATATATATATATATATATATATATATATATATATATATATATATATATATATATATATATATATATATTATCCAAGTACAAATATATGAAAACAAAACAAATATTTTTTCAAAAGTGCTCAATACAGAGTAGAGCTTTAATAAAATTAAATAAACAGTGGTGGGGCAGTCGACACTGATAAATTGACGCATATTAGTGTCTACTGTCCCACTAATGTTTATTTAATTATATATATATATATATATATATATATATATATATACATATATATATACATACCTAACTTATATATATATATATATATATATGTTTGTGTGTGTATGTGCGTGTGTGCGTGTGTTATTTTTTGAAGGCTTACCAAAGCATTCCGTTCAGGAGCCCAATCCACACCACAAAATATTTTTTCATTCAAAAATTATTTATTTATCATTTTTCAAATTAAAGAGTTTTTTTACCTTTCACTACCCAGCAGGTCCTTGCTTGGCAGATCATCAGAGAAATTAAGTACCTTGAATAAGAATTACAACAACCGACAATACACAATGTGGTGTTGCTTTAATTGAGGTCACTTAAGAGGGAAAGAAAAAATAAAAGTAAAAAGATAAAAAGGAAATAATAGAGAATGTCTTAGGAGAATAGCTCGCAAGATCTTCACAACATTGTTGCTACTAGGCGAAACAGCAAAAAAAAGCCTTAAAAAATCACATATAAATGCTCTGTACCCTGTAATCGAGTATCATCGAGCTTGTTTTCATTGGACTAATCCCGGTCTTCACTGAATAATCTTTGTTCTAAGTGAAAAATCAATATATATATATATATATATATATATATATATATATATATAGGGAATGCTTTTATTCAAACATGTACAAGGTCTGCTACACTGGCATGTCGATGTTATCGATCTACAGCTCTCTGCCTGATGAGACCTCAGGTCTTGAGAGCTGTAGATCGATAACATCGACATGCCAGTGTAGCAGACCTTGTACATGTTTGAATAAAAGCATTCACAATACAGCTCTATATTTTTTATTGAGCACTCTTTTATAAACCCGGTTTGATTCCCTTTGGATTTCTACCCTGTGGATTTTTACCCTACCTGGATTACTATATATATATGTATATATATATATATATATATATATATATATATGTATTGTATTAGTTTTTCTAGATGTAAATCCGTTGAAACTCAAGTGTTTATAAAAAGTCCTCAATAACAAGTAGAGCTGTTTATAAGTTTAAATTTTTATTTATCCAAACATTATTGGTCATTATTGGACCAATAATGTTTGTATAAATAAAAAATTTATACTTATATATATATATATATATATATATATATATATATATATATATATAACAATATTCATAAATAAATATTAAATTAGGGAAGCGATAATTTCAGACGTTCACACGGTTCACAGAGTCAACTCAGACGCCGCACGCATTCACTCTATCCTCTAGGCCATAGGAAATTATCACGTGATTCAGGGCAAATTAAGTTATATTTATGCTAAGTACAGCGGGTCGTAAGCATCCAGACATTCTAGAGGGTTCAACGAACTTAATAGGAGCCTTTCTTTGATCTTAAGTGAATGTCTGTTTATTTTATAGCTTTTAATAGTGCTCAACTTTAATCTTTCCAAGAGGCTTTATAACTATATTCATATACAATTATTTTACCCACATACCACGTTGTTTCAAGTTTACACTCCCATCAGTGTAGGAAAGCGATAATTTTCGACGGTCACAAGGCGCGAACCCGTACACAGAGTCAACCCAGACGCTTTCGCTATATCCTCTAGACCAGTGGTTCTTAACCTGTCGGAATTCCCCACTGGTGGGGAATGGCGGAGTTGCCAAGTGGGGAATGACCGGCCGGACAGAAGAACCACTGCTTCAAAATTTAATACATGAGATCAAAAACAAATCGCGAAACCGCCTGATTGACCTTGAATCTGATTTGTGCTGCGCTATTTCAAAGGTGGAACCGAACATTGAGGCACTCGTCAAGGCAAAACAAATGCAAATGTCTCATTAACCTGTATGCGTCTAGTGCTAGTGTTACATTTTTTGTATGCTTTTTATAGGCCAAATATATTTAGAAAAAAAAAACATAACGAATTTTTTCGTATGCATTTATTTCCATGTGATAACTGTGGTGGGAATGGAGAGCTTGCTCACTAAATAGTGGGGAATTGGAGAAAAAAGGTTAAGAACTACTGATCTAGACCATAAGAAATTATCATGTGATACGGGAGAAATACAGTTAGTTATGTTAAGTGTGTGTGTGTGTGTGTGTGTGTGTGCGTATGCGCGTGTGTGTGATAGTGAGATAGAGAGAGCTTTAAGAACTTTTTCGATAATTTTGATTCCAACGTTAATGAAATCAAAAATCGTTTTGACTGACTTTCACGCCCTCTCGCGGGAAATTAAAATGGCGAAGTTTTAATTAGCAGAAACCGATGGCAGAGGTTGCTTATTATTTATAACAAGAAGTATTTTAATTACGTTCCCCTTTTATGTGTCTACACACTTCTTTATTTAAATTTACGTCCACAGCAAATTCGACGCCATGTTTCATCCCTGGGGAAAATGCAAGAAAATGTCAGATTCGTAATTAAAGAAATATTTTATGCGCTTTCTATTTAATTATTATTTATTCTTTTATAACGTTTCCCCGTGCTTGCTTTAGCCAGATATCTGTCACCAATCAAAAATCTGTAATCTTACGTGCACGTATGACGTCATTTCCGGAAACCGCCGCTTGGTGGCTTATAAAGGCATGTTTGAATTATCCCCTAATCGCAAATTCTATTTCATTGGCGAATATTGCTGTTCTTATATTTATTCATGAATTTTTATTTATTTATTTATTTATTTATTTATTCAATATGCACCCCAGAAAAGGGTTACTCTAGATTAGTGCACAAATCAGAATTACCTAGTCTAAAAGGATGTCTTTTTCACTGACTGAGGACAGAAAAGTATCAGAACAGATACTACACTTTGTTACTTAAAAAACGGGACATGGTGTCTTATAAATTCTAACCATAGCTTTTTTTTCTAGTGTTGTAAATTATATTGTTAACACCTCCTTCCACTGAATTAACTCGTCCGTCAGACTTTCTTTCTTTCGACAATTTACATACTTCTTCGTAGTGATATTTGTTGAAGTATTCTGTTTTAAGTAAAACCTTTAACCCTAACCCTAACCCTAACCCTAACTCTAGCCCTAACCCTAACTCTAACCCTAACCCTAACCCTAACCCTAACTCTAACCCTAACCCTAACCCTAACTCTAAACCTAACTCTAACTCTAACCCTAACCCTAACCCTAATCATAACTCTAACACTAACCCTAACTCTAACTCTAACACTAACCCTAACTCTAACACTAACCCTAACCCTAACCCTAACACTTACTCTAACTCTAACCATAACTCTAGCCCTTACCCTAACTCTAATACTAACCCTAACTCTAACACTAACCCTAACCATAGCCCTAACTCTAACCCTAACTCTAACTCTAACACTAACTATAACTCTAACACTAAACCTAACCCTAACCCTAACTCTAACTCTAACCATAACCCTAACTCTAACTCTAACCCTAACTCTAACCCTAACCCTTACTCTAACTCTAAGCCTAACCCTAACCCTAACTTTAACCCTAACCCTAACCCTAACTCTAACACTAAACCTAACTCTAACATCAACCTAACCCTAACCCTAACCCTAACCCTAACCTAACCTAACCCTAACATAACTCTAACCCTTATTCTAACCCTAACCCTAACCCTAACTCTAACCCTAACCTTTACTCTAACACTAAACCTTACCCTAACCCGAACCCTAACCCTTACCTTACCCTAATCCTTACTCTAACCCTTACCTAACCTAACATAACCCTAACCTAACCCTAATCTTAACCCTAACCCTAACCCTAACTCTAACCCTTACCCTAACTCTAACTCTAACCCTAACCATAATCTAACCTAACCTAACCTAACCCTAACCATAACCTAACTCTAACCTAAACCTAACCCTAACCTAGCCTAACCTAACCCTAACCCTAACCCTAACCCTAACCCTAACCCTAACCCTAACCTTACCTTACCCTAACCCTAACTCTAACCCTTACCTAACCTAACATAACCCTAACCTAACCCTAATCTTAACCCTAACCCTAACTCTAACCCTTACCCTAACTCTAACCCTAACCATAACCTAACTCTAACCTAAACCTAACCCTAACCCTAACTTAGCCTAACCTAACCCTAACCATAACCTAACTCTAACCCTAACCCTTACCCTAACGTAACCTAACCCTTAACCTAACACTTAATCTAACATTAACCCTAACCCTAACTTAATCTAACCCTAACCCGAAACCTTACCCGAAACCTAACCCGAAACCTAACCCGAAACCTAACCCTCACTCTAACCCTAAAACCTTTTATAAAAAAGTATACCCTTTCATCATTGACCCCTTTTTTAATGATATTTTCTCGTCCTTTTATGTTCCCTTTTATCTTTATTTTTTTTTTTTTATTCCATATACTCAATCAGTGTTTTGCTTTTGATAGTTTTTATTTTTATTCTATTTTTTACTCTTTTTATCATAATTTAGGCGCAGGTTATGTTTTCGCTCGAGTTTCTTTATCATAATGCTTGATTGTTCATGTACCGTCTACATCGCTTGACCAATCGTCACCAAACTTGCTAAAAACATAGGTTAATGTCTAACTGATTTTATTTATGGATACCTGGATCAAAGGAAAAATCACATTCCCGGAAAATGTTAAAATCACACTTTTGGAGATAACTTCAATTCTGTTCATCAAATAGACTGGCACAAATAACTAATTAACTGATCATTATGGATTTTGGAACACAGCTGTTAGACGTAAGGATGAGTGATGTGGGCTATAATTAGTTTGATTGTGCCTATATTATGGGCCCTAACCTTGTAAAGTACCCCGGAGAAACTTAAATTTGGGGGGATATTTATTAATTGATGTCAAATACCTATTGTTAACATTACACAAAAAATCGGAGGTACGAAATTTTCCCGAAGTGTTTCTATTCCACTCTATTCCCCATTTTCATAAAACTAAATTAAACTACATATATCCCACATTAGCCACCCTTACGCATAGCAGCTGTGTGCCAAAATAAATAATGATCGGATACTTAGTTTAGGAGTGAATCCTGTTAAAAAATATATAAAACTATACAAATACCTCACCTTATATATATATATATATATATATATATATATATATATATATATATAAGAATAAATATCTTTATTTAATTCTCATCCACATACACATGTGTTTCGTCCCCTTTCGGGAATCATCAATGTAGATGACTGTTCTGTCGATCGCACGATTCGAACCCAAGACCAACACACACACGAAAGCCATGGAAAAGGGAAAATTAAACTCTATTTATGTCTATACAAGCGGACATATTTTAATAGGCTGTTAGAACAGTGTGCAACGAGCCAGAGTGACGGAACTTTGAATTACGCATTTAATTGACAGCTTATTATATAGTACAATATATATATATATATATATATATATATATATATATATATATATATATATATATATATATAGTACAATATATATATATATATATATATATATATATATATAGTACAATATATATATATATATATATATATAGTACAATATATATATAGTACAATATATATATATATAGTACAATATGAATATATATATATATATATAGTACAATATATATATATATATATATATATATATATATATAAAAAAATATTAGAATAAAGATTGTAAAAATACAATATCTATTACGTCCTCAGTTGCTCAAAACAAGGGGTTTCAAATAAAAGAGATTTATTTTTCCTTCCTTAAGCCATGGCTTTTCAAAGAATTAAATCTTTCATCAGAGGAATACAGAGATATAAGTTCGTAGGGGAATTACCAAAAGTAATAATTTGAAAAATATAAATACAAATATGGAAAGTATAGCAAAATGTCCAATCCAAATAGAAGAGTTTGAAAATATATAAAAAAAACTTCACCGTTGGTAATTCCCCTAACAATTTATACCTCTGTATTCCTCTGATGATAATGTTTCATTCTTTGAAAAAACCATGGCTTAAGGAAGGAAAATAAATCTCTTTTATTTGAAAACACCTTGTTTTGAGCAACTGCGGACGTTATAGATATTTTATTTTTACAATCTTTATTCTTATCTTTCATGATAGATAGTAGGAAAAATCCCAGCAGAGTTCTCAATTAATTGAGTAAATCAACATTAAAAGCGTAATATTTATTTATTATTTGGTACAGAAAATCAGTAGAACATCTGTACCGGCTTTTTTAGACTTTATTAAGTTTTTTTTATCTCACACATCTTTCTGTGACACAAAATTTAGACGATTCTAAGTTAACACTTCAAAGCAAATAACGTATCCAAACGAGAGTTGATACGAGAGTTGATACGAGACTACCCATTTTCTTTATCAGGTGACAACAAAGCTGCAAATAGCCTGGAGGTAAACACCTTCTGAGCTTGAAACCAATGGTACTGATGTTGTACTGATTTTCTGTACCAAATAATATATATATATATATATATATATATATATATATGTATATATGTATATATATATATATATATATATATATATATATATATATATATATATATATTGTACTATATAATAGGCTGTAAATTAAATACGTTTGTTTGTTAGAATCCCTGCCATTGGTCAATGGAAACATTAACCCGTTTTGGATTTAATAACATAGAATTTGATTGGTCAGGTAGTTAGACTAAACACAACATGTATATATATATATATATATATATATATATATATATATATATATATATATATATATATATATATAAAACACCCAGTAGCACGAATTTCATGCATTTTAGCCTAACAATTCCCTACGGGGATGAAACGCGGAAGCCTCAGCGTAGTTTAATTGCATAAATATATTTTCATAACCTACTATATATATATATATATATATATATATATATATATATATATATATATATATATATATATATATATATATATGTGTGTAATTATTCTGATATTTCCTTTTTTATTCATCCTGTTACAATTCGCTGATAATGGCTTCCTTCCTTCGAGCTTACACAACAAAACGCAGAATTAAGTTTATAATGGATACATAATAAGTTCAGCTTAATACAATTTATCACTTTCTACACAAGAGAAAGTAGTCGATAAAACCTTCGATACATTGTTGTGAAAACGTTTTAATAAAAGAAGAAAGACGATCACGAAAACATCAGCGTAGAATTCAAAGAACAGAGGGAAAAAAAATTAAAAACCTATTTAAGTCTCGCGAGAATTGTCAGCGAGAACGAGAGAAGAAAAAAAAAATCGAGAATAACAAAGGACGAAAGCGTCAGAGGCGAACGCGGGGGGAAAAAGCAGAACGAAATAAAGTAAAGATGGCGTCCAAAAAAAATTAACTGTCGAGAAACGGAAATTAAATTTTACGTGAAATAGAAATAAATAGAAGAACAAAAAATGAAGGAAAAAAAGAGAAGTTTAAATGATAGGCTGTGATAGAAAGAAGGGTGTTTGTTTATTATTTTACGGAAAATCAACCCTATCTACGGTTATTTAATGGGAAATCATTATACCTATCGTTAACGGTTAATTGTATACAATTACTTTATTATAAATTAAAATATTACCGCTAGATGTTGGTTAATTGCTGTTTTTTAAACTTTACCATCAGTATTAGTGTTTAAATGGTAATTGTATGAATCCATATATCCTCCCTCTAGCAATGGATTAAATAGTGCAGGCTTTTCTGAATAGCTTGTCACTGGACTGCCACTGTTTACGGAGTAAGCGATTTTACTTCACTATAGGCTCCTTGTAGAGGCATCATTGCAGAGGGGTGGGTATTTATTGTCCCTTGGGAGTGATGAGGTGTAAGTTTGTCAATGATTACAATGAAGCCCGTTACATTGGTAGAATGGTTAACGGAGGGGAGGTTACCAGTTGGAATAAAAGCAACAAATCGAAAATAAAATACAGAGAGAGAGAGAGAGAGAGAGGGGGGGAGAGAGAGAGGAGTGAATAATTGGCTTTATGAGAAAGAGAGAAGGAGGGTGGAGTGGGTAAAAAGCAGAGATAACGAAAGAGAGAGAGAGAGAGAGAGAAAGAGAGACTCGGACATAACGATAGAGAGAAAGAGAGAGCATAGATAACGAGATAGAGAAAGAGAGAGAGACAGACAGACAGAGAAAGAGACAGAGACAGAGACAGAGCGATACGAAGCTGAGAGAGAGGGGGAGAACAGAAAGCAGAGATAACGAGGGAGAGAGAGTTAGAGAGAGAGAGAGAGAGAGAGAGACAGAAAGCGGAGATACTATGAGAGAGAAGTAAAAGCAGAGATAACTAAAGAGGCAGAGAGCAGAGATTACATGAGCGAGAGAGAGAGAGAGAGAGAGAGAGAGAGAGATTTACACAAAACAAGAGATATCATTGCCATAAACCAACACATTTACAGCTATTGATATCGTGAAAATACTAAGACAAAAAAAAAGCAAAACACTAAAATTCTAGGTAAAACCAATGATAAAAATCACCAACAAAACACCGAGTCAATCAACATAAGAAACCAACAACAATAAATCAAAATAAATACTATATTATTATTTTACTAAACAGAAACGAGCATTTAGTAATGGGTTCATTGAATCTGCGCGTTTAGTTTTGACAATTATATTTTCTAAACTAAAACACGGAACATTAACCGACGGACTCATTATGATATGCATGGATGCATTAAAAAAATAGATTTAAAAATTAATTTGGTTCTTTCCAAATATGATCTACGGTTAAGATCGGATTTTAACTCTGCCTGATGAGATCTCAGTTTATAACAGCTGTTGATCGATAACATCGACATGCCAGTGTCGCAGATTTTGTACATATCATATATAAAAGCTCTATTTGATATTGAGCACTTTTTATAAGCCTGGTTGAAATTCTTTGGATTACTATCCTGTGAATGTTTACGTTGCCTGGATTTATATATATATATATATATATATATATATATATATATATATATATATATATATATATATATATGTATGTATATTTAGGCAGCAAGTCATTATCTAAGCAAGCGTTGTTGAACATCACGGAACTTTCGCGTTTGTATATTTTCCTCGTGAGGTTCTCAAACCGCCGAGCCATCTTTCTGGTTTCAGGTGGCAATCCGTATAGTACTTCGCCGATAGTTTTTAATTCGGCCATTTTCTCGAGCGCTTTCGACTTTCGTAGTCGTCTTCAGGATTTAAATTAAAAAAACAAACAAAACCCTAATCCTCACGAGGAAAATATACAAACGCGAAAGTTCCGTGATGTTCAACAACGCTTGCTTATATATATATATATATATATATATATATATATATATATATATATATATATATATATATATATATATATATATACATATATATACATACCTATATATACATATATATACATGTACATATATACATATATATATATATACATATATACATATACATGTCCATATATATACATATACATGTATATATATATATATATATATATATATATATACATATATATACATATACATGTATATATATATATATATATATATATATATACATATATATACATATACATGCATATATATATATATATATATATATATACATATACATGTATATATATATATATATATATATATATACATATACATGTATATATATATATATATATATATATATATATATATATATATATATATATATATATATATATATATATATATATTAAACAATAACGATAACGTTATGTTTAACGTTATGGCGTGATGGTTAGCGCATCGGTTATTGTTCCAGTGATGATGAGTTCGAATCTGAATAAACGTGTCCATTTAGATGAAAAAAAAATTCTACTATTGCCAACCAATCACAGGAAAATGCCTTTAGGAAATAAATGTCGATTAACTTAGCTTTACTGTGATACAATAGAAGAAATTACTTATTCAGTAAGGTAAAATTAATTTCACGAACAGAACGGTTTTGCACCACTTTTATGTCCTCTTTGTGTCTAATGGCTATAGATAACATTTTATGCGAATCTGAAATATTTGAATTTTAAAATGGCGGTTGGATGCTCAGAGCTTTTTTTTTTTTTTAGCTAGCACTTTTATCCGTTGCGCTTCTAAGTGACAATCTTCTAGTGGTTTAACCTGGTTATGACTGACCGGCGAAACGACTGCAAGTTACACCTGTGAATAAAAGACAGAAATACCGTTCCGATTCCTGAGATCGAGAAAACGCACCTGAAGAAGGTCGGAGGTGACATCCAACTCATGCTGATGAGGATAACATTCCAGATGAGAGCAGTAGTTCGAATACTTCAAAATTTCACGCCTCATCTAAAAAAATTCCGAAGCATAATGCGCGTGTTGTAATGAAAGGTAGATTTAACGTAACAGACCGACGGAGCCTCTTATAGAAATACATGGACACATCTAAAAATTAGAACATCCTCTTACCGTAAGGTATATATATGAAACAAGATTAACCTAATCTCTTGCCACCGCTCCTGTATATCTGTAACGTCTATGCCTTTGAGGCTCTTTTAAAACTCGATGGCTCACGCACAGGGGAATGCATTTCTCTGAGAGAATCTCCCGGACGAATTTAATCGATACAGTCTCAACGTTCCCCGGAGTTTCAAGTTGACAACTTCGTCTGTCATGTTTACGAAAGAAACGCCGATAATGTCGTCTCTAGTGTTCGCTATTCACACCATAAACATATATCAGCGTATCGATAATCAGTTTTGTTCGATTTCCAAATCGAAAACGGCAATATTAGTTGAACAGAACGGAACGATGGAGAGATTTGATTTGATGATGTCGCGAGATGGCGCCAGAGCTGTTTCGTAATTGAATTCAAAACGTCGCCTTTTCATTGTGAATCATATCCTTACTTAGAATCGAATTAATTTCGGTAAATTGCTGTGTTAAATGAAATGAAGTTAATCGAATATTAAAACAAACAAACAAACAAACAAACAAACAAACACATGGCCTAGTTGATAAAAGTGTTCGATAAAAGATACGAGATCTTTGCGTTAAGTCAGTCGAAATGAATTGCTGTTTTTTTTTCCCAAGGAAGACCCTTGTCTTGCTAGAACTGATTTTCACTCAACATCTAAAATGGGAGACGCATATCTGATCTGTTGCTAAATTTGCTGGAAAAACTGTTGGATCATCCTATCGCACCAGAAAGTTTGTGACTATCGAACACCAGCCCAGTTTAATAAGTAGTAGTAGTAATAGTAGTAGTGGTATTTTTGTACTCACTAGAAGTTCTCACACACATCATCGTTAGTGATTGTTCACCAACAATAACCAGTGGTATTTCCTGGAATCTGAGTGACCTCAAGTCTCCCCAGATTTCCAGTATTCTTCACCTCTTTTCGATACATTGTTCCACATAAGTATTGATTTACTCCTCTCCAGGAGTTAGGCACAAGGCCAGTTTTTTTTATTATCTTACTCGCATAAGTAAGATGTGATCCAAGGTCGGGTCGGGAAAGTGGGGTTTAAAAATTGCCTGGGCAGCCCCATCGGCATTCCCCGGTAGGGGCGCCTCAGGCAGTAAGCAATAAACTTACTCCTCCCTAAAGAGGGGAGGCAAAGCCTGAGAAGGTGGACCTCCCAAAACTGCACAGGACAGACCCATTGACCGGAGTAAATCAAGACCCGAAGGCCAAGACAATACCAGTATGGGGTGCAGTATCCATCGGAACAGATACTACACTTTTGATCTTAGCCAAAAGGACAAGTTCATTCAGTTATTATTTTCAATCTTCTCATAATATTCTTCATCATGCAACTTAAAATCAATCTATCTTATGAACCCTTATCCTCAAGTTGCTTTCAGCTTTGGCAAGTGGTGACTTTAATTTATGCCTGGCTTGTTCACCAAGTTTCAGTCAAGAACGTCCAACAGTCTTTATTGGCGTTACAATCATTTGCGGGAACGCTTTGATGATTTTCTCGGCAGTAGAAATTTTGATCTGAAATGCGCTTTATACTTACAGGACCTTGACCCTTCAGACAGATTTTTATCTTTGGAGTTGTCTCAAAGATAATGTCTACTGAAACAATACCAGATTATTCCTGAGTTAAAGAGTGTCACACAGCCAAAATCGGGTCAGTGCCAAGAGAGGATATGTCAGAGATACTGAAAATTGTGTACATCGCATCCGGGTGTTCTTATCATTGAACGACGATAAAATAAAGACCGTGAGACATTAATGACTGAAACTTGGTGGACAAGTCAGGCATAGACTGAAGTTTATTTGTCCCAAATCTGGTTGCGTTTACGAAAAGAATGTGAATTTTATTATTGATTTTGTGGGTGGCATTTTGGGCGTGTCACCCCGTACTTTAATTTTTGTTTTGCTCATAGACCCAATTCTTGCCTTTAAGACAATATTTACATTTTTTAAAGAAAAACCAATGAAATATCATATGTGATTACAAATTTAGTGTTTAAATAGTCACGTAGATATGTTAAGACACAATCACAGACATATGATAACTTTTTATATAGGTTTCTATTTTTAGGTTTAACTACGGCTGGCGATTCCACTATAACATCATCTATATTACAGCTCTTCTTATTTCGTAAAAGAAAAAAAAACTGTCCAGTAAATAACAAGGGATTCCGGATACGCATATGAGCTGAAGCTCAGAGCCCAAAGACGAGAAGGTTAGGGTTCGGGTTAGGGTTAGGGTTAGGGTTAGGGTTAGGGTTAAGGTTATAGTTAAGGTTAGGGTAAAGGTTAGGGTAAGAGTCCAAAGAGGAGAAGGTTAGGGTTAAGCGTTAGGGTTAAGTGTTAGGGTTAAAAGTTAGGGTTAGAGTTAGGGTAAGGGTTAGATGGCAGGGTTAGGGTTAAGGTTAAGGTTAGGGTTAGAGCCCAAAGAGGAAAAGGTAGGATAAGGGTTAAATGTTAGGGTTAGGGTTAGGGTTAGGGTTAAAGGTTAGGGTTAGGGTTAGGGTTAGAGTTAGAGGGTAGAGTTAGAGTTAAAATTAGAGTTAGGGTTAGAACCCAAAGAAGAGAAGAAGAGGGTTAAAGGTTAAGGTTAAGGTTATGGTTAGAGTTAGATGGTAGGGTTAGTATTAAGATTAAGGGTTAGGGTTAGAGTCCAAAGAGGAGAAGGTTAGGGTTAGGGTTAAAGGTTAGGGTTAAAGGTTAGGGTGAAAGGTTAGGGTTAGGATTAGATGGTAGGGTTAGAGGGTAGGGTTAGGGTTAAGGTTAAAATTAAGGTTAGGGTAAGAGGTAGAGCCCAAAGAAGAGAAGGTTAGGGTTAGGGTTAAAGGTTAGGGTTAGGGTTAAGGTTTGGGTTAGATGGTAGGGTTAGGCATAAGATTAAGGTTAGGGTTAGGGTAAAGGTTAGGATTAGAGCCCAAAGAGGAGAAGGTTAGGGTTAGAGTTTAGGGTTAAAAGTTAGGGTTAGAGTTAGGGTTAGATGGAAAGGTTAGGGTTAAGATTAAGGTAAAGGTTAGGGTAAGGATTAGACTTAGAGCCCAATGAGGAGAAGATTAGGGTTAGGGTTAAAGGTTAGGGGTAGGGTTAAATGTTAGAGCCCAAAGAAAAGAAGGTTAGGGTTAAGGTTAGGGTTAAGTTTTGGGTTAAGATTAAAGTTAGAGTTAGGGTTAGAGCCTAAAGAGTAGAAGGTTAGGGTTAGGGTTAAAGAATATGGTTAGGGTTAGAGCCCAAAGAGGACAAGGTTACAGATAAAGGTTAGGGATAATTGTTGGGGTTATGGTTAAGATTAAGGTTAGGGTTAGTGTTAGAGCCCAAAGAGAAGAAGGTTAGGGTTAAGTTTAAAGGTTGGGTTAGGGTTAGGGTTAGGGTTAGGGTAAGGGTTATACCTCAAAGAGAAGGTTAGGGTTAGTGTTAGGGTTAAGGGTTAGGTTTAGGGTCAGGGTTAGATGGTAGGGTTAGTGTTAAGATTAAGGTTAGGGTTAGGGTAAGGGTTTGAGTCAAAGAGGAGACTGTTACGGTTAGGGTTAGGGTTACGGTTTAAGGTTAGGGTTAGGGTTTTGGTTAAGCCCAAAGAGAAGAAGGTTAGGGTTAGGGAAAAATTAGGGTTAGAGCCCAAAGAGAAGAAGGAACCGCAACAATTTTATTTTAGTTATGATTTAAATGGGGAAGGATTGCTGTTGTGGGGATCGAAATCTATCCATATAACACTTATCGTTGTCAATCTGTTTTTAACTTTAAGTGGTATACAAAATACCATTATTTAGATTATTTGGACAATTGTTGCCATCTTAGATTTTATTCTTACAGCAATTCGGCCGATGTAATCTCCGACCATCTTCAGGTGCGTCTTCTCGAGATTCTGTACAGACAAAAATATCTCCGAGTTCGTCAAGACACACTTAAAGAAGGTCGGAGGTTACATCGGCCGAATTGCTGTAAGAATAAAATCTAAGATGGCAACAATTGTCCAAATAATCTAAATAATACAGAGATAGAACTTTCATCTTAGATTCTGACATTTCATAATAACTATGTTGACGTTATTTTTTAAAGTAGATGGGATTGAAGAAAGCAACCGTGGACTTTCCACATGGCCCAGCTAGTAGACATACACCTATAGATGAATCTTTTTGCGTGTTTTTAAGACATAACCTGACACTCGGTGTATTTGTTGTTTAATATTTTTTATATGCTTTATTGATACCAATTGAAATCTCATCTAGGCCACTGTGCTAAGGTCGACAAAAGAACGACCGATTTCCGTTCAACCCCAAAAAGATGAATAGCAACATAATTAAATCTGTCTTCACAAAAATAAAGGAAATAAAAATAAAACAAAATAAATAAATAAAAGTAAATAAAACAAATAAATAAAAAATAACAAGTCCCAAAACAATCAGACAATGATTGAAGAAAGTTTTTAGTTTAATTTGAATTATCTCCCTTTCTTTTTAGAAGGATAGCGGGCGGTGGCGCTCAAACTTTGTGTCATTTTTGCTATTCTTACAAATTATTTATTTCGACATTTTTGGAGCACGATTTTTTTCTCAATTGCTTTTTATTGTTTTTTTTTTCGTTTGTTTGTTTGACGTTTTTCCCCTTTTTCTTTTGTTCCTATTTAATACAAAACGATCTTCTGCATCTTTATCTAATTATTATTGATGCTGCTTAAATTCACCATCTTAATGGTTCTTCATGAGAAATGTGATGCAATTCAAATAGTTTTGAAGCCTCTAAATATATTATTATTATTATTATTATTATTATTATTATTATTATTATTATTATTATTATTATTATTATTATTATTATTATTATTATTATTATTATTATTATTTGTACTCACTCGGAATTCTCACACAGGTCGTCATCAGTGATTGCTCACCGACAACAACTGGTGTAATTCCCTGGAGCCTGAGTGACAACAAGTCTCCCGAGATTTCCAGTATTCTCCACCTGTTTTCGATTATTATTATTATTATTATTATTATTATTATTATTATTATTATTATTATTATTATTATTATTATTATTATTATTATTATTTGTAGTAGTAGTATATGTTGCGTTGTTATGTTGTTTTTTAACCCTGTTCCATTTTTACTTTTGTTCCTTTATAATAAAACTAGACAAAAAGTCAAAATAAAGTCTAGCTCATCCCGCATCTCTTTATTTAATTATTATTAATGTTATTTATACTCGTCATCATTTAGGTTCTTCCTGAGAAATGTGGTGTAATCTTAATGGTTTTGAAGCCTCAAAAATTATTATTATTATTATTATTATTATTATTATTATTATTATTATTATTATTATTATTATTAGTAGTAGTAGTAGTAGTAGTAGTAGTAGTAGAAGCAGCAGCAGCATTAGTATATGTTGCGTTGTAATATCGTCATCATGCAACAGCCGTTTACCATTGATTTCACGTTAGCAATGACCTACACAAGATTCAAATAGTCTTTGCATCCTTCTAATGGGGGTCTTGTTAATGCCCCCCCTTCTGAGTCTTTCCATCTTCGTTGACCCTTCTACGACTATTTGGTGTGGTGCCAGCCGAGGCTGATGTCACCACATATTATTATTATTATTATTATTATTATTATTATTATTATTATTATTGTAGTAGTAGTAGTAGTCGTAGTAGTAGTACACACTAGTTCTCACAAAAGTCATGGTCAATAATTGTTCACTAATAATAACCAGTGGTTCTCTTTAGAGTCTGAGTGACAACAAGCCTCCCCAGTTTTCCAGTACTCCCCACATGTTTCCCATAACCATTGCAAATCACTTTGCGGTATCGCAACAGCCGCTAACCATTGATTTCTTGCTGGCAACGACCATAGCTCTTCTCTGTGATATGGGTGGCAATAAGCCTCTCCAAGATCCCAGTACTCTCCGCACTCTTCTAGTGGAGGTCTGGTAAGTGCTCTTCCTCCTCAGTCTTTTAATCTTCCTTGACCCTCGTCTTATTACCACAACGGAAAAATACTCTTTTTTTCTTAATCCACGAGCCTAGCTTCAGGCGGAATTTAAATGAACAGAGTTTTTTCCCCCCAATACTTTCCCTCTGTGGCACACATTACAACGGGGCTGCTTCCTTGTAGACTACAACATAGTCGTCTTCATATCCAATTGGGAAGAAATACTTTACATAAATCGCCTCATAAGTAATAAAACCTTGTTCATACCATTTGGTTATTCTTTGTCTTTCGCCTGACAATCTTTTAATCTCATTAATTCGTATCGCCGAGTGGCTTTTCGCCTTTGAAAAGACGTCTGATTGATTTAAAAATAATATTTTATTGTGAAATAATGTGAGTACATGTTAATTAATCACTTAAAAATAAAAAAAAATCAGCTTAAGTCGTTAATGATAATGTCTCAATCTATTTCAGATCGGGAAGTCTAGTCCAAAATAAAAATGACTTCATTTGTGTTGTTTCGCTATTACGTAATTTCACCTCTTCCCACACTTTGACTTTTTATTCCATAGTTTAGATTCTTCCAAATTCCGATAAAATTTCGCTGAGTCACGAAGTAATACATTCTTTTTCTTTTTAACTAGTAACACACTATTAAAATGGCTGACTTGTTTATGAAGAAACCGGAATGCATTCTGGTGGATTTCATTTCCTTATTAAATCATTATTTTAAATAGGATTTTTGAAAATCGTTTTCTTACTTTATGTTATTTTATTTTGGGTTTTAATATAATGCAAGTTACGTTGACGCGAGAAATGCACACACAAACACACGAGAAGTGGTCACACAAATTTTATTGATGCAAGGATAATCACCTCAGGTTTTTATTGCACTCTCTTCTGTTTTCAACTAATCATGGCCGCCGTTCAGACTCGAGAGACAATGGATACGCCCTGTAAGGGTTGCTGCACGAGTTGTCTGCAGTAAAGCAAGGATTGCGCAATCTGCAACCAAATCTCTCCGAAATCGGCACTGCTGCATTTCAGTGGAAAGGAGACGTACAGGACGACTGCAAACAATGCCGGGATGAGCGGAGAACACATACTAATATTCTCAAATGGTCACCCATTTTAGTACTGACCAGGCCCAACGTCGCTTAACTTCGGTGATCTAACGGGAACCAATGTGTCAACTATTAACAAAAGAGATTAAAATGGTTGACATGTTCACGAAAAAAAAAACGAAATGCATTCTTGTAGATTTAATTTTTTAATTAAATTATTTTAAATAGGATTTTTTTTTTACATTTCCTTACCCTAATTTACGCGATTTTATTTTTGGTTTCAAAATAAAAATTAAACGTGATGCGAGAAATGCGCACATAGACACAAGAGAAGTTGTCACACAATTTTATTAGTGTATTGATTTACTCCTCTCCAGGAGTTAGGCACAAGGCCAGTTTTTATCTTACTCCCACAATAAGATGTGACTCAAGGTCGGGTCGGGAAAGTGGGGTTTAAAAATTGCCTGGGCAGCCCCGTCGGCATTCCCCGGTAGGGGCGCCTCAGGCAGTAAGCAATAAACTTACTCCTCCCCAAAGAGGGGAGGCGAAGCCTGAGAAGGTGGACCTCCCAGAACTGCACAGGACAGACCCATAGACCGGCGTAAATCAAGCCTCGAAGGCCAAGACAATACCAGTCTATGAGGTGCAGTACCCATCGGAACAGATACTACACTTTGATCTTAGCCAAAAGGCGTTATTTAACCCCTACCCACAATAGGAATATGTGACACAAGGTCGGAAAGTGGGATTTGAAAAGCCAGCGCTCGAGAAGGTGAGCACTGTGGCCATTAAAAATTGCCTGGGCAGCCCCGTCGGCATTCCCCGGTAGGGGCGCCTCAGGCAGTAAGCAATTAACTTACTCCTCCCCAAAGAGGGGAGGTAAAGCCTGGGAGGGTGGACCTCCTAGAACTGCACAGGACAGATCAGACCGATAGACCGGCGGAAATCAAGCCCCGAAGGCCAAGACAATACCGATCTATGAAGTGCAGCATCCATCGGAACAGATACTACACTTTGATCTTAGCCAAAAGGCGTTATTTAACGCCCACCCACAATGGGAGTATGTGACACAAGGTCGGAAAGTGGGATTTGAAAAGCCAGCGCCCGAGAAGGTGAGCGCTCTGGCCATTAAAAATTGCCTGGGCAGCCCCGTCGGCATTCCCCGGTAGGGGCGCCTCAGACAGTAAGCAATTAACTTACTCCTTCCCAAAGAGGGGAGGTAAAGCCTGGGAGGGTGGACCTCATAGAACTGCACAGGACAGATCAGACCCATAGACCGGCGGAAATCAAGCCCCGAAGGGCAAGACAATACCGATCTATGAAGTGCAGTATCCATCGGAACAGATACTACACTTTGATCTTAGCCAAAAGGCGTTATTTAACACCCACCCACAATGGGAGTATGTGACACAAGGTCGGAAAGTGGGATTTGAAAAGCCAGCGCTCGAGAAGGTGAGCGCTATGGCCATTAAAAATTGCCTGGGCAGCCCCGTCGGCATTCCCCGGTAGGGGCGCCTCAGACAGTAAGCAATTAACTTACTCCTCCCCAAAGAGGGGAGGCGAAGCCTGGGAGGGTGGACCTCCTAGAACTGCACAGGACAGATCAGACCCATAGACCGGCGTAAATCAAGCCCCGAAGGGCAAGACAATACCGATCTATGAAGTGCAGTATCCATCGGAACAGATACTACACTTTGATCTTAGCCAAAAGGCTCACTTCATGATTTAATTGACACTTTTTAAAATGTTTATCCATGATTTTTTGTTTACAATTAGTTCTCTTTCGTTTTCATTCTTTATGCATATTTTTCATTCTTTCGTCGTCTCTCTCCTAATTTTCCCCATCTTAAATAACACATAATCTCTCTCTATTCCTATCTACAACACCTCTCGAAAATTCTCCTCTCCATCCTTCACATACAAACTGAACGACGAATCTCGTCACTTGATTCGCCGCCATTTTGTAAAATAATTGTCTCGGTTTTAAACTCACTGATGACGTCATTGTTTGGCCTCGCGGCCATTTTACCAGACGATTTTTTTTTCTTTGCTACCATAACTTCCGTCAGATTTGATGATTTGAAGTTGACATAATCACTAGCGACATTTTATTGTTTTAAAACGATACAAATAAATCCGTTTGATTGTTTTATGTGGGCCTTATTCAAATACTTCAGCGTGTTTATTAGCCTGAATTAGTAATTGTTTTGCGTATCGCATTTCTAAGAAACACTTAAAGAGACAGTTCGCTTACTTGCACCAGAAATAGCACTCGATGATAGATTTTATCATGTCGTAGAGATAAAGTCAGCATAGGAAGTAAGAATTACAAAGTTTACGGACCGGTTTGTTTTTAGATATGATTTTCTAGCAAAATTCAATTTTTACGGTATCTTTTGTTGGTTCTTTTAAGTACGAAAAAAATTTTTTTTGTCTTTTCCTAAGAGAGAGTTAATTAAGGGGCAGTAACTCTATTCAACTGCTGTTATTACATCGAAAGCAATTAATTGGAAATTATTAATAAATGAACGTAAAGGAATACAATAATGGTAAATTTAAGAATTTATTTTGTTTAAATTTGAATTTTGTAGTGAATGAAATCACTGAACGAAATTCAGCAAGGAAAATTTAATAGTTTTTTGTACTGAATGAAATTACTGAATAAAATTCATACAGTTAATTGTTTTCGATGCTTCCATGCTTAATTTTATTCAGTAATTTCATTCAGTACAAAAAACTATTAAATTTTCCTTGCTGAATTTCGTTCAGTGATTTCATTAACTACAAAATTCAAATTTAGACTAAATAAATTCTTAAATTTACCATTATTGTATTCCTTTACGTTCATTTATTAATAATTAATATCCAGTTAATTGCTTTCGATGTAATAACAGTTGAATAGAGTTACTGCCCCTTAATTAACTCTCTCTTAGGAAAAGACAAAAAATACTTTCTAGAAAAACATTCGGTACTTACAGGAAAGGTCACGTGAAGGTTGCCAACATCTTAAGTGAAACTGTTTCTGTTAAACGAACTGGATTCGAACTTGACACACCCGTATCGTTAACAACTGAGCCACCGTCACATCTCTTCCAAAAACTTAAATTTGGGGAATATTTATTAATTTATGTCCAATAAACGTTTACATAAATTTGAAGTATCTGAATTCTCATGTAGTGTTTCCACCCTATCTTTGTCCGCCTTAAAATAAAACTAAATTAAACTAAATATAGCCTAATAGTACAACATTACCCACACACCTGCTAGGCGGAAGCCTAGCAGGTGTGTTCCAAAATTCATAATGATCTGTTCATTAGTTTAGAAGTGAATCCTATACATATGAATATATGTTTATATACACATACAAAAAATTTATGTACACATTGTTAAAAATAACAGAATTTGTTTAAGTATACCTTTTTATATTTTTTATAGTCTTCTAATGCGCTTTTTTGTATCAAAATAAAATAAACTGATAAATGTTCCATAGGTATCACGAACGTTTTCCATTCTTCGTCGAATCGTCCTCAGGTGTCGAAATCAAATGAACAAAAAAAAAAAGCTGGAGAAAGAAGAGCATTTTAAAAATATACCGGAGAGACACGCACTTAAAATAATGTTGACGATTTAATTCTTTTTCGCATTAATTAATTAATTAAGTGTTTAAGCAATCACTGAATCTATCATGTACAATTGAATAATACATTGAGCAGGGAATTAGGGGGGAGCAAACAATAATGAATTAATAAAATGTCTTTTTATGAATTTAAACTCAGCGTCGCCGTTGTAGCATCACAGAATAAAATCGTACTACGCAAAGCATTTTAAAATGGTTCTACTAGTTTCATACATGATGTTTGTAATTGTAGGTTGTTATGTTTTTATGTAGATAGCTTCCAGTATTTTTTTAAAAATTGGTCTCATAATGTACTATTTTAGCGTTATTAACTAGTATTTCTTCTAAATCAGAGAATGGGTAGTTATCTTTTGTAGATGTTGGTAAATTGAGTTTAAGAAATGCATTGTGAGGCGGTGGGATAAGGTAGCGCTTGTAAAACCAATGTAGCTATTATTATTATTATTATTATTATTATTATTATTATTATTATTATTATTATTATTATTATTATAGGAGTAACATTCTCTCAAAGGGAATTTAAACTTATAAACAACATTGGTTCTTTCGAGTGATTTTTGGGTTAGGGGGGAGTTGTTTTACTACAATAGTTTGGGTTTTAAATTTTATGTAGTAAATAATGAGTCTAATTTTATTATTATTGTCAATTGGGGATATGTATGTGCGTATAATATCTTTCATGACTTTTTCTTATATATATATATATATATATATATATATATATATATATATATGGGAAGAGAAGGATGACGGTAATCCGACGTGATGGGAAAATGAAAAAGGAAAAATAAAAAAATGGATGTTTTTTATGTGTACATCAACGTTTCGTCTTTATTTATAAGACTTCATCAGGATGATAAAATAGAGAAAAAATGTCATGCAAATACAGATACATGTAGGGTAGACATATTGGGAGGAAAAATAGAATGAAATAATGGCCACTGCTGGGTGGACGTCCGTATTTGTTGGAGAAATAGAAATGAATGTTGAAGAAAATGAGTGGGGAAAAAATGGAAGGATGGGGTGAGCAAGGACTACTGTGGCTGGTGGTAAGAGAAAGAGGTGGGGGATGAGCAGGGGTAAAGTGGATGGCAGAGAGGGAGTGGAGGAAGAGGGGGGAGGGAGGTGTTTGACCAGATGGCTGCGGTCAAGATTGAAGGGGAAAAGTAAGTTGGAATGTTTGTGTATGGGGGGGGGTGTATGCAGGGTTAATCTCCACGTTGTTGTCTTACTGTACTCCTAAAAAACTCATTAACCCTTATCCTTGAGTGGCCTTTGGGCCTTGATAAGTGGTGACTAGTTAGTACATAAAAAAATAAAAAATAAAACAAATATATCAACTAATGGAGTAGTCACTGTGACATAGACAGATACACCCGATTCCATAGCCTGCGACAGCATCCTTTCGGCTAACCACACACACGTTGATATTTGATGAGGGTATGTTATTAGAGAACAGCGCGTAGGTTGTCCGAATAAGTTACTTGTTACAATCTCACAAATTAATGGCGAACTAATTAGTTTGTGATTGTCCTCGTGTTGGCGACATTAGGTGAATCAAGACGGACAGGGTTTTCCAGCTGAGTGCTTCATCGAATAGACGCCATATTGCCGGCATTTCGGCAGACGAGCGGGAAAGACAAAACCTGTCAAGCGTGAAAGGGACAGTCGACCCAAGAGAATTTTAATGTGGAAAAATAAAACTTTTATTTTCTTTACTTTTCTTTTTCCTTTTTGTAAGTTTAGTCGGATTTCTTTGTTTTTGATTACCTCTTTATTTTATTTGACGTTTTTCTTCTCTTTCCAATCATTCTATTTTTTTTTTCATTCTTTCCTTCTCCCATTTTTTTTATTGTTTTTCCAATTTTTCTATTTTTTTTTCATTTTTTCATTCTCCCATTCTTTTTATTGTGTTTACTTTATTTTATTTCATGCTTTTCTCCTCTTTCCAATCTTTCTATTTTTTTTCATTCTTTCATTCTCCCATTCTTCTTATTGTATTTACTTTATTTTATTTTACGTTTGTCTCCTCTTTCCAATCTTTCTATTTTTTTTCATTCTTTCATTCCCCCATTCTTTTTATTGTATTTACTTTATTTTATTATACGTTTTTTTCTATTTCCAACTTTTCTATTTTTTTCATTCTTTCATTCTCCCATTCTTTTTATTGTATTTACTTTATTTTATTTTACGTTTTTTCCTTTTTCCAACTTTTCTATTTTTTTCATTCTTTCATTCCCCCATTCTTTTTATTGTATTTACTTTATTTTATTTTACGTTTGTCTCATCTTTCCAATCTTTCTATTTTTTTTCATTCTTTCATTCCCCCATTCTTTTTATTGTATTTACTTTATTTTATTTTACGTTTGTCTCATCTTTCCAATCTTTCTATTTTTTTTCATTCTTTCATTCTCCCATTCTTTTTATTGTATTTACTTTATTTTATTTTACGTTTGTCTCCCCTTTCCAATCTTTCTATTTTTTTCATTGTTTCATTCTCCCTTTTTTATTGTATTTACTTTATTTTATTTTACGTTTGTCTCCTAGACGGGTTTTACAATTTACATAATTCATTTCTTTTAAACTTCTATTAAATTCATATTTACAAATATACACTTATAACTGCTATTATAAAATGTACAAATGTATTTACAATATTTTCCGATAAGGTGATATTAATAAGGTGGTAGTAAGAATAAAATCAAAATTGCCTAACACTTCTATCTGGTCATGTTGAGAGGATGGATGGAATGTCAGTTCAATGATGGAGCGATAATGATGAATAGAATGAACTTAGTTTGTTTACTTATAGGGAAACGGTTTCTGACAAGTATTTTTTGACATTGTATTTGAAGACAGCTGAGTTGTAGTCTGCAGCAAAGCAGTCCCGTGGAGATTTGTTCAACAGACAGAAGGCTATTGGTAAGAAACTCTGTTCATGGAAATTCCGTCTGAACAAGGCACATGAAGAAAGAAAAATATATTTTACGGTGTTGTAATTAGACGAGTTCTTGCTGCAGATGTCTTACAAGGAGTAGCCAGAGATTTGAACCCAATCGATGATCTGTCATTGAAATAACGATAGAGTAGAGAAAGAATAACAACGTCTCTTCTGAGATAAAGGGTCGTAAAGAACAGAAAATATCATTTTCCTACATGATTGCAAAATAGATTTTGTACTCTGCCAAAGCAAGGAGGATTTTGCACTCTGCCAAAGCTAGGAAGATTTTGTACTCTGCCACAGAAAGGAAAAATTTGTACTCTGCCAAAGCAAAGTAGATTTTGTACTCTGCCACAGAAAGGAAAAATTTGTACTCTGCCAAAGCAATGTAGATTTTGTACTCTGCCCAAGGAAAGGAAGATTTAGTACTCGTCCAAAGCAAGAAAGATGTTGTACAATGCGAAAGCAATGAAGATTTTGTACTCTGCCAAAGCAATGGAGGATTTTGTACTCTGTCAAAGCAATGGAGGATTTTGTACTCTGCCAAAGTAAGGAAGATTTTGTACTCTGCCAAAGCACAGAAGATTTTGTACTCTGTCAAAGCACAGAAGATTTTGTACTCTGTCAAAGCACAGAAGATTTTGTACTCTGTCAAAGCACAGAAGATTTTGTACTCTGTCAAAGCAAAGAAGATTTTGTACTCATCCAAAGCAGTGAAGATTTTTTACTCTGCCAAAGCAAAGAAGATTGTGTACTCTTCCAAAGCAAGGAAGATTTTTTACTCTGCCAAAGCAATGAAGATTTTTTACTCTGCCAAAGCACAGAAGATTTTGTACTCTGTCAAAGCACAGAAGATTTTGTACTCTGTCAAAGCACAGAAGATTTTGTACTCTGTCAAAGCAAAGAAGATTTTGTACTCTTCCAAAGCAAGGAAGATTTTGTATTCTTCCAAAGCAATGAAGATTTTGTACTCTGCCAAAGTAAGGAAGATTTTGTACTCTGCCAAAGCAAGGAAGATGTTGTACTCTGCCAAAGCAAAGAAGAGTTTGTACTCTTCCAAAGCAATGAAGATTTTTTACTCTGCCAAAGCAATGAAGATTTTGTACTCTGCCAAAGCAAGGAAGATTTTGTACTATGCCAAAGCAAGGAAGATTTTGTACTATGCCAAAGCAAGGAAGATTTTGTACTATGCCAAAGCAAGGAAGATTTTGTACTCTGCCAAAGCAATGAAGATTTTGTACTCTGCCAAAGCAAGGAAGATTTTGTACTCTGCCAAAGCACAGAAGAGTTTGTACTCTGCCAAAGGAAGGAAAGTTTTGTACTATGCCAAAGCAAGAAAGATTTTGTACTCTGCCAAAGCAAGGAAGATTTTGTACTATGCCAAAGCAAGGAAGATTTTGTACTATGCCAAAGCAAGGAAGATTTTGTACTATGCCAAAGCAAGGAAGATTTTGTACTCTGCCAAAGCAATGAAGATTTTGTACTCTGCCAAAGCAAGGAAGATTTTGTACTATGCCAAAGCAAGGAGGATTTTGTACTATGCCAAAGCAAAAATAGATTTTGTACTATGCCAAAGCAAGGAGAATTTTGTACTCTGCCAAAGCAAGGAAGATTTTGTATTCTGCCAACGCAAAGAAGATTTTGTACTATGCCAAAGCAAGGAGGATTTTGTACTATGCCAAAGCAATGAAGATTTTGTACTCTGCCAAAGCAATGAAGATTTTGTACTCTGCCAAAGCAAGGAAGATTTTGTACTATGCCAAAGCAAGGAAGATTTTGTACTATGCCAAAGCAAGGAAGATTTTGTACTATGCCAAAGCAAGGAAGATTTTGTACTCTGCCAAAGCAATGAAGATTTTGTACTATGCCAAAGCAAGGAAGATTTTGTACTATGCCAAAGCAAGGAGGATTTTGTACTATGCCAAAGCAAGGAGGATTTTGTACTATGCCAAAGCAAGGAGGATTTTGTACTCTGCCAAAGCAAGGAAGATTTTGTATTCTGCAAAAGCAAGGAAGATTTTGTACTATGCCAAAGCAAGGAGGATTTTGTACTATGCCAAAGCAAGGAGGATTTTGTACTATGCCAAAGCAAGGAGGATTTTGTACTCTGCCAAAGCAAGGAAGATTTTGTATTCTGCCAACGCAAAGAAGATTTTGTACTATGCCAAAGCAAGGAGGATTTTGTACTATGCCAAAGCAATGAAGATTTTGTACTCTGCCAAAGCAAGGAAGATTTTGTACTCTGCCAAAGCAAGGAGGATTTTGTACTCTGCCAACGCAAAGAAGATTTTGTACTCTGCCAAAGCAAGGAAGAGTATTAATTCCAAATTTGACAGCGTTACGCAATCTTAAGTCTTAGCTGGAGAGGATGTAAGCGGAAGTCAGATACATTCTAAGGCAGTAGAATCAGCCAACCATTTGTCGTGTAGATTGGTTATATCCTCCGCTTGAGATCTTGAGTGAAAGTCAGTTCTAGGAGCTTGGAAAATAACGGAATTCCTAAAAAAAGTGCTGTTAAAAGGAATAAGCCACTTTTTTCCATTGCACCAGATCCGAAGAGAGATAAGTGCCTGTTCCTCCATATCTCGGTCTGTCTGTCTGTCTGTCCGGCCCCCTCTCTCTCTTTCCTGATACTACACTTAATCTTTTCTTCCTCGGTCAGTGAAAGATAACTCTTTCTCGACTGATGCATTTTTTTGTCCTAATCCAGAAGGCCACTTTTTGGAGAGCTGGATTATCCCCACAAAAAAACGACCTTATGTCTAACCCTGCCCTCGTGGGGAGCCAAGTAAATAGGGACTATTATCTTTGTAAAAGATTGCATCAGGAATCATGTACTTTTCAAAACAGCATCTATAATTTCAGAAAATAATTTATTGTTGTCATAAAGTTCCCTATTTTTGTCACAGATTATTATTATTATTGTAAAAAAAATGGTTCCCTTTTATTTCGTCCAAGAAGAGAAGAAGAATCTACCAAAATTGCGTCTCATGTTTGCCGCGCTTTATTCACCTGGAACAAACTTGTCAAACATTTTCACTTTAACGATCGTTCCACGATGACGACGCACGGATGATTTCGCAACCTTTCAATTATTCCCAAGACCTCGAAGAGTAATCCAAGGATTAACCTCCACCGTATATTTTAATGTTTCATCAATGATTTTGATTGAAACTGTCCATGTCTCTAGATTGATATTTAATGAATCAGCTTCCTGTTCTTCCATTGTCGAGAAGCCATACCTAATGCCACATTCATATTCTTGGCGGACTGGGATGTATTATTATGAAGTTCAGACTAGCGTAAAAAAAAGTCTGACTTGAAGTCAATTTCTAAAAGCCGTCCACCATATGCTATGGATAGCGTCTGAGCAAGTAAATGTACAACATTTCTGAGCGAGTAACGGGAAACCATGGCTGATTTCATATATTTGTTTATCTCCCTGCAAGAGGGTGGACACAAGGTCACGTGAGATTTTGAAGAGCAAACGCACTAGGTGAAGTGCACTCTAGCCCACAAAAATGCCTGAGATGCCTAAGTTTTTTCTAATTTATCCGTTTGTTCTATTAAATCACTTTAATTAATTACTTTTAGCATCGAGTAAACTATTCCATATATATATAGCAAAATAGGACAATCAAATTACAACTGAATAACACGAGACATTAATTTACTATAAGCTGTTTAAGAAAATAGTTATGCAAATGAGGTAAACAAATAATTGTGTTTGGTCTTTTGCTTGTTACTATATATACTGTATTTCAGAAAAGTATCATGTCTTATTGATTTAAATTAGAGTAACCCGTTTTGATTGTAAAGAAAAAAACCTTTCGCATTTATTCATTTGGAATTCATAATAAAACTCTGATCATATTATTTGCTTGTCACCGTGAACACTTCATCGATACATAGATATTTTAGATGGTGGAAGAGAGAGCGAATAACAGAAAAGGTCGATGATAAGAGAAGTAAGGGGGAGGAATGGAATCATCATCACCACCATCATCATCATCATCATCACTATAATCGGTTTAACGTCCGTTTTATATGCTGGCATGTGGTGAACGGCTTTTAGAAATTGACTTCAAAACAAACCTATCTCTGACCAGGTCTTTATTTATTCCTTATCTCTCAATTTCATTTTTATCACTTCCTCCCATCGTTTCCTTGACCTTCTCTCTCTGAAAAAGACATGCTACCTTAGCTGTTCTACATCTACTAACCCAAGAACTCTGATCCATTTTTTCAACGTGGCCATACCATCGAAGTCTCCTGTTCTACACGCATCTCCCTATACCGTCCAGATTTAATCTTCCTCTGCAGTTATCAAAACTAAGCCTGTTTTAAAGACAGACATTACACATCCGTCGTATAATTCTCATATCATTTCTCTCCATGCAACGCATGTCCTCAACCCTCAGTGACAAAGTTTTACTTCCATATATCACAATTCGTACACATGCATGATACGCTCTTTCATTGGTCGACAGTGGTAACGCTCTGCTGGTTAGTTATGGAATGATGTAAATAGTTAAATATGCGCGATGACATTCCCTTTTGTTGATAATGGACTATTCCAAGCCTTTTTTCCCTTTCATTTTCTTGATTACTTTCGACTGTTAATAAACAAAGGGAGGGGGATAGCTCGGCCTATTTAAAAAAAAATTTTTTTTAACGTAGTTCACCCCAAACAAGGCAGGCCGCCACTGTAGACGTAAGGGGCTACTGAGAAGAAAGAAAAGGGGAGAAGGTTGGGAGGGGGGGTCAACCTAAACTGGGATCTGCGCAGCGAGATGTCTGCTTACATTAATTTTAAATTTCTGCATGTCAGTACTGTCGGGGAAACAGGAGGCAGGGAGGGAGTTCCAGAGGCCAGCAGCACGAGGAAAGAAGCTATTGGAATAGAAGGCTCTTCGGCATCTGGGGACCTCCACATTGAATGGATGGGATTTAGTTGATTGTCGAGTTGGTCTAGTGAATTTACGTCGAGGGGGCACCAGAGTAGCTAATTCATCGGAGCATAATCCATTGAAGTATTTGTAAAACAAGCACAAGGATGCTACATTGCGGCGATGGGACAGGGACTGGAGCTTGGTTGACAGTGAGGGACCTATTAGGTTGGCGACTCTTTTTTGGAGCAAAGTGAAGTATCTGTTCTGATAGAACACTTCATCTTTTCTGTCCTCTGTCATTGATGGAGAATCCTCTAAGATTTATTTATGTCCCAATCCAGAGTGCCACTTTTTGGGGAGCTGGATTTTCTCCACATTAACAATCGACTTTCTGTCTAACTCTTCCCTCGTGGGGAGGCAAGTAAATAGGGTCGCCGTATAGAATAACACCGGGGTCAAACAACATACAGTGAGAGAGAGAGAGAGAGAGTAAGAGTATTACATCGAAACTTGGTAAGAGATGCGTCACTTGATTAGTTGAGGGAGATATATATATATATATATATATATATATATATATATATATATATATATATATATATATAGAAAGAGAGAGAGAGAGAGAGAGAGACGGAAGGGAGAGATAGGTTAGGTTAGAATCCATGTCATATGAAATAAGAGCACAGTTGAAAAATTAATTACTTCGGGTGACATCTTTTGCAAGTAAGCCGACTTCACTTGATTAGGGGAACTTACTAATTATTCGTAATTAGCCGAGAACCGTTGGCAAATTGTAACCACATTACATCTGCGACACGGATTTTGTAGACTTTATGGCGTCACCTAGCGGCGTCACCTAATCCTCAAGAGTAGATAAGCGCGAAATGCTTGTTTGAAAAGTAAAAGAGCATATCAAATTTTTGAGGAGTGGAGAATTAACAATGTGTTGCTCGCAGTTCAAACCATTACAAAATACTAGAGAAAATATGACCCATTGATTCACCCATTGCGTAAATATATATATATATATATATATATATATATATATATATATATATATATATATATATATATATATATATATATATATATATATATTAGAATAATACCCGTCCCAGAACAGGTAAAATTAATTCCCAGGACAAAACAGTTTTGCACCACTTTTATGTCTCCTAAATCAATATAAAATGATACTACACCTTATGTATGGAATCCTTATTCCAATTTTGATCAAAATCCATTATATCATTTTGATTCTAGAAAATGTCTGAAATTTAAGGATTAAGCTTAAGGGTTCTTAATAAGAAATTGTCATTCAGGGAATCTTGCTTAATTGGCGTCTAATGAATATAAATCAAATTTAATGTACATCTGAAAACAATTGAATTTTCAAATTGGATGTTGCCCTATATTATGCCACCATATTATGCCCCCTAAAACCCCCTTAAAATACTCATAAAGAAACTGAAATTTAGGGGTCTATTTATTAATCCGATGTGTATTCAATTTCAATAGTATGTATTTGATATCAGTCGTATATATATATTGTTAACATTGTACAAAGATCGAAAGTATCTGAATTTTCACAAAGGGCTTCGACCGTTGTTTTCTCTCTTTACATGAAGCTAAACACAAACTCTAAGCAATGTGTGCATTATTTGATGACGTATTTAACAGAATTTGATATGTATATTGATTGCTGTATTGATAGTGTAAACGTTTTACGGGTTGAATCGAGGGAACAATTCGAAAATGCAAAGGAAGCACTACTAAAAGAGGCGTAACAAAGAATAATGATAATGATATTCCGCATAACTGGCGCACTGTTGCGATAATCTTATTTGCTTTTGTAAAATTTGGTATATTCGGAATACTGTTCTCATCTTGGGTGATGTAACCTCCGACCTTCTTCAGGTGTACTTTGTCGAACTCGGGATATTTCTGTCGAACTCGGGAATCTGGACGAAATTTCGAACGGAACCCTTTATTAAATCCACGGAGGTAGCATGTTTTCGTTCCATCTGCCATGACTCCGCAATTCTTCGTATCGCCCGCACTGAGGATTGAACCGTCAACCTTCAGATGACTGTCACTTAGAACTGAATTTTACTTAGTACTATATCCACTGCGCCACGGGTCCAAAACATTATTTGCTTTTGTAAATACAAACTGTCCGTAGCACGTGTCGTGCTGTTGTTGTAATGGTACACTTATAACTAGTTACAATATCAGCCTTCATAGACATACGGTAGTTGTAGCAGGATCGGCATAATTGTCTTAATAGCCAAATAGTATCAACTGCGTGTAACAGTCCACATATTTGTTGTGGACCTGGGTAAGGCCGAATGAATGACACAGGAACACATGGTTTAAATGAACAAAGGTATATATTATATAATAGAAAGAAAGAGATACAAGGAGATGTGCTCTCAACCGCCATTGCCGGTTTGCCTGGGAAGAAGAGAACAAGTGTCACGTGCTTCCCGTATTTATAAGGTGGACGAGTCCATTAGTTCTCCGTAGGTAGGTACGGCACCATAACAATATTAAAACCAGAAACATAAACCATTAAAACAACTCACGTATTGCAGATTTATGGGGTTACCACTTATTTTTACCATTATATTGTCAGGGAATATTTGGGAGGTAACGGTGGTTAAGTGGATAACGACACGGACTGAAGGCCTGGGTGTTCGAATCCAGTCGGTTCCACAGTACCACTTTCACTTAGGGATGTTGGCAAGGTTCTCGTGTTGCTTCCCGTGTTACTAAGCCTACAGTGACTATGGGAGTACAGGAGTAGAATATAAAATATAGATCGTGATTGAACTCAGAATGTTACGATAGCAGACATACTCTAACTTATCGTCCCTAGACATGTCCAAGACGATTGATTTAGTATGATCGTCGTTTCTAATTACTGTTGCCACCTCCCAAACCTATAATATATATCAAGCCGTCCTAAAAACTAGTCAGATATAATAATACTAACCCCGCAGTGACTATGAAAACATAAAATATAGATTTAAATAATGACGATTGAACTAAAAATGCCAAAAGAACCAGCACTCGCTAACTAGCATACTTATAGTCCTAGGG
>OY744544.1:23462258-23512946 GCA_963556195.1 Sepiola atlantica
TAGTTATTGATGTCAAATTATTTATTAATTGATGTCAAATTATTTATTAATTTATGTCAAATTATTTATTAATTGATGTCAAATTATTTATTAATTGATGTTAAGTTATTGATGTCAAATTATTTATTAATTGATGTCAAATTATTTATTAATTGATGTCAAATTATTTATTAATTGATGTTAAGTTAAAATTTGTAAGGGATGATCACTCGATGAGTCAATTTAAAATTACAGCTAATTTTAACAAGTAAAATAGAATTTCTCCACACATAGATTAATCCCTAAAACTGAGGAATATTTTAGCATGTATTTTTTTGTCATTAAAACATATAAGAAAGAAAAACCTCACCAAAAATAAACGTGAATAAACTCAGCTTTAGTATAAAATAGATCCTACATTTTTTTTGTTTACTTCTGTTTATATGGCTCACTGGATATTTTAGCTCTCCATTAATTCATGCGTTCCGATTTAATCCTGGGAAATCGATATCATCCAGGAGATCTCTATAAACATTTCGAAGAGATTTCTCTGGAGATTCGAAGGCACGCTTTACTTGGACAGTGTATTCTCTTTTATCAACTTCACAACAACTCGGCGTAATGTTGATAATGGCTCCTGCTGAATGTCTTCTTGTCACAGAAGATTCAATTAATAACCTAATGTCATAATAATTCTTCGAATGGCGTAATGAGAAGTGATTCAATCTGTAGGATATCAAGCAGAATGTAATTGATGTAATAAATAACAAATCTAACCAAAATATAATTAGATGACTTCGCTATAATAAACACAAGAAGGTTAATAAATAATAACACGTCTTTGCACATGATAAACGATGCCATTACTGACTGTCCCGGTAATTCGGATAAAGATATAAGTTATTGATACTGAAAAACCGGTGGATTACTTTGTATCATAAAATATAATATCGTACCAATTGTTACCATATGAATGGTACGGTGGTTAAGTGGAAAACGATATGAACTGGTGAGCAAGGGGTGCCAGGTTCGAAATCAGTTCATTCCTTAATTTCCATAACAACACTTTTACTTAGGAATGTTGGCAACCTTCACTAGCCTCCTGTATGTACCTGGTTCTTTTTTACAGCTAATATAGTAAACCAAGTGGAGCTTCGATGTTTGTTCTGTTGTTTAGTTGCTGGTTCTATGTTTCCAATTTTATTTTTTTTGCCCGACAACGGTGTGTCAACGTGATTATGTTATATATATATATATATATATATATATATATATATATATGAAGAGTTCGAATGCAAAACGCGATAAATCCAATTAGTTTAAATTGTTACCGTAAACAATAAAAAAGCTGAATATATTAAATGTAGACTTTGACTAAATGTTTATGTTTACTGAAAGCGAAGAGAAATCATGACGGTACCATATTATGTAAAATATGACTTTTAGGTATGGTCGAGTGTTCAGATGGAACACTTTTCGTAGTAATAGTTTCGTACTTTTGAGAATGGAGCTTATCGCGTTTTGCAATCGAACTCTTCATTTATATATATATATATATACATGAGAGTAATCCGACGTAATGGGAAGTGAAAAAGGAAAAACCAAAGGATGTTTTTTTTATGTATTCATCAACGTTCCGTCTTTATTTGTAAGACTTCCTCAGGATGATAATTTTAAGAAAAATGTCATGCAAGTCAGTCAGTGGCATAGAGACTTCTCTCCGCCCGGACCTTGGTCCAGCGGTCTTAGTAGCCACGGTTACTAACAGGAGGTATCCATTGTCTCCCGAGACTTAACAGATGTCTACTAGTTTTTACGATGTCAATATCCTAGTTCGAATCTCACGTAAGTTTACAGGATTTTTTTTTTTGTAACTGGATACGTTTTTTTATGGATTTAAAGAACATAATAATAGTTTTTAAAAAATGATTATATAAATATTTTTAAAAACTATATGACCCTTTTTTTATAGATATAAAGGGCTATTCGGCATTAATTCAAAGCGAAAGATTTTTAGATAAACACATAATGTTTACTTGGGGGGGGGGGCGATAAAACAATAGTTAACTACATTAATTATACTACTTACATTAATTATACTACTTACATTAATTATACTGCTTACATTAATTATACTGCTTACATTAATTATACTACTTACATTAATTATACTACTTACATTAATTATACTGCTTACATTAATTATACTGCTTACATTAATTATACTACTTACATTAATTATACTACTTACATTAATTATACTGCTTACATTAATTATACTGCTTACATTAATTATACTACTTACATTAATTATACTGCTTACATTAATTATACTACTTACATTAATTATACTACTTACATTAATTATACTGCTTACATTAATTATACTGCTTACATTAATTATACTACTTACATTAATTATACTACTTACATTAATTATACTACTTACATTAATTATACTGCTTACATTAATTATACTGCTTACATTAATTATACTACTTACATTAATTATACTACTTACATTAATTATACTACTTACATTAATTATACTGCTTACATTAATTATACTGCTTACATTAATTATACTACTTACATTAATTATACTGCTTACATTAATTATACTGCTTACATTAATTATACTACTTACATTAATTATACTACTTACATTAATTATACTACTTACATTAATTATACTACTTACATTAATTATACTGCTTACATTAATTATACTGCTTACATTAATTATACTACTTACATTAATTATACTACTTACATTAATTATACTACTTACATTAATTATACTGCTTACATTAATTATACTGCTTACATTAATTATACTACTTACATTAATTATACTACTTACATTAATTATACTGCTTACATTAATTATACTACTTACATTAATTATACTACTTACATTAATTATACTACTTACATTAATTATTCTACTTACATTAATTATACTGCTTACATTAATTATACTGCTTACATTAATTATACTGCTTACATTCGCATGCAAATACTAAGTAGCGTATTTATTTCTACTTAATTTCACAAATATTTTCTTCATACTAGCAACAAAGCAGTAGAAGTTAAAGATGGAAATTGACATACCAAGGTAAAGAACCAACACCACGCAAGGAGCAAATATAAACTACAACAACTACTACTACTACTATTAATGATAATAATAGTAATACAACTATTACTGATGATGATGATGATGATGATGATGATGATGATGATGATGATGATGATGATGATATTTCAAACTGATGATGATATTTCAAACTTAACCATGGCAAACAAAAAATATCTATTTCAAACTAAAACGTTAAACGTTAAAATGATGATGATGATGATGATGATGATGATGATGATGATGATGATGATGATGATGATGATGATGATGATGATGATGATAGCACTAGGAACCGTTCTGGAATACGACTAGGAGAAATTAGTTAGAATTAAAGGGACGATTGAAACCATACAATACACGGCAGTGATGAAAACAGCTGAAATATGAAAAAAAAACCTCCTCGGATGTGGAAACCACCCGACATAAACGGGTAACGCCGATCAACCACAGGTAAGATGAAACAAAAATATAACAAAAAGTATAGAAAGAATATTACGCGAATCTGCAAGAACAGAGAATGACAGAAATCACATAATCTGACATCTCTTCATCTCGCGCCCCCGCCTACAGAAAAATAATGAAATGGTGGCACTAGCCTTATTTGATGCCAATGAAAATGGTTGTGAAGCCTCAAACAGGTTGGAAAGCTAGAGGAAGAAGAGTACCATTCAGACCTCCACTAGTAGGGCGTGGACATTAATGGAATCCTGGAAAGGTTTGTTGTTTGTTATCTATAAATACTCTGGATCATTCATAAACTAAACAAAAAAAATAACTCATTATCTAGATCAACGAACCAGAAAACGAATTACTCTGCACAACGCATTGCACCTGAAATATGCTACTGTTAGGTAGATAGACAGGTAGGTTGAAGAAATATAAAAGGGAAATAAAATGGTTTCCGTAGATGAAAACAACGTGCTTGTCATCGGAACTTCTTTATGCAGCATACTCTTATCCAATAACACCGTTTTCAACACTAAACTCAAGAACAGTTTGCTCGCTACCTGAACTTCCTTCCGCAATATACTTTTTTAAATAACACCGTTTTCAACACTAATCTCAATCGCTTGAAGATTATAGCTAATATACGACTGGCAACTTCTTTTAGGCTCCTTTTTTATCGACGGTCGATACGCATAAATACTCATGTTCCGGCGTGAGCTTGTTATTTCTCACATCCGGGTGATGCACACCAGGCAGATATGAGACTTTTTATCGCGACGATACGGTAAGCCAGTATTATTTACTTCTACTTGATTCGGGTTTTTGCTCATAACGCTTACCACATGTAGTTCTCTCTCTCCCCCCCCCTCTCTCTCTCTCTCTCTCTCTCTCTCTCTCTCTTTCTCTCTCTGTATATATATATATATATATATATATATATATAGTAAGCAATGAAAATATATATGGCAATCAAGCTACACAGAGGCTCCCGTGATTCATCCCCGGGGGAATCGTCAGGCTAACGGTTGACGATTCCCTCCGGGGATGAATCACGGGAGCCTCTGTGTAGCTTGATTGCCATATATATTTTCATTGCTTACTACCTAGCTCTACTTACGTATCGATCACTGTTGAAGTAAATACTGAAAACTGACACATAAAAAATTATATCTCCTTATAATATTTTATGTGGATACATGAAGTACTAATATATATATATATATATATATATATATATATATATATATATATATATATATATATATATATAATATATATGATATACATATATATAATATTTATAAATAAATACTAAATTATTTATACCTACAGACGCTAGCGTATCAAGCTTATCGCTCTCATCAGTTCAGGAAAGTAACAATTTCGGGAAGCTCGCACCCAGTCAACAGAATCAGCCTAAAACCTGCAAGCAGGCGTCATATCAACTCGGCCACCGGAAACTGTCATGGGAAATGAAAAAGGAAAAACAAAAAGATGTTTTTTTATGTATGCACAGCGACTCTATTGTGAAGCAATGGTTGCGCAATCAGAATCACATATCTACTGAACTGACATTGCTTGAGTCAAGTGGCAAGAAGTTTAGAGTGCCTGGAAACAATGCCGGGACAAGCAGAGATTATTATTTAATAGTATATAGATTATTATTTTTTAATAGTATATAGATTATTATTTTTAATAGTATATAGTTTATTATTATTTAATAGTATATAGATTATTATTTTTTAATAGTATATAGATTATTATTTTTTAATAGTATATAGATTATTATTTTTAATAGTATATAGATTATTATTTTTTAATAGTATATAGATTATTATTTTTCAATTTTATATAGATTATCATTTTTTAATAGTATATAGATTATTATTTTTTAATAGTATATAGATTATTATTTTTTAATAGTATATAGATTATTATTTTTAATAGTATATAGTTTATTATTATTTAATAGTATATAGATTATTATTTTTAATAGTATATAGATTATTATTATTTAATAGTATATAGATTATTATTTTTTAATAGTATATAGATTATTATAATTTAATAGTATATAGATTATTATTTTTAATAGTATATAGATTATTATTTTATAATAGTATATAGATTATTATTATTTAATAGTATATAGATTATTATTATTTAATAGTATATAGATTATTATTATTTAATAGTATATAGATTATTATTTTTTAACAGTATATAGATTATTATTATTTAATAGTATATAGATTATTATTATTTAATAGTATATAGATTATTATTATTTAATAGTATATAGATTATTATTATTTAATAGTATATAGATTATTATTTTTAATAGTATATAGATTATTATTTTTTTATAGTATATAGATTATTATTATTTAATAGTAGATAGATTATTATTTTTAATAGTATATAGATTATTATTATTTAATAATATATAGATTATTATTTTTAATAGTATATAGATTATTATTTTATAATAGTATATAGATTATTATTATTTAATAGAATATAGATTATTATTTTTTAATAGTATATAGATTATTATTATTTAATAGTATATAGATTATTATTATTTAATAGTATATAGATTATTATTTTTAATAGTATATAGATTATTATTTTTAATAGTATATAGATTATTATTATTTAATAGTATATAGATTATTATTTTTTAAGAGTATATAGATTATTATTTTTAATAGTATATAGATTATTATTATTAAATAGTATATAGATTATGATTTTTTAATAGTATATAGATTATTATTATTTAATAGTATATAGATTATTATTTTTTAATAGTATATAGATTATTATTTTTTGATAGTATGAAGTTTTTATTTTTTAATAGAATCTAGATTATTATTTTTAATAGTAGATAGATTATTATTTTTTATAGAATATAGATTGTTATTTTTAAATAGTATATAGATTATTATTATTTAATAGTATATCGATTATTATTTTTAACAGTAGATAAATTATTAATTTTTATAGTATATAGATTATTATTTTTTAATAGTATTTTGATTATTATTATTTAATAGTATATATATTATTTTTTTAATAGTATATAGATAAATATTTTTAAAAGTATATAGATTATTATTTTTAATAGTATATAGATTATTGTTATTTAATAGTATATCGATTATTATTTTTAATGGTATATAGATTATTATTTTTAATAGTATATAGATTATTATTATTTAATAGTATATAGATTATTATTTTTAATAGTATATAGATTATTATTTTTTAATAATATATAGATTACTATTTTTTAATAATATATAGATTATTATTTTTTAATAGTATATAGATTATTATTATTTAATAGTATATAGATTATAATTTTTAATAGTATATAGATTATTATTATTTAATAGTATATAGATTATTATTTTTTAATAGTATATAGATTATTATTATTAAATAGTCTATATCTTATTATGTTTTAATAGGATATAGATTATTATTTTTAATAGTATCTAGATTATTATTTTTAATAGTATATAGATTATTATTATTTAATAGTATATAGATTATTATTTTTTAATAGTATATAGATTATTATTATTAAATAGTCTATATCTTATTATGTTTTAATAGGATATAGATTATTATTTTTAATAGTATCTAGATTATTATTTTTAATAGTATATAGATTATTATTATTTAATAGTATATTGATTATTATTGTTTAATAGTATATAGATTATTATTTTTAATAGTATATAGATTATTATTATTTAATAATATATAGATTATTATTTTTAATAGTATATAAATTATTATTTTATAACAGTATATAGATTATTATTATTTAATAGTATATAGATTATTATTTTTAAGAGTATATAGATTATTATTATTTAATAGTATATAGATTATTATTTTTAATAGTATATAGATTATTATTATTTAATAATATATAGATTATTATTTTTAATAGTATATAGATTATTATTTTATAATAGTATATAGATTATTATTATTTAATAGTATATAGATTATTATTTTTTAATAGTATATAGATTATTATTATTTAATAGTATATAGATTATTATTTTTAATAGTATATAGATTATTATTTTTAATAGTATATAGATTATTATTTTTAATAGTATATAGATTATTATTATTTAATAGTGTATAGATTATTATTTTTTAAGAGTATATAGATTATTATTTTTTAATAGTATATAGATTATTATTATTAAATAGTATATAGATTATGATTTTTTAATAGTATATAGATTATTATTATTTAATAGTATATAGATTATTATTTTTTAATAGTATATAGATTATTATTTTTTGATAGTATGAAGTTTTTATTTTTTAATAGAATCTAGATTATTATTTTTAATAGTAGATAGATTATTATTTTTTATAGAATATAGATTGTTATTTTTAAATAGTATATAGATTATTATTATTTAATAGTATATCGATTATTATTTTTAAAAGTAGATAAATTATTAATTTTTATAGTATATAGATTGTTATTTTTTAATAGTATTTAGATTATTATTATTTAATAGTATATATATTATTTTTTTAATAGTATATAGATAAATATTTTTAAAAGTATATAGATTATTATTTTTAATAGTATATAGATTATTGTTATTTAATAGTATATTGATTATTATTTTTAATGGTATATAGATTATTATTTTTAATAGTATATAGATTATTATTATTTAATAGTATATCGATTATTATTTTTAATAGTATATAGATTATTATTATTTAATAGTATATAGATTAGTATTTTTAATAGTATATAGATTATTATTTTTAATAGTATATAGATTATTATTTTTTAATAATATATAGATTATTATTTTTAATGGTACATAAATAATTATTTTTAAATAGTATATAGATTATTATTTTTTAATAGTATATAGATTATTATTTTTAATGGTATATGAATTATTATTATTTAATAGTATATTGATTATTATTATTAAATAGTATATAGATTATTATTTTTTAATAGTATATATATTATTATTTAATAGTATATAGATTATTATTTTTTAATAGTATATAGATTATTATTTTTAATAGTATATAGATTATTATTTGATAGTATATAGATTATTATCTATAATGGTATATAGATTATCATTTTTTAATAGTATATATATTATTATTTTTAATAGTAGATAGATTATTATTTTTTTAATCGTATATAGATTATTATTATTTAATAATATATAGATTATTATTTTTAATAGTATATTGATTATTATTTTTAATAGTATATAAATTATTATTTTTAATAGTATATATATTATTCTTTTTTTAATAGTATATAGATTATTATTATTTCCTCACTAGTTTTCATACAAGTCAATCTCAGTGATTGTTCTCTGACAATAGCAAATGGTGTTCCCTGGAGCTTAAGTGAGAAGAAGTCCCCCCAAATATACAGCACTTTCCGTTTTTTTTTTCGATAACCAATGCAAACCACTTTGCAATATCGCAACAGCCGTTTACCATTGATTTCTCGTCAGCAATGATCGTTGGTCTTCTCTGCAATTGGAGTGGCATTAAGTCTCCCCAATATTCCAGTAGAGATATTGTCGGTGCTCTCCTCCCTCTGCTCTTTTAATCCTACTCGATGTTTCGCGACAGTTTTGTGTAGTTCTAACCGAGGCTGATGCCATTATTATTATGATTATTATGATTATTATGATTATTATTATTATTATTATTATTATTATTATTATTATTATTATTATTATTATAGTTTTCACAAGTAATAATATTGTCGGCATGACGCATTCCTTTGATCTATAGTTTATGAATGTTTTCATTGCGCTACATCAAAAGACAACAATAATGCAGATGCAGCATTTGTCTGCATTTTAAAGACGTTGTTTTATTATCTGCTGCACCCATTTTGTCACTTTCAGATGGCGCCAATTTTTATGGTTTTTGTGTGTCTGAAGCGGAAGCATCACACACAAACACACACACATATATATATATATATATATATATATATATAGAGAGAGAGAGAGAGAGAGAGAGAGATAGTAGTAAGTTTTTGAAAGGCTGTGGGCAATGCAAATTCCGGGTAAGATGCAAGTTGTAAGGAACAAAAGCAATAACAATAAATCGAATACGAAATATGACTTACTATTTTTTTTTTTTTTTTACTAAAATCTTACATAACAGGAAGAATGTTTTTAGCTGTTCGTGTGATGTCCGGGTGATTACATATCAATATTTATAGTTAATCTTGTTAATAGCATTCCTGCCCCCGTTCGCATATCCGTAAACTTCTAGTAGATAACACAAAAATCATCGCACAAAATACTAATACACTTAAACTCCACATACTCGAAGCCCTATACATTAAAACCGAAAAACCAGCTATTAACAAGATTAACTATACTATTAGTACTAATATACTCAAATGCCTATAAATTTAAATTAAACACAGTCCTTTATTTTCCCGCCTAAATAGAATATATATTCACTCCTAGGTCTATGACTGGTAAACATTGCTCCACTGACGATGGACCTGGAAGGGCCCGAAAGCGCTTTGGGAAGCTATGGCAATTTTATCAGCCAGTTTCCGTCTGAAACTAAGAACCTAATCAGAAAAACGGAAAAGATCTTAGAAAAAATAACCAGACACAAGATGTCCGTTATTTTTAATGATACTTGTATATATATATATATATATATATATATATATATATATATATATATATATATATATATGTGTGTGTGTGTGTGTGTGTGTGTGTGTTGGTCTGTGTGTATGTGTGTGTGTTTGTGTGTAAGTTTAGTGGGAGATAATCCGAGAAGAGCGCTCGATTATTAAGAAAAATAAAAAATCAAAGCGTAATATTTATTTATTAATGTTTGCATTTCAGTATATCAGAACCACATCGGTACCGTCGGCTTTTAACCCTAACAAAAGTGCCATATCAGGGCCTCTTTATCGGAACTCTCTTAAACCTCTGTTTATGTCTGTCTCTCCGGAAGATAGCTGTTCACGCGTTATGTTAATATTCTCACGATATTTCGAGCTTCTTTTAATTTTCATCATTTTTCCCAATTGAGTATTTTTACCGGCATCTAATGCCGGTGTTTTAGTCATAGGTGAGCAAAAAAAAAATTATTTTGTTCTTTGAACCAATATGTCGATACAATATAAATGTAAAGCATATTTTTAATCAACTATCGTGTTTCATAAAAGAAATGGGAATAAATATTGGTCTAAAAGGCCAACAAAGCATATTTTAACATCAACTATAGTATTTCATGAAAGAAATGGGAATCAATATGGGTCTAAAAGGCCAACAAAGCATATTTTTAAATAAACTATCGTGTTTCATAAAAGAAATGGGAATCAATATGGGTCTCAAAGGCCAACGAAGAATATTTTTAAATCAACTATAGTGTTTCATGAAAGAAATGGGAATCAATATGGGTCTAAAAGGCCAACAAAACATATTTTAAAATCAACTATAGTGTTTCATAAAAGAAATGGGAATCAATATAGGTCCAAAAGGCCAACAAAACATATTTTTAAATCAACTATAGTGTTTCATGAAAGAAATGGGAATCAATATGGGTCTAAAAGGCCAACAAAGCATATTTTTAAATCAACTATCGTGTTTCATAAAAGAAATGGGTATAAATATGGGTCTAAAAGGCCAACAAAGCATATTTTTAAATCAACTATAGTGTTTCATGAAAGATTTGGGAATCAATATGAGTCTAAAAGGCCAACAAAACATATTTTTAAATCAACTATAGTGTTTCATAAAGAAATGGGAATATATATGGGTCTCAAAGGCCAACAAAGCATATTTTAAATCAACTATCGTGTTTCATGAAAGAAATGGGAATCAATATGGGTGTAAAAGGCAACCAAATAATTTTTTTAAATCAACTATAGTGTTTCATGAAAGAAATGGGAATCAATATGGGTCTAAAAGGCAAGCAAAGCATATTTTTATATCAACTATAGTGTTTCATAAAAGAAATGGGAATACATATAAGTCTCAACGGCCAACAAAGTATATTTTTTAATCAACTATAGTGTTTCATGAAAGAAATGGGAATCAATATGGGTCTAAAAGGCCAACAAAGTATATTTTTTAATCAACTATAGTGTTTCATAAAAGAAATGGGAATCAATATGGGTCTAAAATTCCAACAAAGCATATTTTAAAATCAACTATAGTGTTTCATGAAAGAAATGGGAATCAATATAGGTCTAAAAGGCCAACAAAACGTATTTTAAAATCAACTATAGTGTTTCATAAAAGAAATGGGAATCAATATAGGTCTAAAAGGCCAACAAAGCATATTTTTAAATCAACTATAGTATTTCATGAAAGAAATGGGAATCAATATGGGTCTAAAAGACCAACAAAGCATATTTTTAAATCAACTATCGTGTTTCATAAAAGAAATGGGTATAAATATGGGTCTAAAAGGCCAACAAAACATATTTTTAAATCAACTATAGTGTTTCATGAAAGATTTCGGAATCAATATGGGTCTAAAAGGCCAACAAAACATATTTTAAAATCAACTATAGTGTTTCATAAAGAAATGGGAATATATATGGGTCTCAAAGGCCAACAAAGCATATTTTAAATCAACTATCGTGTTTCATGAAAGAAATGGGAATCAATATGGGTCTAAAAGGCAACCAAAGAATTTTTTAAAATCAACTATAGTGTTTCATGAAAGAAATGGGAATCAATATGGGTCTAAAAGGCAAACAAAGCATATTTTTAAATAAACTATAGTGTTTCATGAAAGAAATGGGAATCAATATGGGTCTAAAGGGCCAACAAAGCATATTTTTAAATCCACTATAGTGTTTTGTAAAATAAATGGGAATCAATATAGGTCTAAAAGGCAAACAAAGCATATTTTTAAATCAACTATCGTGTTTCATAAACATAAATTCAGTCAGATTTAATGATGGTGGGAAGGGGGAAAACTCCTTATTCGTGATTATATTCACAGTTGGTTTAGTATTAGTTTTAGATGGCCTATATAAATTGTGTTTTTAAAACTTGGATTATATTATAACTAGTTGGTTTTAACCGCACGCCATCGCTTCGCAATTTTATTCCCATTCATTAACTCCTCCCATTCACTCACATACGCACGGATACACACAACTAAAGAAATGGTACAATTTTCGAGTATTTAAAAAAGTATTTATTCTAAAAACTAAATGGAATCTTGTTTCAACTTTTAAAACGTTTATAAAATATCAATTCGTTTAAAAATGCTATTTATATTGCACATTTTACTTCAAGTATTGAATAGAAATTAAATTGTGAAGTTATAACGAGCGGGCGAAACCAGCTAGTCTATTAAGTATTTTAAGCAACAACAGCAGCAGCAGCAGCAACAGCAGCAGCCGACAGCTTAAAAATTGAATTCTGAATTGTTGACCGGTACCAAACTTTGAAAGCAGCAGCTGCCTAATCTGCCTACTGCCCATCATTTATCTATACTTGACTTCAAAATCATATTAATTCTCACTAGTATGCATCTTCCATGTTCATATCGATAATAAAGAACTAATACAACCTGCGATATGGTTACCTGCTATCCTCTAAATATATATGTAATCTTATTAACAGCGAACGTATGTTTCGTTTTAAAGCTGCATACGTTCAAGTCTGAAACGAGCAGCCTCGTTTTCGAGAATCGTAAATGTCTGCTAATTGAACCGTAAGGCCACCGATAACAAATAATCAACGATATTAATCAGTTTTCTTGGCCTCTTCAACTGAACAATCAGAGGCAACGATGTATCCGACATGTCATCCCCTGGAATGCTTCCAATTTGGCATTATCGCTGTTTGCCGAACGTCAGACGATTCTTCTTCGGAACACTAGAAGGCGTAACACTACGGAGGCCTTCATAGTTGATTCGTTTTTACGCGGCCAAGGCAGCAACATCTGTGTCCTTCCAAGCATTAAGCCGTGTCAGAGAATGCTTCTTATTGCTTTCATTAAGCGAAGAAAGATGTACGTAGAACGCTTGTACTTATAAATGTCAGCTTTAAGTAGTTAAGAGAAATTATGGACAATTAATTCCTTGATAAAGCGCCAAGTGATGTTTCTCTCCATTTGATTGCGAACACAGTTATCTCCCTTGATTCAGAAATAAATCCAAATACGAAAAGTTATTTCCTTGAAGATTGCTGACATGATTGTCTACGTATTTCCAGGGCGTAAAACAAGAGCAGATAATCGTAAGATGCGCCGATTCAAACTGTGCGTTTAGTGAAGAGATTATTATCTCAGACATATGTCTAGCAGACCGACGGTATTTCGAAGACGTTATCAGACCGAGAATATTTTATTGTCTGCTTCAATTGTTACAAAATAAGGACCCTGTTAAAATGTTACAAAATGAGGGCCGTGTTCAATTGTTACAAAATAAGGGCCCTGTTCAATTGTTACAAAATAAGGACCCTGTTAAAATGTTACAAAATAAGGACCCTGTTCAATTTTTACAAAATAAAGGCCCTGTTCAATTGTTACAAAATAAGGGCCCTGTTCAATTGTTACAAAATAAGGACCCTGTTTAAAAGTTTGAATGACACTTTTAGGAGTCAGATGTGTCCCCATAACGAAATCGTGAAACCACGTGATTTCAAGGCGAAGATTTTCTTTTCTCTTTGCTGGCGAGATTTCAAGCAGAGAAAAAAACGTGTTCGGGATTCTGTAACTAAGTAAAACGAGACGAGTTATCCGTCTATCTATCTGCCCTTTTCTCTCTCTTTCTTTTTCTCTTTCTCGCTCTCTCTCTCTCTCTCACTCTCCCTATATATATATATATATATATATATATATATATATATATATATATATATATATATATATATATAAGGTTAATACAACAAAAGATATAAGAGGCAACTAATATCTTTAATTAGTGAACATCCGGATAAAAATGAAGCTCAATATACTGGATAGAGCATTAATAGCACTAGATAGTGTGAAAGAATAAAATAAGATGCGAATCAAATTTTATTAGAATTCAATGTTTAAGCAAAGTTCTTTAAATTCCTTAACTCATAAGTTTTCAAAGAAAATTTTCTCTTCAGAGGACCATTACCGCAATGACATTACTGCAGGTAATAAAATTAAACTTTGAAAATATATAAAAATATATAAAATACTTAAAAGTATATAAAACATTAAATATCTGTGTTTTGGGCCGATATATTTGATGTTTTCTATACTTTTATGCATTTTATATATTTTTATATATTTTCAAAGTTTAATTTTATTACCTGCAGTAATGTCATTGCGGTAATGGTCCTCTGAGGAGAAGATTTCATTTGAAAACTCATGAGTTAAGGACTTTAAATTTATTTGCTTGAACTTTGAATTGTAATAAAATTTGATTCGCACCTTATTTTATTCTTTCACTTCATCTAATGCTATATATACATGGACGGCGGCACAGGGGGGGGGCAGGAGGGGGCTCAACACTTTTTGACTTGCCCCCCCACCTTACGGTCATCAATAATGAAGTTATATATGCATGTGTTTAACCGCCCCCCCCCACTTTTTAGGAGAGCCCACCACTTTTATAACTGTCCCGCCGGTCCTGATATATATATATATATATATATATATATATATATATATATATATATATATATATATATATATATTCACGCGTTTGAAAGTAACCTGTCTCTTCAATGTTTTCTGTGACTGTCCCTCTTTATAAATAAGCCCTTTTATGAATAAAAATCGGTGTCCGAGTGTTTTTGTATCTGCAGAGAAGAAAGAACCTGATTTCACGACGACGAGGATGTATTTCGTCACTTCAAGATGACGCATATTGTTCTTGCTTTCTTAAACAATATCTGCTTGAAGCAGAACATCATATACGTATATATATATATATATATATATATATATATATATATATATATATATATATATATATATATATATATAAAGTTAGGTATGTGTATATGTTTATATATTTCTATGTACATGATTCACTCCTAAATTAATTGACCGATCATTATGAATTTTGGAACACAGCTGTTAGGCGTAAGGTTTGGTAATGTGCGTTATATTTAGTTTAATTCAGTTTTATAATATAGGAGTTAAAAGTGGGTGGAAGCCATTTGTGAAAATTAAGATACCTCCAATTTTTTTGTGAAATAAGGATTCTAAGACATGAGATTTAGTATTTTGTTTTGAATCTTCGTAAGGGGGCATAAAAGTGCTGCAAAACTGTTCTGTTTAAGGGGTTCATTTTTTTAACCCGCCCTGAGACGGGTATTCTTATTGTATATACAGGGTGATTCATAAGTCACTTAGCTCTCTTTCTATCTCTCTCTCTCTTTCTCTCTCTATCTCTCTCTCTCTTTCTCTCTCCCCCCTCTCTCTCTCTATCTATATATCTATTTCTCTCTCTCCCCCCTCTCTCTATCTCTCTATCTCTCTCTCTCTCTCTCTATCTCTCTCTCTCTCTCTCTCTCTCTCTCTATATATATATATATATATATATATGCAGGGTGATTCATAAGTCACTTAGCTCTCTTTCTATCTCTCTCTCTTTCTCTCTCTCTCTCTCTCTTTCTCTCTCCCCCCTCTCTCTCTCTATCTATATATCTATTTCTCTCTCTCTCTATCTCTCTATCTCTCTATCTCTCTCTCTCTCTCTCTCTCACTCTCTCTCTATCTCTCTCTCTCTTTCTCTCTCTCTCTCTCTCTATATATATATATATATATATATATATATATGCAGGGTGATTCATAAGTCACTTAGCTATTCATTTTTGAAATTCTAAAGTTAAAAAATACGGTAATACAAAACAGAAAGTTTATTCAACAAATTCATTTATGGGAGTTTAAAATTACAGCATATTTTCAAAATTTCCACCTTCGTTCTGCATGCATAGCTCCATTCTTTTTTGCAAGGAATTTACGACTCTTTGTAGCATATTTGATTGATTATGAAATAAATATATATAGAAACAAATATATAATCGAACACATTTAAAATAACAAATAGCAGTAATTAGAGAGTAAGATAACAATTATCAAAAGTTCATAGTATGTTTGTGCTTCATATGGTAATCATTTTAAATAGCTAAGTGAAGTGACTTATGAATCACCCTGTATTAATATATGGAGAGATATTTAAATAAAATAGTTATCCACGGACGCGTGTTTCGCCATTACTGCGGCTCATCTATCTATTATACGAGGCCTGTCTAAAAAGTATCCGACTTTAGGCCAGAAAAAATACTTCAGATATGTTACGGGGTTGGGACCTTAATCCTCTTCAAAGTAAGCCCCTTGTGCTTGCACACACTTAGCCCATCGATCCATCCACTGCCGGAAACACCTCTGTTAGTCTTCTTTTGGAATGGTGTTCATCTCCGCCGTCGCGTTAGATTCAGCAGGTATTTGGAGAAGATGCGATTGGTGTAACACAAATTAAGGAGTGGTCCAACCGATTCAAAAATGGCCGCACATCAGAGGAGAGTGACCAGCGTTCTGGCAGGCCTCAAACTGCTCGGAGTGCCGCTGTTAAGTTAATATAATGCGGATATATATATATATATATATATATATATATATATATATATATATATATATATATATATATATATATATATATATATATAATGTGTTTTTCGGATAAAAATGATGAATATCCTCAGATTTGACATTTCACGAGAGAAGTAATTTCAAATATCATATATTAACTTTTAGTTTCGCAAACATATATGCACGCAAACAAACAAAAATTAAAATTATAGTAAAACTAAGATTCTCATGGATGGTTCTGCTCTTAAGTAGAAATCGACTCTGAAACTTCTTTGTCTTTCACTCTCATCAAATCTTTCTTGGAGTTCATACATTAGATCCATTGCTCTTTCTGCTTCTCGTAAAGTCGGTTCTCTCTATCGCTCCAAACACTTTCTCATACCTGAGGCTATTCTCTATTTCTACAAATATACTCTCAGACCATGTATGGAGTACTGTTGTCATATTTGGGTCGGTGAATCTCTGTCCCATTTGAGGGTTCTTGATAAGGTGCAGAAACGTATCTGTTATTTGATTGGCCACACTCTTTCTTCTTCTCTGCACCTTCTCTCTCACAGACGTGATGTTGCAGTCTTTTTTATAAATACTATTATGGCATGTGTTCTTTTGAATTATATAATCTATTCCCTGCTTATGTAGTTCCAGCTCGTTTGACTCGTTGGTCTAGCGGTGTCCATCAATTCGCTGTTTTCATACCTCATTGTAATACAGCTTCCTATTTCAGTAGCTCCTTTCCAAGAACTACAGGCTTGTGGAACTCTTTTCCTGCTGACTGTTTTCCTCCTACCTATAGCCTTGGTCTTTTTAAGAATAAGGCCAATTAGTTCAGGCAATATAGCACATTTTAGTGCCCAACTTGGAACAAATTGCAACAGAATTTTTTCACCACCAGGCATTCCCATGAGGTGTCTAGAACATCATACTAAAAGTCCTAAGAAATCAACGTTGAGGAAATATGTCTAATTTGCATAAATCCAAGATGGCCGCCAATTTTCGATAATTTGCCATATCTCCGCATTTAGATGTCATAATTGAGTGATTTGAAGTGCTAAAATGGGGTTTTTGAACACAAGGATTTACGTGGAGTAAGTTACATTTTTATTGGATAAAGAATTTATAGCCAAAAGAATGTATTTGCTCAACATTTTAGGCATAAATAGGCATCTCCTGTTATTGCGAGAATCATCTTTCGTTCTTGTTAGCTCCTTACATCAAGTGGCTTCATGCCTTGTGTGGAGCGATTTCCATTAAAAAATAAATAAAAAATAAACGCTCATTTTTGTTATTATTGGGTCATCATTCAAGGATAAGGGTTCATGAGACAAAATGATTGGCAGCCGAAAGATGAGAAAAACTATGGTAGTACTAACATTGATCTATGGTTTACACTGAAAAACATTGACATTGGATTTGAAGAAGACCTAGTTGTAATCAGCATGGAAGCAGTCCCACAGTAATGTGTTTCACATATGTGAAGCAATTACAAAGAAGCTTTGTTCGTGGAATTTCCGCCTGGTGCTAAGCACATGGATGGGGGGGGGGGGGAGAAAAGTTTTTTTCCGTTTTGGTAGAGAGACGAGTCCTTGCAGTGAATGAACTACAATGATTGATCAAAGATTGGAGATCAGTCGAGCACCTCCCACTGAAAGAATGATAGAGTAAAGTGATAGACATTGAATTTGAAGAAGACCTAGTTGTAATTAGCATGAAAGCAGTCCCGCAGTAATGTGTTCCACATTCTTAGGGAAAAGAAGAGATAACCTTCACTAGATTTCGAAGTCGATTTTCTACTCTGTGAAGGCATGAATCAGATCTGATCTTCCGCTCGTTTTTTTTTTTTTTTTAAATATACGATAAGTTTTTAACAGACTGAGAAAGATCCCGTTTTCACAAAGCTACGTGCGCTTTGGCTAGGAGAAAAGTGTAGTATCTGTTCTGATACTGCACTTTACCTTTTCTGTCCTCAGTCAGTGAATGAAAATATCCTTCTAGACTGAAGCAATTCTTATTTTTGTTCCAATCCAGAGTGCTCTTTTTTGAAGAGCTGAGTTTAAAACACATTAAAAACCGATCTTGTGTACAATTCTAACCTTGTATTTATTTACTCCTCTCCAGGATGTTAGGCACAAGGCCAGTTTTTATCTTACTCCCACAAGTAAGATGTGACCCAAGGTCGGGAAAGTCGGGTTTGAAAAGCCAGCGCCCGAGAAAGTGAGCACTCAGGCCATTAAAAATTGCCTGGGCAGCTCCGTTGGCATTCTCCGGTAGGGGTGCCTCAGACAGTAAGCAATAAACTTACTCCTCTCCAAAGAGGGAAGGCAAAGCCTGGGAGGGTGGACCTTCTAGAACTGCACAGGACAGACCCATAAACCGGCATAAATCAAGTCTCGAAGGCCAAGACAATATTAGTCTATGGAGTGCAGTATCCATCGGAACAGATACTACACTTTGATCTTAGCCAAAAGGCCAAAGCGAGGCAAGTAAATAGAAACAATTCAGTGGTGCTTTGTGGTGATAAAAAAAGATGGCAGACGCGTCCACGTTGCAGACTAGATAATAATGCAAAAGATACTAGCACTTGTACTGGTTATAATATATACTTTTCGGAGTTACATTCATCGTTTTATACTTTCGTATTATCTCAAAGATAAGGTTGCAGTAAAGTGAGACTATTTCCTGGCCGCACTTCTTTCCAAACTTAGCAGCGCGGAGTGATTTGTCGACTGGTGCCAAGAAAAACAGTAAAGGGCCAAAGATAGCGGCAGAAGAATCGCCAGAAAAAAAAAACCCATAAAAATTGTATTTCTTTTTCTTCTTTTGCCTTTGTTTCTTTATCTACCGTCTTTTTTCTCCGTTTTTTACCTTGTGGACAAAATTCTACGCACAAACAATGAACAGGAGGTATTTCTATTATGAATGGGCTCATGTCCAGAACGCACACGTATCATTAACTTGCTTGTTACACTTGCTTTACGTGTGTACGAACGTAACGTTTCTACCGAGATCGCAGCCATGATTCCGCGGTTATAATATCAGTATTGTCCATGAGTCAGTTGAGGTGTTGTATGTGCTCTCCGCTTATCTCAGCATTGTTTCCAGTCGCCCTGGACTTTTCCTTGTCACTGAAATCCAGTAGTGCCGATCCAGAAGACGTATGGTTAGGATTGCGCTACTCTTGCTTCACAATTACATGCGCAGTCAACTTTACTCGCCACGTCTAGCAATACAAAAAGGCCCTGGTACGGCAGAACATCTGTCTGTGGACGACACTCCCGAAAAAATATTTAAGAGCAAAGGGTAGTATCTGTTTCAATGCTACATTTCATCTTTTCTGTCCTCGGTCAGTGAAAGAGACTGGGTTAAATTTTTAATTTTATCCCAATCTAGAGTTCCTCGTTTTTTAGAAGCTAGATCTTCACATTAAAATACTGACCTTGTGTCTAACTCTGCCCTCGTGGAGAGGCAAGTGAATAGAGACTATTGGACAGCAGAATGTAGAGTGCAGGGAAAACTTGTCAAACGGATATTCGCGCTTTCAGTGTTATCCTGGATATTTTCCATGTATCCTATATTCGCGGATGTTGATATTTTATTTTATAAACATTGGCCTGACGCCATTAAATTGAGTTCATGCGTGGAATTTATCGAATGTGAAATATAACCGCTCGGGAAATTTGCCAACAACAACTTTGCTCGACACAGTTAATTACAAATTTCAATTTTACTTCAGCAAACCGGAAATAAAATGGTGCGATTAAACTCGGCTCAATTATGCTCTTGTCAGTTTCTCGTGCTAATATTCTAAACAAAGGCATGAACGCGATAATTCAAACTCATTCTTTTGCCACCTGAAAACACTGTGAGCAGTGAATAGCGATGGTCATTGTTTCATCTTATATTTATCCTTGATAAATACCCGTCCCAGAAATGGTAAAATAAATTCTCCGAACAGAACCACTTTTATATCCCATTACGAAGATTCAAATCAAAATATTATAATACTAAACCTGTTTTCTAGAATCCTTATTCCAATTTTGATCAACATCTATGAAATGATTTTGATTCTAGAAAATGACTAAAATTTAAGGCTTAAACCTAAGGAGTCTTAATAAGAAATTGAAATTTAAAGAAACTTGATCTTTTTCTAATGAGTATGGATAAGATTCAATGCAAACCTGAAATATATATATATATATATATATATATATATATATATATATATATATATATATATATTATCATTTCATGTATTCACATAAAATGTTATAAGGAGATATAATTTTTTTACGGCTATCAAGCTACACAGAGACTTCTGCGGTTCATCCCCGGAGAGAATCGTCAGGCTATATATAAGTGATTAAAATAAGATTTCAATTGCTGTCAAATAAGTATATATATATATATATATATATATATATATATATATATATATATATATATATATATATATATATATATATATATATATATATCAAGCGAAACATTTGATAAAAAAGTCAAGATGAAAAAAAATGTTTTGGTTTCTTTGAAGGCATTTTGCCTCTTTCTTTATGTTCAAAATTCTAAAGATACTTAAAAATGAACTTTCTTAAATTTATACCTACCAGCGACCATGCGCGATTTAAGTTCAATTTAAAAGAGACATTTACACAGTTAGTCCACATAACATCGGACGTCACTTCTAGAAGACCAGGAAGGATTATTACAAAAAAAAAGGGTAATACCTTTTATTTGTCTAAAGCTCTGTCGAGACTTGTTATAGCAAGCGAAATATTAGATAAAAAAGTCAAGATGAAAAAGAAAAAAATGTTTTTATTTTTTATTTTGATTCTAATAAAAATATCTGCATCTAACACATGGTTCGTTGAAGGCATTTTGTTTTTTTCTTTATGTTATATATATATATATATATATATATATATATATACAAAATACTTTATGTTATATATATATATATATATATATATATATATATATACAAAACCAAAATAATACCATAAATATAAATGGATTATATATATATATATATATATATATATATATATATATATATATATATATATATATATATATATATATAAGTCAGTGCCCTTAATGATGCAGGATTAAACAGAGCTGAAAGGGAAAAGATTACGAAATACCAAGGTCTTATGTACGACATGAAAAGAAACTGGAATTTTAGGAAAATCTCCATCATACCAGTAATTATAGGAGCAACAGGACTAATGAAAAAGAATTTCAAAAGCTATCTGGCGAGTATACCCGGTGAACCGAGTGCAAGAGAAATAAAAACTATTGCCCTTAAAGGGACGGTTAGAATCTTAAAAAGATCTCTAGGCTGGAGTGTCTGAAATAGCTGGTGAATGTCTGGCATCCGGTAGGATGCCCCATTTCCAGCAAAAACGGAAGGATAAGAAAAAGAAAGAAAAAAAGAATATACTTTACTCATAAAACCCCAATAATATATATATATATATATATATATATATATATATATATATATATATATATATATATATATATATATATATATATATCCGCGTGTGTTTATTCCATTTAGCGTTCACTTTTTTTTATTTTCACTTATTTTTTTTTTAAGGAGGCCATATTTATTTCTGCTTTTTGAGTCTTTGCGTTTTCTCTCATTTTTACATTCTTGTTTTATTTTCTTATCGTTCTATTTCCGTTTCTTAGCTTCTTGCAACATTAAATGTAGCCAATCTTCGGACCAGTTCGGCAACCTCTTTCGCTTCTTTTGTGTTCCGTTCCTTCTTTTACATGAAACCCAAAAATAAACCTCATTTCCAAAGAAGACTCAAAAGGGTAACGTTTTTTTTTGTTTTTTTTTTGTCTGTGGTAATATACAAAAGTAGAACTCAGACGAACGAAATAGTCGTAGGTTATAAATAATTAAACAATATCTATTCATTCGTCGGCTACTTCAGTTTATAACACATATATTTGTAAATCATTTACTTATATTTAAAACCTAGTTGGATTACCCGTCCCCCGATCGTTTCATATTAAGGAAACACACTTGGAATAAGCTGAAAAGATATAACACCAATATATTTGGAAGCAATTAGGAGAATAGAAAGTTGACCGTAGGTTTACTTCCGGCAGTCTCGTGAATCTCGCTTCCCTTATTTTGTCCTTTAGTCTCACATTCCGTGTGCGATGTTTCTGACAAAGGGGGAATAATTGCTGTTTTCTGGGTCAGAATATATCCACCTAGCACTTATCGTTATATATATATATATATATATATATATATATATATATATATATATATATATATATATATATATAGAAAAGAGGGTAGTGCAGTATTAGTGCAGTTCCAACGAGAGAAAAGTATATATGTAAAGGAGTAAGGCTACCAACATTTGTAGAATCTTTTTTTCAACATTTATTTATTATTTTGTTGTTTTACCATTTTATAATGTTATATAACGCGTTTGGAACACCGCTTGAAACGCGTTATATAACATTATAAAATGGTAAAACAACAAAATAATAAATAAATGTTGAAAAAAAGATTCTACAAATGTTGGTAGCCTTACTCCTTTACATATATATATATATATATATATATATATATATATATATATATATATATATATATATATATACTAGAAAAAACGGTTAAAATTAATTCGCCGAACAGAACAGTTTTGAATTACTTTCATGTCACCTTACGAAGATTAAAAGCACGATATAATGATACTCAACCTTATGTCTCGAATCCTTGTTCTAATTTTTATGAAAGTCTACTACATGATTTTTATTCTCGAAAATTTCTAAAATGTTAAGGAATCTTAGGAAGAAACTGAAATTCAGGGAATCTTGCTTAATTTGTATCTTATGACAATGGATCAAATTTGATGCAAATCTGAAATATTTGAATTTTCAAATGAGAAAACGCGTGCATACTTTGCCAAATTATACCAACTTAAAATTGTGCAATATTTATTAACTAACAAACAAGCAGCCGCAATATTTAAACGGCATATCAACCTGTCTAGGGTTATTAGTGCCTCGATGTTATTTGCACCTAGATTTAAAGAACAAGACTGGACAGCGAACGTTTTATTATCCGTGTACAAAGTACTAAAAATGGCAATGCGTGTAAAAGTTACCAACGTTGGCGATGCGTGTACAAGATATACACGATTGGCGATGCGTGAATATGTAGATTAAAGATGGCCGTGCCTGTAATAAAAGATAGAGCAAATTGGCGATGCGTGTAAAATGGTTTAACAATGGCGATCCTAGAGGATAGTGGGATCGTTATATAGCAATATTAGAGACAAGTGTATAAGAATAGGAATAGTATGATAAATTTCCACGTAGGGTAAAAATCAGGTAGATGGAGTTCTCCATTTAAGATTAGAAGAAGGCTACGTATCGTAGCTGTGACGTCACTGGCACAAGAAGAAGATGTGACAAATCGGTAGAGAGAATCGAGCTTATTGTGTCTGTGCCACCAGAGAATGCGGTATGACCTTTAGATAGCTGTCCCTTTCTTCCCCTGCGGAGGACGTAGATATTTTTTTATGGGTGTACATGTATACTCTGGGGGAAAAAACAAACAAACTGTATTTGCTTAGTCTTCCTTTTTGCAAAAGTGATTTTTGATAATAATAATAATAATAATAATAATAATAATAATAATAATAATAATAATAATAATAATAATAACTAATGACTATGCACAATGCACTGCACCCAAAAGACGACACGGACAGACTCTACGTGAAAAGAAATGAAGGAGGTAGAGGACTGGTAAGTATAGAAGACTGTGTGGAAGACACCAAAAAAGAGCTGGAGAAATATGTAACCCAGAACACGGAAAGACTGATCACCACAGCAAGAGACACCTGCCCAACAAACAACCCCGGAAGCACTGAACCCAGAAACAAAAAGACAAGAAAGGAAAAGTGGGAAGAAAAACAACTACATGGACGCTTTATAAGACTCACAAGCGATGAAGCTAATGAAAACAGCTGGGCATGGCTAAGAAAAGGAAACCTGAACAGAGAAACGGAATCTCTGCTGACGGCCGCACAGAACAATGCGATTAGGACAAACTTTATTAAAGCAAAGATAGATAAAACCCAGGAAAACAGCAAATGCAGATTGTGTGGACAAAGAGACGAAACGATAAATCATATAATAAGTGAATGCAGCAAGCTAGCACAAAGGGAATACAAGAACAGACATGACAGCATGGGGAAAGAAGTACACCGGGAAATGTGCAAACAACTGAATTTCGAATATGCAAGAAAACGGTACACACACAAACCAGAAACTGTACTAGAAAATGAAAAACACAAAATCATATGGGATATGAATGTACAAACAGACAAACCCATAACAGCAAGGAGACCGGATATGATAATAATCAACAAGAAAGAAAATTCCTGCAAAATCGTGGACTTTGCCGTTCCAGCAGACCACAGAGTGAAGATCAAAGAGACGGAAAAGAGAAGCAAATATACTGAACTTGCCAGAGAATTGAAAGGAATATGGAACATGAAGAAAGTCAGTATAACACCAATAATCATAGGAGCACTAGGAACAGTCCCCAAAAACATGGAGAAAAGACTAGGAGAAATAGGAATCAAAGGGATAACTGAGACCATACAAAGGACAGTAATGATCAAAACAGCTACAATCCTGAGAAATGTCCTCGAATGCGGAAACCAACCCACATAAGCAACGAATGGAGAACAAACACATGGAAGCACAAAACAACAGAACCGGGGAAAATACAACCGCACGAGAGAGGCGCAAGCATAGGCTGACGCCACGGAAATTATGGACAGAGGGTCGAGGAGGGAAAGCGCAAAACCAGACCTCCACTGGAAGAGCGCGGACAGCTCTGGGACCTTGGGAAGGCTTGTTGCCACTCGGGCCCCAGAGGGGACCAATGGCCCTTATCAGCGGGAAATCGTTGGTAGGTGGCTGTTGCGATTACCGCAAGGTCATCAGCGGTGATGAACGAAAAGAGGTGGAGCATACTGGAAGTCTGAGGAGACTTGTTGTCACTCAGACTCCAGGGAATACCACAGGTTGTCGGCAGTGGGCGACCACTGACGATGACCAGTGTGATAACTCCTAGTGAGTAAATAATAATAATAATAATAATAATAATAATAATAATAATAAGAAGAAGAAGAAGAAGAAGAAGAAGAAGAAGAAAAGAAGAAGAAGAAGAAGAAGAAGAAGAGGATAGCGACGGAGAGAAGAGGAGATGCAAATCTTGGCTGCCACATCAACACCAAGACTCGACAAGTGAATCTCTAAAATGTTTCCTGTGTTTACTTGTTCAAATATATCGTTCATGCTATCGACGTAGAAGGAACGTCGTCTCATGAGAAAGAATTCACTCCATTCCACCAGTAAGTGTTTACCAGTAAATAGTGTTTGGCTCGCGATACGCTCTAGTTTTCTGTCCTCTAACATTTTTTTTTTTTTTTTTTTTTTTACATGGTTCACCCCAAACAAGGCAGGACGCCACTGTAAACGTAAGGGACTACTGAGAAAAAAGGAAAAGGGGGGGAAGGATTGGTGGTTCAGCTTAAATTGGGATCTGAGCAGCGAGATGTCTGTTTACATTAGTTTTAAATTTCTGCATGTCAGTACTGTCGGGGAAACAGGGGGCAGGGAGGGAGTTCCAGAGGCCAGCAGCACGAGGAAAGAAGCTATTTGAGTAGAATGCTCTCCGGCATCTGGGGACCTCCACAGTGAATGAATGAGATTTAGTAGAATGTCGAGTTAGTCTAGTGAATTTACGTCGAGGGGGCACCAGAGCAGCACACTCATCGGAGCATAATCCATTGAAGTATTTGTAAAACAAACACAAGGATGCTACATTGCGGCGATGGGACAGGGGCTGGAGCTTAGCTGACAGTGAGGGACCTATTAGGTTGACTACTCTTTTTTGGACTTTGTCAAGGAGGGAGAGACTAGTAGATGATGCACTAGCCCAGATGTGGCAACATAGACGAGTGTGTCAGTTTTATGAGGCCTATCGGCAATGACTGTGACCATCGCTACGGGTGGGGTTGACTAGATCAATTATACTGAAAAGGTAAGTCTAAATTGTGAACAATTCAAATTATAGTAAGTTTAACGTTTGTCATCATCATACAATTTTCTAAAAACAATCATTACGTCAACATTTTTCAATGCTGGCTCAATTAAAACTTACAAGCGGGACCCCTAGAAATTCCACGGAGCTTTTTAAATCAATCAGTATATTTTACTGTTAAAATTATATTCTTTTTGAAATATCAAATGTCTGCCCGGTTCAATACTATTAAGCAAAATGACTCTTTCTTACGTAAAAAAATATTTAAAAATATATTTTTTAATAAATAAAACGAAATTTAATTAATTTTAAAACAATAAATATTCTCTGTCGTCTTACTGTAAAAAATAATTGTCAGCTAAATTATCTTCAGATCAATAAAACGAATTCCAGTTTTTTGGGGGGGTTTTTTGTATTCATTTAAAATTGTTTTGTTTTAGTCGACATGATGACGTAATTTGATTTTGGAACAATTACTTTTAAAATGGGTAAATACAGATTATTTTTTACCTTAGCAACATCAGATGGATCACCAATCACCATCTTTGCCCACCGGACGATTCCATTTTCATGTGTGTCAAAGACGATCATGCGCGTATGAACATGAAATCCCTTAGCCTATTATTATATAGACATTTTCTTTTAATTAAAAAGGAAAAACAATAGAGTATTTATTTACTCCTCTCCGGGAGTTAGGCACAAGGCCAGTTTTATCTTACTCCCACAAGTAAGATGTGACCCAAGGTCGGGTCTAAAAAGTGGGGTTTGAAAAGCCAGCGCCCGAGAGGTGAGCACTCTGGCCATTAAAAATTGCCTGGGCAGCCCCGTCCGCATTCCCCGGCAGGGGCGCCTCAGGCAGTAAGCAATAAACTTGCTCCTCCTCAAAGAGAGGAGGCGAAGCCTGGGAGGGTGGACTTGCTAGAACTGCACAGGACAGTCCCATAGACAGGCGTTAATCAAGCCCCGAAGGCCAAGACAATACCAGTCTATGGGGTTCAGTGTCCATCGGAACATATACTACACTTTGATCTTAGCCAAAAGGCCAAGGAAAACAATAGAGTAGATTAGTTCATATGTCGACGCTAATCACATAAGTAATTGTGTTCGTTTTGTGATCTAAATATATTTTTTTCAATGACTCACTACTTATCAAGGTTAAAAGCCACTTGAGGATGACATTTTTTATATTGCCCAAAACATACAAATGCTGTACACTAATTATTTTATTTTCCTTTCCTTGTCCCTATTTAAGCCCTTTTTACCCCATAACAAAAATTCATTGGTTATTTCAATAAATCTTGTATGCATTTAGGAATTTGTTGTGTTTGTTATTCCCACATGTTATTGTCATATCCGTAAATCTTCGAACCTGAGAAAAACAATTTTTATGGTTTTAGAAATGGAATCATTGTGTATTCCATTCGCATCGCATACTTCCCCTGCGATGTGATAAAGCGATCGGAAAACATAACGTTCGTAACACAACTGATGAAGCGTATTATTGTTGCATTACCCGTTCTTTCACGGTACCCGGTAAGATCCAACAAGAATGACAAAGAACAGAACGTATATGGAAAAACTTTGGTTTTCTTTATTTGCCATCACTGAATGGTTTACGCTGGCTACGCACACACATATAAACATCTTTTGACGTACGTTTGTCTCATGAAAGTCTTTCTCTTGCTGAGGTCACAGACTTGGTTTCCGCTAGAGACTCGTTCGTATAAACATCCGATTGGAAAGCAATTTGCTCTGCATTGTCTATCCGAGCGTGAACTGAAGCAATTGTTCCACAAGCACTTCCAATTGTCTGTTTGATGAAATACAAGTGAGGCGATTCCTTCACAGTACCAACTTGTTTATCAGTCGCATTTTAAGTCAGAGGACACGAAAGCCTAACAGCAAACGGGCTTGGGTCCCATAGCAAATAAAGCTTCATCGGTGCCATAAACATTGGTAAACTCCCATTCTTCTAGTACTTCGATACTCCGATCACCAAGCGTTTCGGTTCTTCGCGTTTTTGAAACCGCCGTCTTTCAAGTCCCTTTGCACTGCGGAACCTTTTCTTTTTAACAGTTATCAAGTCGCTTTCTTTCTTTCTCGACGTCCCACCTACAATGGACTCGTCCACGATTAATTTCTGCCACTCTTCATTATGTTACATTATGAGAGGAGAGAAAATAATGAATAGAACGGACAAATTTTGATTACTTACCGGATGATTTTCGACAAATAATTGTTGACATTCGATTTAAATACAACAATGTTGCATCCTACAGGTAAATATGTTCCACGGACGGAATCTTCTTGGAAAAAAACTCTGTTCATGGAAATTCTGCTTGGCACTAGGCACACACATGGAGAAAGGAACATTGTTTTCAGTTGTTGTAGCGAGACGAGTTATTGTTGTGAATGTCTTACAGGGAGGAACCAGAGAGTTGGGCTCAGTCGTTTACCATTCAATGGAAATAACGATAGAGTAGAGAAAGACTAACTAAGTATCTGATGTGAGAAAGGGGCTGTATAGAAAAGAAGTGTTATTCACCCACTAGATTGCGATGTCGATTTTGTACTCTGTAATATAACTATAGACTGCTTTGAATGGCACCTCCCCGGATGTGACAGCAGTACTCCATCTTGGGGTGTATCTGACTCTTATATAGGTAGCGGATTGCTCCAAGAGCCAGGTACTTTCTGGAGCGCTAAAATGACCCAATTATTTTGCAAGAACTTTAGCAACAGATTAAGTAAGTGTTCCATTTTTGATCCAAGACAAAAGTCAGTCTTAGAAGCTTATCAGAAGAAGAGATTAATCAAGGAGAAGTGAGACATTCATTTTGACGGAGGCAAAACACGGATCTGAGTGTTGGTGGTCAAAGTCTTGCTCCAAAAGTGTCAAACGAAACATTCCACTTTTTGCAAATTGCACCACGTTCTTTACATCGAAACAGAGAGAGAGAGAGAGAGAGAGAGAGAGAGAGAGAGGGGGGGGAGGGAGCGAGAGTATCAGCAAGATCTTGATCACCAATGCTCTTGTAAGTGCTGCCATAGACAGTTGTGTCGTCTGCATAGATGTCAACAAATGATCATTTACGGGAAGAGGGTTAGGCCCAGAATGGATCCGTGATGCACGCCAGCATTGGTACTATGTGCTTCAGACTTCTGTCAATCAAAAACTACTTTTATTGACTAATCAGAGAGAAAGGATTTAATCGTTTCAAAGACAATTCCTTTCAGATAGTCCATACCTAGCAACCTTGTGAAGCAAGCATTTCTGCCAAAGCCTATGAAAGGCCTTTGATATGCCAATAGATATTGCCCTAACAACGAAGCTCCCATTGATAGATTCACTGATCCTGTGCGATATTACAGTCAGCACCTCACCTGTTGATATTACAGGACGAAATCCATATTGCCTGTCACTGAGTAGGCTGTTTTTGCTGAGCTGATTGACAACTTCTTGATTTATAACAGATTCAACTATAATGGCTGTTCTTAATAGGAAGTGTTAAGACCAACTCTTATATATTATTAGTAAGTAACGAAAACCGGTGCACGAAAGGAAAAACAAAACCTTTTATCCTCATTGCACCATGTATTTGAGGTCGGAAGAGAGAAAATCAGCAAGATCTTGATCACCAATGCTCTTGTAAGTGCTGCCATAGAGAGTTGTGTCGTCTGCATAGACATTTATTTTATACTAACTCAATGTCGATACATTGTACATACACAGCAACAATTCATTTTGCAACCACAACTAAAAACTTTTCCGTCTTCCTCCGTGTCCATGGCGTAAGGCAGGATATACATGAACAGGGTTTCTTTCCAAGGGATTCTCGTCTGTGGAGCACATAATCACGGGACTGCTTCCCTGCAGACTACAACATGTCCGTTTTCAAATCCACTGTCAACACATACTTGTTATAAACCGTCCTCGTGAATAAACACATGTTGTTCATTACATCGATTATTTTCAATCCTCTCATAATACTATTCATCATTCATCTGACCATACATATATCTCATTAAATCTTATCGTCAAGAGGCTTTTGGCCTCATTCTTAAAAAAAATAAAAAAAATAAAACAAATAAATAAATATTTTATTTTTATTAACCTGTTTGTTTATTCGTATACACAGGGCGTATAACATATATTTGGGGGTAATGCTGTATACGTTGAGTGTTGGTGGAGGTATGCACTCTTTTAAATGTCATTTAAAGTACGTTTTTTTTTCAATTCTTCTCTCCTCATCATGCTATTTTCTATTTTTTTTTTGTTTTTTTTTTAAACTCTGTGCATTGCTCCCTTCCTGCTGACACTCCAAAGCAATCTGACTGGAAATTCCCACCGGCTTGGTGTAGCGCCAAGTTCAGAGCCAGACCGGGTCGCAAGCACGGGCACGGACGCTGTCGGCATCACGGCTGCGTTTGCCAAGACAACCTCGGTAAATACCGCTGACAGATGGGTCAGAGGGGACCGTGGTAACAACTCATGAATCAGCGCTTATTAGTTATAGAAATCAGAGTTTTTACACTTGGCTACAACATCTTCCCAAAGGCCGTTAAGGATGCGGAAATATGATTGTCTGGTTCGGGAAGGATGGAGGCGAGGCTAAACAGGATGGACTTGACGCATTAAAAATCGACGAGAAATACAAACCGAAGGAATAAATAAAGAACAATAATCGGCGAACCAGATGCAATAGAAAGAAATGAATGAAAATTGAGGAAAAAAGAGTATTAGGTAAGAAAAAAAAACAAGTTGATATTGAAAGGTAAAATCAATATCATAGAATGAAAGATCCTGAAAGAAACGAGTGTAATATAAAAAAAAAAGAATGGCTAATGGGAATGACGTGGCGAATAGAAAGTCGCTTTTCCGGAAGTGATGTATTATAGTGAGACGTGATAAAACAAAACTAGCTTCGCTCTTTCGTATTGTCTACGAGACAGGACAGACGTGTTTCGAAGTCCTTCTTCCCTTCCCCGATGAGGTGCGTGATCGGAGAAAACTTGTAATGTGTACCTATTTAAGAGGTATTTAAATTCAAATAAACATAAGAAAAATATGAAAATCTGAAAAAAACTCATGTGGTGTTGTTGAGATTTACGGCATGTCAACCGCTTTTCGGTGATTTCATGACGAACATATGTTCTGTATACGATTGGTTTAGAGTTTGGTTTGTAAACAACTATTCTATAAACGACAGTTTAATTTGTCATAAGAATCTAGAACATTACAGGTACGATTACTTCGAGTCAGAGTAGACCTTAGAGCGATGGTAACTAAGGATGACTCCAGACTCCCCAAAGCTTCCAAATTGTGGCCTCATCATTGGATAAAGTTTTGTGAATTTGGATGTAAGAGCTTGATAGGACGGAGTAATAGTGATAGTAATTAATAGTAATAATGTAGGCAGAAAATATAGAAAGGGTTGAGAAAATAGATTTCACTGTGGTGGGTGAAGTAGAGACGAACACCTTGCCTAAGGGCGCCCTATGGAGTATAGTGTTGTGACCAAGATAATTCTATTGCACCCATAAATTAAACCATAACAGATACTAACACCCCGGTTCAAACTAGACCCAGGATTAATGATGGGCAAGGAGTGACTCCACACTTTTCAAAGACGCTAAATTAGGGCCTCGCCACCTGATGCATTTTCAGGTCATACCCAGAAACGAAAAAAAGGGGAGAAAGAAAAACATAATGAATTAGAGAATAGACAATATGAAGAAACATAGCAGAGGAAGGAATGAAGAGTAAAAGAAAGACGTATGAGAAAAGACGTGTATTCTTAAGATACGTCCATTCAATGATCGTCTTCCGATATGAAGGTAATATTCCAACCGTAAGCGTGACATATCGACAAAAATACTGTTTAAAACTCAGACGTGACAGACTGACTGACAGAGAAAGCCTTCTTATATAGAATTGCTAGCTGTTCATAGACAGCGTTTCCAGGGAGTTTATAATTTAATGTTTTGTTTATTATTCAGATTTCTTAGGAGAAGAATTAGATCAAATGCTTCCAAATTCTGTTTAAAAGTTCAGTTCTTACTGCCGTAATGCACATTGTAGGATTTTGTCATCAACTTTGAAATCTAGTGGTGGATGATCCCTTTTCTTCTCTACAGCTCATTTCTTTGGAGTGTTCTAACACATGGTGTAAACCGAAAAAAGTTTATCTAATAACATTTATTCCGTATTTCTCTACGGTGTAATGGGTACTGGTAAGAGTAGTTGTGATTTGAAGAGAGAATTATCTCCTTCGACTGTATCTTCGTCAGAAGTAAACAAAGCAAAAACTGTTGAGCAGAAGAGATATAAAATCGAATAAAAACAAGTCTATTTTTCCTAACACCGAAAAACTTAGTTCGAGAATGAGTAACGAAACAGTGTTCAGCGCGCAGCTTTTATTTACAAATCTATACCGGTCAATACAGTAGGGAAGATATGATTTTATTTACTTTATTTTTATATATTAAGGTGGACGCATCTAAAATCTGCACTTTTATCAAATAAAATGCTATTTGAAAACTTAAGCGTGACACATTAAAGAAAATGCTATTTTAAAACTTAATTATGACATATCAAAGAAAATGCTATTTCAAAACTTAAGCGTGACAGATCAAAGAAAATACTATTTCAAAACTTACTCGTGACAGATCAAAGAAAATGCTATTTCAAAACATAAGCGTGACAGATCAAAGAAAATACTATTTCAAAACTTACTCGTGACAGATCAAAGAAAATGCTATTTCAAAACTTAAGTGTGAAAGATCAAAGAAAATGCTATTTCAAAACTTAAGTGTGAAAGATCAAAGAAAATTCTATTTCAAAACTTAAGCGTGACATATAAAAGAAAATGCTATTTCAAAACTTTAGTGTGACAGATCAAAGAAAATGCTATTTCAAAACTTACGCGTGACAGATCAAAGAAAATGCTATTTCAAAACTTAAGCATGACAGATCAAAGAAAATGCTATTTCAAAACTTAAGTGTGACAGATAAAAAAAATACTATTTCAAAACTTACTTGTGACAGATCAAAGAAAATACTATTTCAAAACTCAAGCATGACAGATCAAAGAAAATGCTATTTCAAAACTTAAGCGTGACACATTAAAGAAAATGCTATTCTAAAACTTAAGCATGACAGATCAAAGAAAATACTATTCTAAAACTTAATCGTGACAGATCAAAGAAAATGCTATTTCAAAACTTACGCGTGACAGATCAAAGAAAATACTATTTCAAAACTTACGCGTGACAGATCAAAGAAAATACTATTTCAAAACTTAAGCGTGACAGATCAAAGAAAGTGCTGTCTCAAATATAAGTATCAAGAACCGACGAAAGTTCTATTTAAAACTAAAGAAAAAAATAACTGTCTAGAAAAATCTACTTTTCAATCAAAACAATATAAATAATGTCATATTATAAAAAAGTTTGATAGGCCGGCCTATGTTTATCTATGGCTTTTTAAATAGTATATGATGATATGAAATACATGTAAGAAAAATCCTTAGTTTTTGGACAGGGTTAAGTTTGAAAGAAATGCATTTTAATTGATCTAATTAGGTATAAAACTTGCTATTATCTCAACAAATTAAAAAAAAACATTTAATCAGAGTTGCAGTGGTGTAATATACTGCATTGTTATAGTGCAATTTTTGCCAGGTGCCTGCTTAGGGTATAAGAAGAAGGCTATCCCTACAAAAATGGTAATGTCCGGTGGTCGACATATTTTTACAAGTCTTTATCGCCGTGGCTCTTGTAAGAAAAACCTTTAGATATTGTAGATGGCCATGCTCTGCGTTTGTACGGCACGCAGAGTACGCTCTCCTTCTACAAAGTCTGGTTTCAGTGACAAGCCGAAGCAAGATAACAGAGAGACAATGTAGAGCGAAGCTTTTATATCAGAGGATCTAACAAAATCTACTGGTCCATTTAGCCGAGTAGGGTAACATCGCGCCTGGGTAATATACCCTGAATTTCTACGCTCCCGCTAATAGATATATACATAATATATATATATATATATATATATATATATATATATATATATATATATATATATATATATATATATATATATATATATATATATGGGAAGAGAAGGATGAAAGTAATCCGACGTGATGGGAAAATGAAAAAGGAAAACCAAAAAATGGATGTTTTTTATGTGTACATCAACGTTTCGTCTTTATTTATAAGACTTCATCAGGATGATAAAATAGAGAAAAAATGGCATGCAAGCACAGATACATGTAGGGTAGACATATTGGGAAAAATAGAATGAAATAGGGGCCAACTGCTGGGTGGACGTCCGTATTTGTTGGAGAAATAGAAATGAATGTAGAAAAGAATGAGTGGGGAAAAAATGGAAGGATGGGGTGAGCCAGGACTACTGTGGCTGGTGGTAAGAGAAAGGGGTGGGGGATGAGCAGGGGTAAAGTGGATGGCAGAGAGGGAGGTGAGGAAGAGGGGGGAGGGGGGTGTTTGACCAGATGGCTGCGGTTCAAGATTGAAGGGGAAAAAGTAAGTTGGAATGTTTGTGTATGGGGGGTGTATGCAGGGAAAGGAGGATGGGTAGAGAGGAAGGGGGCTGTGATTTTGGTGGATGGGCGAAAGTTATGGTCTTAGAGAGCGTTTTGAGAAAATGAGGGAATTTAAGATTTAATTTTCTCAAAACGCTCTCTAAGACCATAACTTTCGCCCATCCACCAAAATCACAGCCCCCTTCCTCTATGTATATGTACATATATATATGTATATGTATATATGTATATATATATATGTATGTATATATATATGTATATACATATATGTATATGTATATATATATATGTATGTATGTATATATATATATATATATATATATATATATGAGAGAAAGAAAGAAAGATTTAACGAAGTTAGAACGCAAAGTAATGTTATTTATTTATTTTTAAATAAATAAAATCATTTATTTAAAATTTATCTGAGACTTTCGATGTAAAACGTCCTTTTCAAAAAAGACTTTCTGTTGTTTCTTTTTCATTGTGCTGGTATAAACCCACGAGATGTAGCCCTCTCGTAGATAAAGCAAAATGTACTATCTACCCCTTATATATCTATCTATTTCAGCCAGTTGATATCTTGGTTTTATCCACTCGGTTACACTCGATCATCAGATTTCATAGTCTTATTGACCTTTAAATAACCCCAGAGGGCATGACAGCTATTTTCCTCCCGTTTTTTTCTCTCTCCTGCAAATGCAGTCATGGTGTCGCACAACATCCTTTCAATTCAATCGGAAATGTCGCCTTCGCATGTTTCCCGCCTTTTTTGCTTTCAGCTCAGTGCCTGGAAGGATTAGTTTTGTAAAACTCAGCTGAGTTTGAATGGAACTCTTAACGTTTAATCTGTATAAGACCAACATACGAATTGCGCAATTTTGATGATCAAGGGGATTTCAAGCAATAGAAGTAGTAACGTTATAATCAAAGCGATTAAATAGATATTAGGGAATCTCTCGCGCGCACACACACATACACACACACATACACATACACATATACACACACACACAGATAGATATGATATCAAAAGGAACTGGAACCTCAAAGAGATCTCCATCATTCCAGTTATCATAGGAGCCACTGGACTCATGAAAAAGAACTTGAAAAAGTATTCAGCAAGTATACCTGGTGAACCAAGTGCAAGAGAAATCCAAACAACTGCACTTAATGGAACAGCCAGGATTCTGAAAAGAGCTCCCGGTTGGGTCTGTAAATAGCGGGTGATCGTATGGCATTTGAAAGAATGCCCCGTTCCCAGCAAATGAATGAAAAATAAATAAACACATATATATATAACTTAGATCTTATGTACGGAACGTTTATGCTTTTGTTTTTTAATGGAAGTGCGGTCTGATCAACTCTGCGGGAAGCCATGAAATAAAATACTGTTTTGTTTTTAAATTCCCGAAACAGTTTTTCATGGTAAACAACTGATGATCCCTTAAATAATGTTAGAAGCAAACTAATATAATAACTGAAAAAGTTAAATTGACTTACATGAGTGATTTTCCACTGAACGACTTGGGACTTAAGGTTGTTTTTTTATTAATCATTTTTTTAAAATATAGTTTTAATGGTTGAGAAACTTCCAAGACTCTCTCTCTCTCTCTCTCTCTCTCTCTCTCTCTCTCTATATATATATATATATATATATATATATATATAAAGTGCATATTTTTATTGAATTTTTCTTTTGGTTAAATAAGTATATATAATAAAAAGACAGAGGATGTTTTTGAAAAGAAATCTCTGCTAAAATTTACAGGAACTTGTTTTTATGTAGCATGTATTGAACCTCTGTATTTAGTAATAAAAAAGCGTAAAACTCGTCTTTTTATAGCATGTTTTTTTTTTATAAGCTGGTACACAACCAACTAAGCTTAACTACTAAGTGTACTATCGAAAATCATTTCTGTCTGCCTCTCTTTTTTATCGTTAGTATATATCGTTAGTTTTTTTTATCGTTAGTATATATCGTTAGTTTTTTTTATCGTTAGTGTATATCGTTAGTTTTTTATCGTTAGTGTATATCGTTAGTTTTATTTTATCGTTAGTGTATATCGTTAGTTTTTTATCGTTAGTGTATATCAATAACCTTTTCGAACCTAAAACATTGTATTTTGTAAACTGCTTTCTTTCATGTCGTCACTTTTATAGTTTTTTTTTGCGCGGGAACTTTAATTCTTTTTTTCTTTTTTAAACAACCCTTTTTATCTAAAAACAAAAAAAAACTAAACGAGATAAACATAACGTTTTTTTCTATTTCGTTTCGAGTTTATTGATTCGTTTCTTTCATCGGGAAATGTTTATTTTTTGGCAACATCGAGAGTTTCTTGAGATTCGGAGATAAAAGGGGAGACAAAACAGAACTGGTAAAGCCAGAGAAAGTACCGTAAACCATTTTCAGAAAGAAGGGATTCTGCATGAAAGTCTTAGAGACGAAGCCAACCTACATTTTATGTATGTTTATTCGTTACGTTTTATGTATGTTTAGTCGTTACATTGTATGTATGTTTATTCGTTACATTGTATGTATATTACACTATTTCTCTCTCCCCCTCTCTCTCCATCTTTTTCTCTTCTCTCTCTTTCTCTTTCTCTCTCTTTCTCTCTCTTTCTCTCTCTCTCTCTCTTTCTCTCTCCCCTCTCTCTCTCTTTCTCTCTTTCCCTCTATCACTTTTTCTCTCTTTCTCTCTTTCTCTTTCTCTCTCTCTTTCTCTTCTCTCTATCTTCCTCTCTTTCTCTTTTTACTCTTTCTCTCTCTCTCTCATTTCATCATAACTTGTCATAACTCTTCTCTGCTTCCAGCTATACTTCCCTTTCACCCTCTCTCTGGCTCTCCCTCTCTCTCACACGCATCTTCTATCTCTGCTCCATGCACAATCTCTGTGCAAACACTTGTTTCAACTAAATTGATGAAGATAACCCCCCCCCCAAAAAAAAATACAACAAACAAACTATGTTTACCTTTGCTGTTTCATAATATCTTATTTAAACCAGTTTATTTTGACCGTTGATGGTATGAAAACGATCGTCGCTTAATGTCACGTAAACACGAGAAATGCTATACCTTTCCGCATTTTACCGTTGAAAGACTGAATTCTTGGTTTGCTTAAAATTTCTCTAGGGCACTGACGCTCAACAATGGTATCCTGAACACCGTGGGTCTGATTGTGAGTCATAATATTTTCATTTTATTTACATTCTTCGATATGAAAATGGCGTTGTTCGCACTAGTGTGCCTCAGGTTTTCTGACGCAATCAAACGTTGTACCGGCTAAAAGTCTGTTTTCATTTAAATCATATTAAATGAACTAATGTTTGTGACGTAACATGCAATAAAAAGCGAAAAGTGTTTTGCAATTTTTGTCATAATTTGTAGTAATATGAAGTAATAATATACATATTATGTTTGAAATTAGACAGGAAATGATTTAAATTCTAGATTACACAGGATAATATACATATATATATATATATATATATATATATATATATATATATATATATATATATAGGATCAAAATAAACCAAAGTGAAAACTTTTAGTAGATGGAACCTATTGTGAAAAGGATTAGCTCAATATACGAGATAGAGCAATAGTAGAGATAGAAGAAAAAAGAGTGATAAATATGCGACGATTGTCCAAATTTATTTCAAATTTCAATTGTTCAATGCAAGGTTGTCAGTAATAAACTAGTGTTTATTTTTCTTTCCTTAAGCCAAGGCTTTTCAAAGATCGAAATCTTATCATCAGAGGAGAAATACAAGTGGATAATATTTGAACTTTGGTTTTTTCGAAAGCCAACTTATCCATCTGTATTTCTCCTCTGATGATAAGATTTCGATCTTTGAAAAGCCTTGGCTTAAGGAAAGAAAAATAAACACTAGTTTATTACTGACAACCTTGCATTGAACAATTGAAATTTGAAATAGATTTGGACAATCGTCGCATATTTATCACTCTTTTTTCTTCTATCTCTCTCTCTCTATATATACATATATATATCACCAGACTAGATGTATTCTTTTTCTGGAATACGGTAAAACCAACAAAAAAAAAGATAAAGAAGATATACTATAACATAGTTAACTGGTCAATCAATTGGGGAGAGGAAGATTAATATTCTTAACTTCTTTACTAACTAAACCTCTAACAGGTAAACGAGAACGTTATGGAATATTCGAATATCTATGTATCTCATATAGAGACCAAGTGTTAGCCCTTGATTTATGAGAACTTCGACTGAAATAAAATAAAACAAATAAACATATGTATATTTATATAAGATAACAGAGGAAATGGGTTAAATTTTAATAGTCATTTTTAGTGTATATATACATAATGCAAAGCTTTTTGTTGATAAACAAATAGAGCACTCTTTAGTAGTTGACAATGTTTATACAGGGTGGGCAAAAATAAGGGTCCTATTTTTAAAAATTCATAACTTTTTTATTTATTGATTTTTTTTTTTTTTTTTAGAATAAGTAAAGGGACCCCTTCCGAAGCAAGCATGAGCCGTATTAGCCCTAAGGAACGTACCCTCATTTAGAAAACATTATTTTTGCTTAAAAAACTCAAAACAGTGTAAAAAACAATACTTTAGTTTTTGTAAGTTTTAAGAAGTGTTTTTCGGCTAAAATTTGTTTTGTTTATTTCAAAAAATCTCGGAAGGGTCAGTCTACACACACATAAAGTTTGGTGAGTTTAACTTTTATTTTGTGGAAGTTATTCAAATTCAAGTTATTCAAATTTAAAGATAGGACCCTTATTTTGGCCCACCCTGTATGAAGAATCGGGATATCCTTTACCAACAAGCGCCTGCCTCGCAGTCAAGGTTGTAGAATCGCCGACCATAAACTAGATGGTCGTAGGTTCGACCCCGGCTTATGGGCGGGTGCTAGAATAGCAGCACTAAAGACCTGTGAAACAGTTTATCTGTGGATGCCTATAGTCAATAATTCAATACTCAAAACTCTATTTACTGAACTATTTTTTTTAGTTTTGAATTTTCTGATCTTGGAGGAGACTGAAAGAATTTATGAGGAATAATGATTATCATTATGACAATTTTGAAATATTTCTTGCGATTGGAAAATTGAGGGAGTTTTTGCATAATAAGCAAAACTATTAAAGATGCCGATAAAAGATACACAACGATGCAATATGATGTTTTAAACAGAAAACTTATATTCTCTTATCACACATACACGCACACATACATGAAATAGCCGGTGAATGTCTGACATCCGGGAGGATGCCCATCCCCAGCAGAAACAAAAAGATAAGAAAATTTAAAAAAACAACACACATATTATATATATATATATATATATATATATATATATATATATATATATATATATATATATATATATATATATATATGGTTGCATCCAAATGACCAAAAAATAAGCCCACAATCATATTTTTATTTTTATTTTTTATATTACTTTAGTTCGGTCAATTCCTACATTTTCATTTCCATCTTACGCGCGTTTCACAACCCAGTAAAAAATATGGTCTTGTGTTTACAAAGGCTGCTATAAAGAAGAAATCATTTGATACTAAAAAAATAAGCACACTATTTCAAAACAAATAGAAAGAATAGCAAGCAAAAATATGCGAGAAATGGCAAGTAATATAAAAACACGAAATAAAACTCACTTAAAAATAACAATTAGAGAAAAATCCCCAAAATATCTGACACAGCGTAAGCCGATTCTCAAGCCGCCATCTTAAAAGTAGTATATATATATATATATATATATATATATATATATATATATATATATATATATTTATATATATATTTATATATATATTTATATATATATTCATATATATATATTTATATATATATATTTATATATATATATTTATATATATATATATATATATATATATTTATATATTTATTTTTATTTACACACATATACATGTATAATATATATATATATATATATATATATATATATATATATATATATATATATATAATATATCACGTTGCCACACCGGTTCCCGATGACCATTTGGGAACATTAGGTGCTGTATGCGGCTTGGAGAGGATATGGGCACTACCAGGTTCTATCATGCCCGCAGAAAAGTTAGGACAGATAGAGTATCTGCTTGACTCCCCGAGGGTGTCCCTGTGCATTATGGCAAAATAATAACACACACACACACACACACATATATATTTATATATATATATATATATATATATATATATATATATATATATATATATATATATATATTACAAAAAACGTAGACGTTAACCTTAGGGAAAATAGTATCATGACCACAAAACAGATACTAGACTACCCATTCAACTAAAAAAGCAGAGGTAACGCATGGGATGATTCTGTTATGACGAACGAACAAATACTACATTACCCCCAAAGGAGGCGATAACGCGTTGGAAAATGGTTTCATGGCAACAGAACATATACTACAATAACCTCGAAAGGAGGAGGTAATGCATTGTATGATGTCCTCGTGACAACAGAACAAGTACTGCACTGCCCACCCTCTGTATTAAGCATGAAAAGATAGTATAATAGAACAATTAATAGAAGTAATAGTAGAGTTTCGGCTTCAGACAGGCAGACAGACAGACACCAAAGCTCTATTAGTTATATATATGTTTTTTCTTTACTAAAATGGTAGTGTTTTAATGCGAGAGATGATGGATAAAATGATTTCTTAAATTAAATTACTTTTTTGTAAATATTTTGGTAATTTTTAAAAAAGAATAACTGTTTGTTTTTTTAACCGTATTTTTAATTAAGCTTCACCTGGCGCCTCAGTAGAGATTGGGTCGGTCGTCGAAGCGGTTAATTGCTTATTGGTTGCTGTTCTGTACGACCTTCTTTCCTTCTTTCTTGAAAAAAAAAAAAACAAACTCTCACTTATCACACGGACATCCGAGGTAGTTAATTTCGGGTAGAAATGTGCGATGCAGATGTTGGTTTTCATGATTCATAAAACACTAGACGCATTTGTAATCCGTTGGGTCACACTAACCACCTCTGTTTATTCTACTTCGATTTTTTATTTTTTTATTTTTAAAACATAGTTCACCTTCAGACAAGGCAGGCCGCCACTGTAGACGTAAGGGGCTACTGAGAAGAATGAAAAGGGAGAAGGTTGAGGGGTTCAACCTAAATTGGGATCTGCGCAGCGAGATATCTGTTTACATTAGTTTTAAAAATAACAATTAGAGAAAAATCCCCCAAAATATCTTACACAGCGTAAGCCGATTCTCAAGCCGCCATCTTAAAAGTAGTATATATATATATATATATATATATATATATATATATATATATATATATATATATATATATATATTTAATAAGGAATAGGTAAAATAAATACCTTTTGAAGCATTAAAGATGCGATATCAATTTTTTTTTTAAATGAAAAAAATAATAAATCGAAACTGATTTTTTTTTTAATTATAAACTAGCATTTTTTTTGTTAGTTTAAAGTGATACAGATATTTCGCCAAAAACTTGGCATCATCGGTGTGTAATATATCCTGATGTCATCGGATTTGTATGTTTTTCCTACCGGCTTTTGTTGTTCCAGCCGGGCCAAAGGGGTTAGCTGTTGTTTCCCACTTTCAAATATGGGAACGTGAATGCGCACGTGATTTGTATAAAGTTTTTTAAGGTTCATATTTTTTTATATATATATATATATATATATATATATATATATATATTTATATATATATATTTATATATTTATATATATATTTATATATTTATTTTTATTATATATAGCGAGATATCTGTTTACATTAGTTTTAAATTTCTGCATGTCAGTACCGTTGGGTAAACAGGGGACATGGAGGGAGTTCCAAAGGCCAGCAACACGAGGAAAGAAGCTATTTGAGTAGAAAGCTCTCCGGCATCTGAGGACCTCCACAGTGAATGGATGGGATTTAGTCGATTGTCGAGTTGGTCTAGTGAACTTACGACTAGGGGGACACTAGATCAGCCAATTCATCGGAGCACAATCCATTGAAGTATTTGTAAAACAAGCACAAGGATGCTACATTGCGGCGATGGGGCAGGGACTGGAGCTTTGTTGACAGCGAGGGACCTATTAGGTTGGCGATTCTTTTTTCGACCTTGTCAAGGAGGGAAAGACTAGTAGATGATACATCAGCCCAGATGTGGCAACAATAATTCATAAACTGTCACCTATCTGCTGCGTAACCAAAATTGCTAACTCTTTTTCTTGGGTTATGGATGGTAGGTAGATCTATTAGTAGAGATTTTGACACGAGTGTTAACAAGCAACCTGTACGTAAAAGAAAAAATGTTCTTAGAGTGTATTATGGACTGATCTCCCATCGGGGGTCAGATTTGACGAAGTAAAGTCACAAAAGTTGATCTCTCGAATTCGTCGATCCAAAATCGATCGAGTTAATATAACATTTTTGGACAGCCACGTATCCTCAACTTTAGCGAATGGATGTATTTGTTCTGGTATCTCTGTAGGTGTTTCTGCACCAACAGCTGTCTGTATTCTTCCGGTCATGTGTTATCTTTTCAGGCACCTGCATAAGATTACGGTATCCCAGAGACGGATTTTCAACAACTATAAAAGTCTGATATCCATAGATGAGTTATTGTAGGTATATCATTAGACGAGGATAGTGTTCAGAAGAGATGGTGAGATATGATAGGTTATTTGAGCTTAAAGCTTAATGGATTTTAAGAAGAAATTGAAATTTGGGAAATCTTGCTTAATTCATGTCTAATGTCTGTGAATCACATTTAATGCAAATCTGAAATATTTGAATCTTAAATGGGATGTATGCCCGTATTATATGATCTAAAATCCTTTTAAAATACTCCAAAGAAACTGAAATTTGAGGAATATTTATTAGTTGATGTCTAGTATCTATTGTTAAAATTTTGCAAAAATCGGAGGTATTTGAATTTTCATAAACTAAATATAGCTCACATTACTGATCCTTATGCTTAGCAGCTGTACTCCAAAATTCATAATGATTGGTTCATTAGTTTAGGAGTGAGTCCTGTACATATAAACATATACACATATCTAAACTTATATAAATAAAGATATGAATAAATATTTTACAAGGAGTACCAAAATTTTCTTTTCTCAATTTCATTTTGCGTCTTGTAATAAAATGAAAAATATACGTTTTTTTAAAACTTAATTCACCCAAACAAGGCCACTGTAGATATAAGGGGCTACTGAGAATCCAAAATTTGGAGCTGTGAAGTGAGATGCTTGTTCACATTAGTTTTAAATTTCTGCATGTCGGTACAGTCAGGGAAATAGGGAGCAGGGAGGGAGTTCCAAAGGCTGGCAGCTCGAGGAAAGAAATGGTGTGCGTGGAATGGACTATAGTTGATCTCTTTGCGATCGCCCCCCCCCTGGAAAAGTTGCAGCGGACGTTCATATTAAGAAGATACTAATGTTAAAAGGTTCTAGTAACTTGAGTAATTAATAAAATTTCCGCATTGTATTTATTGGTGTCTTTTAGTTGTAAGAGATTAGGTTTATTAGCTGTTCAGTCATTAAATTGGACCGATAAATGAGAACAAAGACATCTTCATATAAAAAACGAACAAAACGGGTGCCTATAAATAGTCGGATTGACGGTTGTCACCATTCTAATAGTAATATGAGCCGGCATTAATTTTTATGCATGTATAATCGACGGGAGAGTCCGTCATATATATATATAAGGGTCCTATCTTTAAATTTGAATAACTTGAATTTGAATAACTTCCACAAAATAAAAGTTAAACTCACCAAACTTTATGTGTGTGTAGACTGACCCTTCCGAGATTTTTTGAAATAAACAAAACAAATTTTAGCCGAAAAACACTTCTTAAAACTTACAAAAACTAAAGTATTGTTTTTTACACTGTTTTGAGTTTTTTAAGCAAAAATAATGTTTTCTAAATGAGGGTACGTTCCTTAGGGCTAATACGGCTCATGCTTGCTTCGGAAGGGGTCCTTTACTTATTCTAAAAAAAAAATTTAAAAAAATCAATAAATAAAAAAGTTATGAATTTTTAAAAATAGGACCCTTATTTTTGCCCACCCTGTATATATATATATATATATATATATATATATATATATATATATATATATATATATATATATATATGTATGTATACACAGGTACAAACACAACTCTCCATCACATGATAGCGTCCACACAAGCTCATCTTTGCTCACATATACTTAGAATTATGTATGCGTATAACAGATTAATGAATGGCGGCGGTTGTGTATATTGAACGAGAAGAAGAAGAAGAAGAAGAAGAAGAAGAAGAAGAAGAAGAAGAAGAAGAAGAAGAAGAAGAAGAAGAAGAAGAAGAAGAAAGAGAAGGGGGCAGAAGAAAAAACACGAAGAAAAGAAGATGAAGAAGCAGACGGAGGAGGAGAAAGAGGAGAAGAAGAAGTAGAAGAAGAAAAAGACGAAGAAGTAGACAGAGGAGGGAGGAAAAGATGAAGAAGAAAAAGAGGGCGAAGAACAAGAAGAAGGACGAGAAAAAGAAAAAACAAAAAAATGGGGAAAGTATTCAAGCGGAAAGATGCTTTCACGGCTGAATACAACATGCGGTTATTATCGCTTAAGTGTCGCTTCTTTCTATTAACCAAGACTTGTCATCAACTCTTGAGTGTGTGTGTGTGAGAGAGAGAGGGGATCAAAAAGAAACAGCGACAACGTTTGTAGATCTTAAGAGCGCCATTCTTCCAGAAAATGTTCTCATCATCTCAGACATTTTCTAGAATCTTTTGCAATTTCGTTTGTATTGTTCGATGTTTCCTAGTATTTCTATGAAATGTGTTTTTTTATCAGTTGGTCGTTGGATTGTTTAATACCCGAATAGGCTTAACAAATAAATGTATAGTGATAATTAATGATTTTCATCATACATCACCCTTTATTGATACTAATAAAACAGACAATTTTTCATTTGCTTTTAAACCCCATCGTTATTGCAAGTAAACAAATTTGCTGTGCTCTTTAGCATAACAGTATATGGATGTTGCGAATACTATAATCGTTTGTTTTTTTTAATTTTCTTCATCAACCAGTACATCTCCGATCGATAGTGTAATTTTAAAATGTCACTGTTATAACACGATTAAAGACGCGTGTGTTAAAATAATGTTTCAAACGGTAGTTATCACATAGGGCTGGAGTAAGCATAAGATTAGAGGAGTGGAAAATTCCGTTAGAAGTTAACAGATTAGAGTTATCACTATGTTTCAGGATATGCCGAGATGGGAGAAAGTACGTGGTAGAGGACCGCGATCGATTCTTCCTTTTGGGTGCACGGCATCAAATTGACCAGATGTCCTTTTCAGACAGAAGAGGTTTATTTTGCTTAATCTTCGTTCCATATCACTTCCCAGTGGGTGGGGTGAGAGACAGAGGGAGATCGATAATTACTGTTTAATCATATCCTATGTGGATATTTTTTAATTAACATGATCACACATGTAGTGCTTCCAACAAACTGCCCAAATATCTCGCTCGCTCTCTCTTTGTTCCATGTGAAGTCACGTCCGTTTCTATCCATTCTCATAGTCTAGTAAAATCTAACCTCGAGCCCAGCAAGTTAACACCGACTGAACTTTCATTTCCTGTTATTTTCAATTAACTAATTTATATACCAGCGGGTCTATTCGCCAAATATTTAACAGCGAACGGTGTGTAAAAATAATGTTAAAAACGGTAGTTATCCACATAGGGCTAGAGTAAGCATAAGATTAGAGGAGTGGAAAATTCCATTAAAAGTTAACAGACTAGAGTTATGATAACGTTGCAGGAAATGACGTGATAGGAGGAAGTACGTGGCAGAGAAGCGAGATCAGTTCTGATTTTTTTTCAGTTTACGAGCGAGCAGACGTCGTTTTCGAGGTCTACACACCTACAGTAGTATGGCAAGAAACTGCAGCCCATTTAGATGTACATTGCTGTGAATTGCTGGGTAAACTAAAGAAAAAACTCAGAGACAAATAATGGCGTTATTTGTTGTTCTTTTAAATTTCTCCCATTATAACAGCTATTACAGCTAATAGAAACGAAGAAGAAAAAAAGCTGAGAAACGAAATATCCACAGAGCATTTTGTGACGATGTTTGTATCACTCTGAGATCGAAGAATTCCTCCATCGTATTACACTGCGAACACAAACCTAAAAAAGTATTACACTGCGAACACAAACCTAAAAAAAGAACAAAACAAACAAAAAAAAATAGTTCATAATTTAACAGAAAAACAAAACCGAAAATCATTTAAAATAATTACGGTGACTAAAGTAGCAGTTAACCTTTAATATTTTAGTGTTAAAAATAAATCACACTTAAAAAAGCATGTGACGATGACGAAGTATTATTTTGTTGATAAAACAAGTTTTGTATAATTTTGGATTATTCGAACTGGTCATCTCATCTTGAGTGTTATTCTCACAGCGTTTCGGCCGATGTAACCTCCGATATAATTCAGGTGTATCTTTGTCGAACTCGGGAATCTTTCTGTCGAACTTAGGAGAGAAGTCTTCAGTAATTCGCAATTCCTAGCATCGCCCGCACTGAGGCTGGAATCTTGCTCAGTACTTTATCTGTTACGTCACGGGTCCTGTCGGACAATTCTAGTGTGAATTTTGGGAGCCGTAAACCTCTTTTTGTATCATATATGTACAGTCTTACTATCTCTCAATATAAATCACGACTTATTACTACATATTAATATATATTACTATATATAACTATCTCCTGGGGGATGGCTATTATACAATGCAACACAACGGAGTGTGTAAATATCTTCACTGGACTATTTCTAAAAAGTTGAATATCCAGTGTAGCAGAAAGTCCTGGGAGCATAACCAGAAAGAACAATTGGAAATAATATATACACCATCCACTATGACTATGCAATCCCTACAGCTCTAGAAAACGGAGCTGTTAAACCTGACATCGTAATATGGGACAAAAGGGATAAAGTAGCAACCCTAGTTGAAGTCAGTGTCCCTAATGATGCAGGATTGAACAGAGCAGAAAGGGAAAAGATTAAAAAATACCAACGTCTTATGTACGACATGAAAAGAAACTGGTATCTTAGGGAAATCTCCAGCATACCAGTAATTATAGGAGCAATAGGACTAATGAAAAAGAATTTCAAAAGCTATCTGGCGAGTATACCCGGTGAACCGTGTGCAAGAGAAATACAAACAACTGCACTTAAAGGTACGGTTAGAATCTTAAAACGATCTCTAGGCTGGAGTGTCTGAAATAGCCGGTGAATGCCCCATCTCCATCAAAATCAGAAGATAAGAATATATATATATAGAGAGAGATAGAAGAAAGAAATATATAAATATATTATATATATATATATATATATATAAAGTGTGGGTTTGTCGTTCAAATTTCAAAGTATTGCAGGGTAAGTTAATAAAATTGAAATATAAGCCAAATTAGCTATACAAGATTAATTTATCATTTTTTTTTTTTTTAAATTAATCCTATCGATTACGGAATAAAATTCCTTCTTCAGGGGTGACCAGTATTGAGTCATTTTTTTTTTCATCAAAAACAAGAATAAAGAAACTTATTTCTTTGTTAATTTGATAAACGTCCTTGGTAAAAAAAAAAAAAAAAATTAATCTTGTATTGCTAATTTGGCTTATATTTCAATTATATATATATATATATATATATATATATATATATATATATATATATATATATATATATATATATACACAGGCACAAAGAAAACTATCCATCACATGATAGCGTCCACACAAGCTCATCTTTGCTCACATATACTTAGAATTATGTATGCGTATGCGTATAACAGATTAATGAATGGCGGCGGTTGTGTATATTGAACGAGAAGAAGAAGAAGAAGAAGAGGAAGAAGAAGAAGAAGAGGAAGAAGAAGAAGAAGAAAGAGGGGGAGCACAAGAAAAAACAGGAAGACGAAGAAAAGAAGAAGATGAAGAAGCAGACGGAAGAGGAGGAAGAGGAGAAGATGCAGAAGAAGGACAAGAAAAAGTTGAAGAAAAGAAAGAAGAAGAAGAAGAAAAAGAAGAAGTTACTGAAGAAGATGAAGAAGTAGACAGAGGAGGAGGAAAAGATGAAGAAGAAAAAGAGAGACGAAGAAAAATGGCATGTGTTCTTCAGAATTATGTGATCTATTCCCTGCTTCCTTTGTTCCAGCTCGTTTTACGCGTTGGTCTAGTGGTCTCCATCAATTCGCTGTTTTGATACCTCATTGTAATACAGCTTCCTATCCAGTAGCTTCTTTCCAAAAACTTGTGGAACTCTCTTCCTGCTGACTGTTTTCCTCCTACTTATAGCCTTGATCTTTTCAAGAGTATTGATTTACTCTCTACAGGAGTTAGGCACAAGGCAAGTTTTATCTTACTCCCACAAGTAAGATATGACCCAAGTCGGGTCGGGAAAGTGGAGTTTAAAAATTGCCTGAGCAGCCCCGTCGGTATTCACCGGTAGAGGCGCCTCAGGCAGTAAGCAATAAACTTACTCCTCCCCAAGAGGGGAGGCAAAGCCTGGGAAGGTGGACCTCCAGAACTGTACAGGACAGACCCATTAACGGGCGTAAATCAAGACCCGAAGGACAGGAAAACACCAGTATGGGGTGCAGTATCTATCGGAACAGATACTACATTTTGATCTTAGCCAAGAGTAAGGCCAATAGGTATCACCTGTCATTGCGATAATCATTTTTCGTTCTTGTTAGCTCCTTACATCAAGTGGCTTCATGCCTTGTGTGGAGAAATTTTCATTAAAAA
>OY744544.1:23520646-23583146 GCA_963556195.1 Sepiola atlantica
TCTGTTTGTTTTAATTCTTCCGGTCTAAACAAGGAGGGTGAAAAGTAACAGTTGAGATTTAAACCGGGGGAGATTAAAAGAGATATAAAAAGATATAAAAAATTAAAAATTAAAACATAAAAAAATAAAAGAAAGTATTTCTATATAATTCTCGTGAGTCAATATTATGAGTTTCATATATTTGGCCGTTACTGTTTTGGGGTTTGATGATGTGTGTTCTAAAGGAATAAGGGAGAGAGAATGGGTTTAAGAATTAAAGGGGTTTAAATAAATATTACGCTCTTAATTTTTTATTTTTAACTTAATTCTTAATTAATCAGCACTCTGCTGGGATTTTTCCTGCTATATTACAAAGAAGGTATATATATATATATATATATATATATATATATATATATATATATATATATATATATATATATCTTGTATGAAATAAATGCTTTTCTGATCATTAAGCTAAGGGCTTATTTAATTACTTAGATAATGTCTAAACGCATTAACACAATTCAAACAGTAGGAATGTATGATGAGGTTATAACGTGGTTAACACACTTCACACAATTTCATTTGAATTATCCGCACATTAACTACTCACACACACACACACACACACACACTCTCTCTCTTTCTATCTCCTTTATATATATATATATATATATATATATATATATATATATATATATATATATATATATAATCATCCACATACAGACTGTTTCGCTGTATCACAACTCTTCAGTGCGGCTAGACCAGTTAGCACATAAAGCCGGGATTGAAACTCAACCGTCCAGCTACCCTACCCCTGCGCTATCATGCGACACTGGCTGAATGTAAGTGATATCTCAATGTAAACATTGTCAAGTGCCGGGAGCTCGAGTTAATTTTACTCAATGGGCTATGCCTTAAAGTTAATGGCCGTTGCCAATATCCTTAGAAATAAGCTCTACCCAGGAAGTGATATATATATATATATATATATATATATATATATATATATATATATATATGATAATTTTATTTACACAGACATGCACAAAATCTGCGACACTGGCATGTCGATATTATCGATCAACAGTTACTATAAACTGAGATCTCATCAGGCAGAGTTAGAATCCGATCTTAACCTCAGATCATATTTGGAGAGAATGAAATCTCAGTTTATAGTAACTGTTCATCGATAACATCGACATGCCAGTGTCGCAGATTTTGTACATGTCTGTGTAAATAAAATTATCATATATAAAGCTCTATTTTGATATTCAGCACTTTTTATAAACCCGGTTAAAATTCTCTGGATTACTACTCTATGGATATTTTTTACCTGGATTATCACCATTATTATTATTATATATATATATATATATATATATATATATATATATATATATATATATATATATATATATATATATATATATATATATATATATATTAAGGCAAGGAATACAGACGTTTGTGACATTTTGGGGGTGGAATGAAATAATTTTTAAAAAGTTCATGAATATACTAAGCCGGCTTTCGTCCACACTCATCAGAGTATCTACGTGGAAAAAATTCAAGCAATGCTTTAAAGCGGATATAGTTTATTATATGTTGTTTTTTCATGAGACTATTCTCACAGACATTACGCGTTCCTTTATAGAGAGCAGTGTAGTATATATGTTCGTACGTCACGATAACATTCTCCCAGCAATTACGTCATCCTTTTTGCGGCAGGGTAATTTAATATATGTTATGTAGCCATGAAACCATCTTCCCGTGCATTACCCCTCCCTTTCTTTAGATAGAAGTAGTGTAGTATATGTTCTGTAGTCATGAGACCATCATGCCAGGCATTACCATCTTCTTGTTCGTTGGTCATATATAATAGCGAAAATATGCAATTAGATGCAGCGTATATTTTGCTAGTGTATTTAATAAATATTATAAAATTAGAATATTAAAAATATGTCAAAACAAAAGTAGAAAAAGTCCAAAAGAAATAGGGAGGGAAAAAGCAAGAAATAATGTGTGTATTGTAATCTAGATATAAATATAGCATTTACTGAGATATATAATACTATCCAATCGACACTCTAACATAGCCTCTATTTTTACTTTTCCAAAAATGTCAGTATGAAATTCTAAAAAGAAATAATATAATACATCCTAGACTTTGCATTAAAGATGGAAAAATATCATCTGTAAAGAACAAAATGGCTGAAACCTTACAATCAATTTCTTGTCGAGGCTTCAATAAATAGAAAATACATAAACACTATTCTTTTAGAAGATCAGAGATGAAATACGAGGCCTGTCTAAAAAGTATCCGACCTTAGGCCAGAAAAAAATATTTCAAATATCTGACGGGGTTGGGACCCTAATCCCATTCAAAGTAGTCCCCATTGTGCTTGCACACACTTAGCCAACCGATCCATCCACTGCCGGAAACACCTCTGGAGGTTTTCTTTTGGAATGGTGTTCATCTCCGCCGTCGCATTCCGTATTATCTCTTTTCTAGTCTCAAAACGGGAACGTTTCAGTAGCGTCTTCAATTTTCGAACTAACCAGAAGTCGCAAGGAGCCATGTCTTGAGAGTAGGGAGGTTGGTGAACAACTAGAATTTCATATTTGACCAATAAATGTTGGATCAATTGGGATGCAGTTGCCAGTTTTTTGCGGTCGACATGTCTGTTTTTATTGCGCTAAACTGCGTCAGGGAGACGCCGGAGAACATCTTGATAGTAATCTTTTGTTACTGTTTGTCCTTCCGGTGCATATTCGTGATGCACAATTCCATGGATATCAAAGAATACAGTCAGCATCACCTTGATTTTGCTTCGCATCTGTTGGGCTCTTTTTGGCCTTGGAGACTCGGGATGCTTCCATTCCGACGACTGTCTTTTTGTTTGTGGCTCGTACCCGTACACCCATGACTCATCTTCAGTTATCACGGTGTTCAGAAACCCAGAATCAGTGTTGGCAGTTTCCAGAAGGTCATGTGCAACTTGAAAACGGAGGTCCTTTTGTTCCTGCGACAACAACTTGGGCACAAATTTCGCAGCCACTCTATGCATGTTCAAATCATCACGCAAAATTGCATGTGCAGAATCTTTATTCACTCCGACTTTTTGGGCCATCTCCCGCACAGTTGAACGATGATCTATCATCACCAAATTTCGCACCCTCTCAACATCAGTTGCACTCCGAGCAGTTTGGGGCCTGCCAGAATGCTGGTCACTCCCCGCTGTGCGGCCATTTTTGCATCGTTCGAACCACTCCTTAATTTGTGTTACACTCAGCGCATCTTCTCCAAACACCTGCTGAATCTTACGAATTGTTTTGCTTTGAGAATAACCAAGCTTTTGACAAAATTTGATGCAGTACCTTTGCTCAACACGTTCAGCCATCTTGAGAGAATCGGTAATCGGACGAACACGTGTAGCACCTCACTCAGCAACCGACAAGCAGCGACTAACGCGAAGGAAGGCGGTGATAAAATTCACACACTTCAAATTGTGTGACTTTTCAAAGTATCCTTCTACGCCAACCACGTGACACACAGCCATATCAACACTTTTTTCACTTCGTCAAAACACCTAGACGGATTTTCAACTTAGCCACGAGAATGTCTCAACCAAGAGAAAAAAAGAAAAAAGAGAAAAAGAAGAAATATTCTTCTGAAGATGGTAGATTTACCGAAAATACTCATGTTTATATAAAAAAAATGTTTTTGAGATGAATAAATAATTTATTTTAGAAACAAATAGTTTGCGTTGTGCAAGGTTTTCTAAATATTTTATTAAAAAAATATCTTTATTATATATATATATATATATATATATATATATATATATATATATATATATATATATGTATATATATAAATAGTAAAGATAAAAATAAGATAAATAAAATAAAATTAAAATTAAAATAAAAGTAAAAATATTATACACACACACACATGTATATATATATATATATATATATATATATATATATATATATATATATATATATATATATATATATATATATGTACTCAAAATATATAAACGAAATATACATTGATGTCGTATTAGCAATCAAAAAAAGAAGATAAAAGCAAAACCCAAAAAACAAAAAAAACGAAAGACAATTTAAATTCAGGGTATCAACCAGTGGCTAACTTAATATTGTTTTCATTCATAATAGCTCTAGATAGGTAGAAGACATATTAGAAACCAATTCTTTCTTTAATTGTATTTGTTGATTAGGCTACGAGAGCTGATTTGATTAATCGCCATGTAGATTTGTTTTGTATGGGTTTAATTAAAGTGGCGTTTGTAAAGTAAAAACGGTGATCATATTCCATAGTATGAGAACATAAGGCGTTGAGTGTGTTGTTTGTTTTTCTGGTGCTTTTGTGCTCGTAAATTCTCTTGTCGATGCTACATTGTGTTTCCCCGATGTAGACCATATCACAATCTAAACAAGGGATAGAATATATGCAAGCTTTGACTTTAGTTAGATTTTCGGACAGTATCCATTATAGTAGATAAAGTTATTTGGGATATATTAATACCTAGTTTATTTAGTTTTGTGTAAATTGTTTTTTTTAAGATGAAGCTAAATACTGTCGGATTAATTTTTTCCTTCCTATTGCAATATATATGTAATATTTTTAATGCGCCTGTTGGTTTCTTTTTATTCCTGAAATTATATATTCTCTTTCGGCTTTGCATGCGGTTTTACTGTTGTTCTTTTTTTAGTGGAAAAGATATTAACGAGAAATAAGTGTTTTACAACGTAGACATAAGCCTCACACATTGCAATGTCATGAAATAAATATCATTATCACTTTATAATGTTATATAACGCATGCCAAGTGGAGAGTATTCAGAGTTTTGTAGAAGGTGGTCAATCAGATATTCATTTTCTTACGCAATAGTCACCACTTATCAAGGCTAAAAACACTCGAGGATAAAACATTATGCGATGGATCGATTGTTAGTTGAATGATGTAGAATATTATGAGAGGATTGAAAATTATGAATAAAATGAACAACATTTTATTACTAATGAGGATGCTTTGTGACCAGAATTTGTTGAGATTGGACGTGAAGACGACAATGTTGTAATCTGCAGGAAAGCAGTCCTGTGACAATGTGTTCTCACAGATGGGACATTTTTGGAAAGAAACCCTGTTCATGGAAAAAAAAAGTTTGGTTCTAGATACACAGAGAAAGAAAGGAACATCTGGTAAGGTATTGGCGTGAGATTGTAAAGGGTTTAGTTTTCCTTTACTTTGTGCATACATTTATATGTTTTCCTCCCTATGTTATCGAAAGCATCGAAACTGATTACATTAACCAAGGTCATGTGTACATTAAGCGAAGTTTCCAGGGGTATAACTTATGTCAAATGGGTAATTGCTTCTTACTTAAGTGATCTATTTCAGTGACAATAAGACTCATCAGAAATCCAGTACTCTCTGTATCCTTCCAGTTAAGGTCTGGATGGTGCTCTTCGTCCTCAGCCTTTTAATCTGTTAAGATCATCCGGAACTACCTTCCGTGTTACTAATCGATGTGCATTATTTTGGGGTCGGTTGAGTGGGGGGGGGGGTAAATTATAGGTTTTTTTTCTTAAATTTTTGCTGAAATAGATTCGGTTCCCTTGCGTCCATCTTTTGCTATGCTTCATCAATGCTTTTGCATCCTTCATCATTATGTTTCGGAAATTTTTAGATGAGGATTAATAATTAGTATTATTTTGATTATTCGGACTACTATTCTCATCTTAAATTGATATTCTCACAGCGTTTTGGCCGGTGTAACCTCCTCCGATCTTTTTTCAAATGCGTCTTGTCCACATCGAAACGTGACGCAACTAATAGAAGTGTTAAGTCGTAATCGGTTCTGAGTGACAGTCTTCTAGAGGTTTTAGGTTCAATCCTAACTACAGGTGATACTAAGTATAAATAAAAATAAAAGTAACTTCAGTATTCTACCCGGTCATGGCTGACAGAATGAAAACGATCTACCCCCGTGAAATAATTAAACGGGTTCGGTTCGAAATTCCGTATGGATTCCCAATTCCACTTAAAGATTCCCAGGTGCGACAAGACGCACTTGAAGACAGTCGGAGGTTACATCGACCGAAACGTTGTGAGAATAACATCAAATGTGAGAGCAATAGTTCGAATAATCTAAATAATATTACATCAATACATCATATTCTTATTCTTATTCCTCCTCCCCCTACTACTACTACTACTACTACTACTACTACTATTATTATTACTACTACTACTACTACTATTATTATTATTACTACTACTACTACTACTATTATTATTATTATTATTATTATTATTACTACTACTACTACTACTACTACTATTCTACTACTACTCCCACTGAGAGAATAAAGTGGACCTTGAGTTTACTTTCGGCAGCCTTGTAACTCTCACTTATTCCTTATTTTATCCTTTAGTCCTCACATACCATGAGCGATGTTTCTGACAAAGGGGGAAGAATTGCAGTTTTCTGGATCGGCTCTGGTTTTGAGTGTGCGCATGTGGAGATGTTCACTATTCTTACAGTTTCATCACCATTTAACTGCGAATTTATGCATATCATTAACCCGTATCCTCGAGTGGGTTCGTCTTATGAGTAAAAAAAAACTACTAACACTATTATTACTATTACTACTGCTAATACTACTACAACGACGCTGCCGCTGCTTCTGCTGATAAATTACTTAGTTAAACGGCTTTTACCATAGCAGCTAGCGGCCGAGTTGCAAACCCGATTTAATTTCCAGAAGCAAAATGAATGAATACCTACCTTGGCGAACGCTATCAGTCGATCGACCCGTCATATATCAACGCGAGCCTGTCCAGCTTGTGGCTTCACAACTCGTATTGGCAATCTAATAAAGTTTCTCTATAGACATGAGCTGAGGCATTGTTTCACATGTCCAACTTTCGCTGCCAACCTGGTGCGTGTGGTGGGTTGGGTTGGTTTGTTTCGGGATTGGTTCAAAATCCGTGTGGACGGGGAAGGGTATTAGACATGGGGAGGAACTAGAAAAACAGAGAAACAGAGACAGTAACATAGTGATATAAAGAGACATATATAGAGAGATATCAAACAAGCGATATATATATATATATATATATATATATATATATATATATATATATATATATATATATATATAGTTTCGTGGGTTACTTATTCCATTTTCTTTTCTTTTTCGCGAGTACTTTCGATTTGATTTGTCAAATCATCTTCAGGCGTTGTGAGTCTTGGTGTCTTTAAAAATATGGCTTTACTGTTGTGTTTTTTAAAAAGAATTATAACGGCTAGTAATTTACAACTTGAAAAGAGCGTCTATAATATTGAGATGTTGCATGAGAGCGTGATTACGTTCTAAAAGCGTGCAAGATTCAAACGTTTGATTACGTTCTAATATATATATATATATATATATATATATATATATATATGTGTGTGTGTGTGTGTGTGTGTGTATATATATATATATATATATATATATATATATATATATATGTATGTATATATATATATATATATATATATATATATATATATATATACATATATATATATATAACGGATGCATAAGTGTGTAGTATTTAAATGAAAGAAAAATACTCGTATATATATATATATATATATATATATATATATATATATATAGAGAGAGAGAGAGAGAGAGAGAGACTAAACACTATCTGTATAAATAAAAACACCTGGTAACACAAACTCCATGCATTGTAGCCTGACGATTCCCTACGGGGATGAAACGCGTGAGTATCTGTGTAGCTTAATTGCTATAAATATATTTTCATAACTTACTACCTAGCTCTACTCACTGTTTAAGGAAATGCTAAAAATTGATACATAAAAGATTATATCCCCTTGTAACATTTTATGTGGACGGTAGCTTACCTTCAGTAGTTAAACACTCTTGACGACAGCTGCCTAGGCATGCCTACAAAAGGTTTAAACTCTCGCTGATTTATCAGATTGTTCATAGTGGCCGAGTGGGTTAAGGCGTCGGAATTTGGGTTATAACATGACTCACATTCAGGTGTTTCGAATCGTACGACCGGTATGAATAATCATCTCTACACTGACGATTTTCGAAAGGATGAAACATATATATATATATATATATATATATATATATATGTGTGTGTGTGTGTGTGTGTATATCGAGGCAGCATTTTTCTCTAAGGAACGTATTATTAAAAATAACCGACAACTCATGTCTGGATATTTTTGTATGGATCCCTATCCATTTTCCGGATTAAAGTTCTAATCTCGGATGAGAATTGGCTGATGAATCTGCCGTAATTTTCTTTTAGGTCCAAAGTACTTTCTGACCCATCTGAGTCCATCTTCAGTGGAATAATGTCAATCAGGTAAAGACCTGGAGTGAGTTTATAGTTATTTTGGCGGGAAAATTTAAATACGAAACTATATTTATTTAGTATTATAAACATTTAAGTATATTAGTACTAGTGTTAAAATTAATCCTATTCATAATATATATATATATATATATGGAGTAGAGAGATATCGAAAAAAAGAAGAAAGAGAAAACGAAGAAGTAGAAGAAAAAAAAGAAGACGAAGGCGTAGAATAAGAATGGACGCTTCAACTTGTTTGTATGGCAGCCATCTTGCTTTTCCTATCTGTTCGTTTCGATTTAGCTCTCGAAAAGGCCGCGTCCCTCCGTATGAATTTGATTAATCGCTGGTAGTGGTCAGATAGAGATGCGACGCGTCTCACCGGTCACGTTCTACTTTGCTTGATATGAAATTGACTAGGACAGATCATGTCTGCTTCTCATTAATATGACCTGTGGTCAGTTCTGGTGCTCGGCCGTTAAGTAAGTGGTCAGAGGGATGTGGGAGGAAAGAAGGGAAAGGGTGGAAGGTGTATTGTCGAGGTGGGTCTTCATTTTGGAAAGTTGGAAGTCGAAAGGACCATGAGCTAGGATGGTAGATAAGTGAACAACAATATGCGAACAAGAGAGAGAGAGAGAGAGGGGGGAGTTTGATTAAGTGTAAGTGAGAGAGAGAAAGAGAGAGAGAGAGAGAGAAAGAGAGAGAGAGAGGAAGAGAGAGAGAGAGAGAGAAGGAGAGGAGTTTGATTAAGTGTATGTGAGAGAGAGAAAGAGAGAGAGAGAGAGAAAGAGAGAGAGAGAGAGAGGAAGAGAGAGAGAGAGAAAGAGAGAGAGGGGAGTTTGATTAAGTGTATGTGAGAGAGAGAAAGAGAGAGAGTGAGAAAGAGAGAGAGAGAGAAAGAGAGAGAAAGAGGGAAAGAGAGAGAGAGGGGAAGAGAGAGAGAGAGAAAGAGAGAGAGGAGTTTGATTAAGTGTAGGTGAGAGAGAGAGAGAGAGAAAGAGAGAGACAGAAGGAGAGAGAAAAGGAAGCGAGACTATGAAGAAAGACGAGTAAGCGGAGAGAAAGTTCAGAAGCAGTAAGTGATAAATGAACAATAAAGAAAGGGATAGATTGAGAGTTAGAGAGAAGCAGACAAAGAGTGAGAGATAGACAGAGATGGAGAGTGTATGAGAGAGAGAGAGAGGAATAAAGATAGAGAGAGAGAGAGAGAGAGAGAGAGAAAAGTAAAAATGAATGAAAAAGAGTAAGTAGGAGGAAGTGAGTCGTATAAAGTAATATATTACGTATCACGTTGCTTTTTTGTTGACAAAGTTTGTGTTGGTAATACTTTTAAAATAAGCGATTAATGCAACCCTGCGCCTGAAATAAAGAAAGTAAAACACAAAGTGAAAAATAAGACTTACTAAGGTCACAAACTCTTGCCTCCAAAAGCTTAGATTCCCAAAACAGAAAAAGTCTCCCAAGCAAGGCCGGGCGGCGACAGCTAGTATTTTTGTATAAAAGTAAAAAGTCTTTCTTTATTGCTTATATTTGTATTGGATACTGTCTTGTTAATACACGAGGCTTTTTTTGGTTTTCCTATGAAGTAAAATACTTTCGTATATCATTAACGACTTTGTCGCCAAACGTCTTCAAGTTAAATTCCGTGATAAATGCCAGTATACTGAAATCATATGCCCTTAATAGGGTTAAGATGAAAATTCATATACACTAAATGTAAAAAAGAAAGAAAAGTCCCAAATTTTTACACTTTTATTGTCATTAAGGGTATGCGAGCACAACAGGGCTATGTATGTTACTGGTAGGAATTTTTCTTCAGCGCACCTCATACACTTCATCCACTCATGCATAGAGATTTATACTGTAGTGATGTGATAATGAAATGGTTTGGTTGATATGTAGTCATACCCTGAATTAATGACAATAAAAGTGTAAAAATTTGGGAATTTCCTTGCTTTTGTACATTTAGTGTATATGAATTTTCATCTTAACCCTGTTAAAGGCATATGATTTCAGTATACTGGCATTTTTCATGGAATGTCACTACTTTTGTAAAGGTTATGCCTCAATACAATGCCTTCTCATAACTGATATATGTATGAATACTGGTCATTAAATTTTTTTTTTAATTTTCTGGAAAACTAAGGTATATGGTAAACTGAAATTAAAATGCCATCAACTAGACCCTAGAACCTCTATCTCTGCCAAAAATCAACTGAATCCATCAAATAGTTGATAAGATACAGGGTGGCACATACATACGTACGTACGTACACACAGATAACATGATTTCATGATTGAACTTTCTGGATCTCTGGGTTGCCTTGACTAATGATGCTGAAATTCTACACATTTATAGAACCTATCAAATTAAAATTTTGTGTTAAGTTTGAACTAATTTGGTTCATTTGTTTTTGAGTTATGATTGATCAAAGAAATGAGATTTCCAGCATAGGCCATTCGTGTGTCTATTAAGGCATAGAGCGCTCTCGCGCCTCCCTTGATTCAACTTGTTTATGTTCCTATCGTCTTACCTGCTATAAGATTAACTTTTTTTTTCTAATTTGTTTTGAATAAGAATAACAACGTAGATCTCTTGCCCTTTTTGTCTGGGAGCAAAGTGTAGTATTTGTTCTGATGCTGCTCTTGGTCTATTCTGTCCTCAGTCAGTAAAGGAAGGAACCTTCTAGACTGAGGCAATTTTTATCTTTGTTCCAATCAAGTTATTATTCATACTATTATTAGTTTTTTGTCCAGCTTATGAAGAGTCCAGAATATCTCATCAGGGACACTCCCAAGGTATTTATTTCTTTTATTGTATTTATCCTATGTCATTTGGTTTCTAGGGGCTTACTTCTTTTTTGGGGGGAGCTGGATTTTTCCCACATTAAAGACCATCCTTGTGTTTAACTCTGAACTCACCACCTGGGGAGGCAATTAAACAGAAACAGCATAGACAATAAATTGTCTCCAAGAACTCGAATTATTGGTCGGTGATGCTTTGGCGGTTCCATAGATAGTTGTTATTTTGGGATTTAGATTCTGACCAGGTGTTGCGGGTCTCACTTTTATGTTTCTCTCAGCCCCATGGCCTGAATTAACCGTTTATTTAAAGACATTTTCCACGCAAACAACGACAAAAAACAATGTGATATATAATACATTATCATAAACAATTCCCAATGTTTATTTCGTAAACAGATATATAAATAAAGAGTGTAGCAATCTTGTAACTAGTTGGATGAGCCCCTAGTCAGAAGAGTGGGTATATCCAACAATCTACTGCTAAACATTTTGTGATAGCTGTTAAACGTTCTTGTGTGCGGGTGGTGGCTCAAATGGTAGAGTTAGAGTTAGGGTTAGGATTAGGGTTATATAAATGTCACCTGTCTGTATGTATGTATGTATGTATGTAATGATACTCGTCAAAAAACTACTCAACAAACTGTCACAAAGTTGATATTTTCCTAACCGGACAACCCTCGGACAGATAATGTATCAGAATTAAAAGAGACCATCGATTTATTCGTGTAGAATGGACAAGAAACATGTGACGGGAGTGCTTAGATTTAGATCGTTTTTTAACTCTCTGTTCGATCTACGCATGCGCAAATATTTTGGCAACTTCCGTTTTTCTACGCCGGAGCTGCTAGATTTCATTGAAACATTTTATTTACTTCATACCTTTTGTTAGAAAGTGTGTATCATGTCGGGGTCAGCAATCTGTTGTCGGGGCCGGTACGTATGGACGATGCCCCTAATTGTCCAGTGTATCATGATTCCCGGCTAACAAAAAAGTAAATAGTATAAAAAAGACGTGTGATGATCGTGACAACAACAAACAGCGAGAAAAAAACAAACTAGTCTCTTTCATTCCATTTTTTTCTTGTAATGCTTGACGTCCATCCGTGACCCGCTTCTGCTACAGATTGGTGACCCCGACGTGATGAGCACAGGTAACGACCTGCAAGAAAGATGGCAGAACACCCAAATAAACCTGAGATAAATATATGAGCTTCCTTGATGCATTTAACACCACATAACACGGTAAACACTGGGGCGGGTTGATCCAACTACAATTCAAATCTACTCCTAACTTTTGCTAACTTGCAATCAGGAAAACGTCTTTTTGAATCCGTACAGTATTTCTAAGCATCCTTTAAACTACATAAAGCGAGAATCACCAGTATGTTTCCATTAATGTTTACATCACATCAAGTTTACAACAACATATTGATCGAAAAAGGGGGGGGATGACCTTTAATGACATTTCCACGCTTGATGTAGATTCAGAGATCCTCGAACCCTTTCTGACCATTCCTTCAGATACAGGTTCCCTTTGGTTTTCTGAGAATATTTGGAGTGCACCTTTCTTACGACTTTTCATAAACAACTTGAAACGATCACCTTTATCCGAGAGGATTCCATTGATGTATTGATCACGGATGGATCAGTTCGATCTTCAAAGTGCGCAGATTTAGACACGACTTTGTTTGAACTAAGAAAGAAACTATTTACCTTAAATCATCACATCTCTCCCTCTTTTTCCTCTTATTTGTTTTTCTTTCTTTCGATATATATATATATATATATGAAGATAAAAGAACAGGAAAATAAAGGTACAATGTATACCCTTAGAACCTATAATGAAATAATTGATGCTCGATATATAAGATAGAGCAACTATATAGATAATTAAAAGACGAGAATAAAGATTGTAAAAATACAATATCTATTACGTCCTCAGTTGCTCAAAACAAGGTGTTTTGAATACAAATAGAGTTTATATATATATATATATATATATATATATATATATATATATATATATTTGGATTTAAACCTTGAATGAGATATCATCTGCCTTATTTGGTCCTGGAAGTATATCAAAAAATGGCCAGTTTCTCTCTTTTCAATCCCTTTGAGTGCGTCTGGACTTACCTATATTTTGAGCACTTTCTCCACACTGCTCCCACGCAAAGAGTTTATCTTTACATTCTACAATTCATCGGACTTCTTTTCAACGGAAATTTACCACCCGGACAATTTGCATATCTTTTTCACGGAACTTTTCTTTTCATTCACTGCGTTTTTTTAACAAAAATTCCTTTAATAATAATTTTCATATTTTTCAAATATTTGAACTTTGGTTTTTTCGAAAGCCAACTTATCCATCTGTATTTCTCCTCTGATGATAAGATTTCAATCTTTGAAAAGCCTAGGCTTAAGGAAAGAATAATAAACTCTAGTTTATTACTGAATACACCTTGCATTGAACAATTGAAATTTTAAATAAATTTGGACAATCGTCGCATATTTATCACTCTTTTTTCTTCTATCTATCTTTCTCTCTCTCTCTCTCTCTCTCTCTCTCTCTCTCTCTCTCTATATATATATATATATATATATATATATATATATGTATATATACATATATATATGTGTGTGTGTGTATGTGTTTTTGGCAGTAGTCTGTTATGTATATATAATGTGTTTGAAAATATATAAATATAAAATTGAATTATATATATATATATATATGGGGTAAGGTACACGATAAGTAATGAAAATGAAATGCCGTGGTAGAAAAAATGTTTGAAAAAAGACAAACAGAAAACAGGTTAGAATGCAGGAGAAAAAACACAAGAGATTTGACCGGTTTCGTTCGTATTATCGAACGTCTTCAGAATAAGTGAAGATTTGGAAACAATTTTATTTTGAAGGCACACAATGTGAGAAGGAAAAGATTACCCGATTGGGCCATATGAAGATTTCATGCCCGCTCCTATGTTGTGATGGTTTAGTTTGTGTTTATTTATACTTATATATGTTTACATACGTAATTGTATGCATGTTTATATATATATCTTCCACTTTATGTGTGTTTACCCTGGTTAGTTTCTCTGTCTTCTTCCCTCTTATCGCCTTTACCCCCTCCGATTACCCCCTATGCTAGCTCGGTGGATGTGAAAATGGAAAAGAAAAGGAAAATGGATGAAGGTATATAAAAAAGAAGGAGAAATAAAGAGGAATATGTCACCTACTTGTCAAATCATATTTCAATGTAGCTAAGGGTCTTCTCATATGGTCCCAATCGGATCATCTTTTCCTTCTCCCATGCGTGTGCCTTCAAAATAAAATAAAATTGTTTCCAAATCTTCACTTATTCTGAATTAATATATTTAAAATAAATATATTTAAAATTAATACATTTTAAATTAATATATTTTAAATTAATATATTTTAAATTAATATATTTTAAATTAATATATTTTAAATTTTAAATTTACAAAAATAAAAAATATGTCCATGATACCGATCGTATTTTGAAGAATATATATTTCAAAAATTCATAATGATCGGTTTATTATTTCAGTAGATTACATTGTACATATGTAAATTTAAAAAAGAAAAACCAAAAATATTATTTATGTATTCATCAATATTTTGCCTTTCATTCGATACGTTTGAACAGAAAGCACTCTACCTTAATTCTAATTAGGAATAATTTCCCTCACCAATGTGATGCGTCCAAAAGAAGAGCGCCATTTTTTAAAAATATAATTATCCACGGACTTGCGTTTTCTCATTATACGACTATAGGGCGAATAGTGTTTGCTAGTGATAAATAATAAAAAGAAAATGAGAGCTGTTGGGTCACCTATAAAGCTCGGGTGGTTTGAATTAGGAAAAATTGAGTTTGCAAACCAATGAAATTTGAATCAAATAAAAAGACAACGTTAGTCTCGTCTCTGCGCTATATCCCCCCCCACCTCTCTCTCCTTTATCACACGTTTTTTTTATCCAGCTACATGTTAAATAGTATGTATACCTATGGTGATATTATCTATCGTTTATAACTGACTACTTTTGGATAAGATCAAAGTGTAGTATCTGTTCCGATGGATACTGCACCCCATAGACTGGTATTGTCTTGGCCTTCGGGGCTTGATTTATGCCGGTCTAGGGGTCTGTTTTGTGCAGTTCTAGGAGGTCCACCCTCCCAGGCTTTGCCTCCCCTCTTTGAGGAGGAGTAAGTTTATTGCTTACTGCCTGAGGCGCCCCTACCGGGGAATGCCGACGGGGCTGCCCAGGCAATTTTTAAACCCCACTTTCCCAACCCGACCGTGGGTCACATCTTACTTGTGGGAGTAAGATAAAAACTGGCCTTGTGCCTAACTCCTGGAGAGGAGTAAATCAATACTCCAATTGTATGGTTAATTGTTAGTTTTATTACCTTTCACCTTTAATAAACAGAGATAGATATATAGATAAAAAGAGAGAAAAGAAAAGAAAGTTGAGAGTGACGGAAGTGAGGGTGATAGACACAGTAGAAAATAAGAGCGGGATAAGGTCAAACAACATACAATAAGAGAGGCTGAGAGTAATAGACAGAAACTAATATAAATAGATGACTTGGCGAGTTAATTGCTAATTACGGCTAATTAGAATTAGTAAAATTGGTTATCTTCAAACATAAATCAATAACAAAACTGAGGAATATTTTAACATGTATTTTGTGTAATTAACATCTATAAGAAAAAAGGATTGACTCAGATTTAGTCTAACAATAGATGCGTGTAGAGTATAGTAAAAATTACAATAAAAATGAATTCTGTATTCGTCTCGAAAAACAGTGTGTGTCCTCTTAAATTGTACATTGCGGCGATGGATTTACAGTGAAGCAACGGTTGCGTGATATATATCCTCACTATATAAACCCAGGAGTTGTCTATCTTTTAGACTAGTTGCTCTATCAAGGCTTGATAGTCCAGTTTTCTCTACTACGTCAACTATATATAGAAAAAGTACATAGATTGATTAATATAATTTGGAAATGTATTAGAGAATTTCCTCTTTCAGACTTACGATATATATATATTTTTTAATCTGTCACCCCCCCCCCCCCAAAAAAAATACTGACCAGGTTCAAGATTTCTTAACGAGTGATATATATTGGAAACATTATTCTACGATCTCTTTTCGCTTGCAGACTTAACGCATCTTGCTTTTTTTAATGTGTCACCTCTCTAAATAATGACCAAGTTTAACATTTCTTAACGAGTGATATATATATATATATATATATATATATATATATATATATATATATATATATATATATAAATACAGGGTGGGCAAAAATAAGGGTCCTATTTTTAAAAATTCATAACTTTTTTATTTATTGATTTTTTTAATTTTTTTTTTTAGAATAAGTAAAGGACCCCTTCCGAAGCAAGCATGAGCCGTATTAGCCCTAAGGAACGTACCCTCATTTAGAAAACATTATTTTTGCTTAAAAAACTCAAAACAGTGTAAAAAACAATACTTTAGTTTTTTGTAAGTTTTAAGAAGTGTTTTTCGGCTAAAATTTGTTTTGTTTATTTCAAAAAATCTCGGAAGGGTCAGTCTACACACACATAAAGTTTGGTGAGTTTAACTTTTATTTTGTGGAAGTTATTCAAATTCAAGTTATTCAAATTTAAAGATAGGACCCTTATTTTGGCCCACCCTGTATATATATATATATATATATATATATATATATATATATATATATATATATATATATATATATATTGGTGCAGAAAAATTAGTACAACATTCGTACCGTTGGTTTCAGGCACGGAAAGTCTTAGCCATCCGGCTCTCTTCAGCTTCTGTTGTCATCTCTGACAACAGAAGCTGAAGAGAGCCGGATGGCTAAGACTTTCCGTGCCTGAAACCGACGGTAGGAATGTTGTACTAATTTTTCTGTACCAAAATAAATAAATAAATAAATATTATGCTCTTAATTTTTAACTGTAATTCATAATTAATCGAGCACTCTGTTGGGATTTTTCCTACTATATTACAAATAAGTTTATCTTGTTGGAATCAGAAAAATGTGAGTTTGTACATCCAGTTAAGTTGTTTTCTGGTTGTTATATCTTCTCCCTCTCTTTCTCTGCATCTCTATCTCTTATTATCTCTATTTTTCTCCATGTATGAGTTGATGTATTAAGAGAAAGGCGAGGGAAAGAGGGGTATTATATATATATATATATATATATATATATATATATATATATATATATATATATATATATATATATATATATATATGAGAAAGGAAGGATGAGAGTACTCCGACGTAATAGGAAATGAAAAACGAAAAACCAAGAGATATTTTTTTATATATTCATCGACGTTTCGTCTTTATTTGTAAGACTTCCTCAGGATGATAATTTTAAGAAAAATGTCAGGCAAGTACATCGAAATATTGTGTTGATATGCTGGGTTGATGAGAAAAAAAGTAGTAACCGTGGCTACTAAGAGCGCTGGGCCAAGGTCCGGGCTGAGAGAAGTCAGTCAGTGGCAAAGAGTGAAATAAATGTGGATGGCTGCGAGTGAAAAAGGGGAGGGGTGGGAGTGTTAGTGAATTTGTCTTAGGGTGGGAGAGAGGGGAGGGGTGCTGAGGTTTTTGTCGTGGTGAGGTGTAGCATAGATTTTGAGGGGCTGGGGAAACACGAGGGAAGGGGGAACTCTGTGTCTTTGGTATGTAGGTAGTATCATAGTTTTAGAAAACAGATTTGAAGTAATGAAGATAATTTGAAAGTAGGCGGGGTGGGTGGGTAAGAGTGTGAATAAAGTAGTTGAAAGGGTGAGATGGGTGAAGGGGAGAGGGGAGATGTTATATATATATATATATATATATATATATATATATATATATATATATTAGAAAAAAGATTCTACGGCCTCTTTCTACTCTCAGACTTACGTCATCTTGTTTTATTTTAATCTGTACTCTTCGAAATACTCACAGGTGCAACATTGTTTACCGAGTGATAAACATTTGAAAAATGTCTCTTTTGCTTAGCATAGTTTCAGCTCTCTGAATCACAATTGCGTTTTATACCAGCAGCCAGACGCAACTGACCACTAGGCTACTCTCGTTGTCGGAAAAGAATTCCTTTTATCTCTCAAATACAATCCAAACAACGAAACACCAGATACATAACTAAGAATGAAGACGTTCGTCTCCCAGTTCTTTACATACCGTCTCGTATTCTATACCGCAGGGGAGATAATGCACACACACACACACACGCCTGTATGTATTAATGCACTGTGTGTACACTATAGCCTTGTATCTCTGTGTTTAATGAAACATACGTATGCACAGTGTACGTTTTCGAGTCTGAATGTCTATGAAGTTGGCGCCTCTATTCTGCGAGAATTGTCTGTCCCAAGCCAACCCGTCAGACGATCCGTTTTAAGACATGGCGCACGTCTCCGTTTTCCCAGCGAGCACATCTGAGCCGCAACAAAAACACTAACATGTCATGATCAATTGGCAGTTGGGAATAGGTAATAAAGTAAATAAATAGAATAGAACCGAACTAAGAATACACACACATATTGATATATATATGAGGTAAACTACTATATATATATATATATATATATATATATATATATATATATATATATATATATACACACACATATATATTTATATATACACATATATATATACATCTCTCTCTCTCTCTATATATATATATATATATATATGCATATATCTATGTAAATATATGAATATGGAAAATATATGTGTATATATATATATACTAGTTTACCTCTGACACTAAATCTCATTATCTCAATATATATATATATATATATATAAATATATACATAGAATATATATATATATATATATATATATATATATATATATATATATATATATATATATATATATATATATATATATATATAGATAGATAGATAGATAGATAGATAGATAGATAGATAAGTTGGTGCTGGAAAAGCCAAAATTCAAAATTTAAAAAAATATTAAGTAATGGAGAGTGAAAAAAAAAGTTCGTGTAAAAAAAGATATTGGGAAAGTCTAGTTGGTAATTGTACGTTGATGAAGTGCCAAATGAAAGGAGATTACAGATGGAAAATGAGGGTTTTCGTGCACGCAGCATGGAAAACAGTTCCAGAATGAAGTAAATCCAATAGTGAGATGTTGAGTTCAAGTCGTAGGTGGAGCGCACTTATTCGAAATTAATGTTGACAATTCGGACCGTGGAATCGAAGTTGAAATAAATTTGTCATTCGTACATGTGTATCCTTCTTATTTCATCTATCTTTATAATTGCTCTATCTCGTATATTGAGCTTAACTTATTTCACTATAGGTTCTATCTACTAAAAGTACACTTTTTAGTTTCATATTTTATTATATATATATATATATATATATATATATATATATATATATATATATATATAGTAAGCTATGCAAATATATTTAATGGCCATTAATATATTTTTATAGCTTACTACATAGTTCTACTTACGTATCGAGCACTGTTGAAGTAAATACTGAAAATTTATACATAAAAAATTATACCTCTTTATAAAATTTAATGTGGATACATGAAATACTTAAGATAGCCGGGAGATTAACACCTTCTGAGCTTGAAACCGATGTTACTGATGTACTGAATTTTCTACCGAATAATATATATATATATATATATATATATATATATATATATATATATATATGTATATATATATATATATATATAAATTATGACAATATCTGTGTTTGCATATACTATCAGTATCATTTAATTAGCACCCTCTTCAAAAAAAGTCAGCTCGATGATTGTCATCCAGTAACAACTAAGCATATATAAATAAGTAAGATTCATTTTATATTCCAATAATCATGGTTTTCATTTTTTAATTGGTTATTTTTTCATATTTTCAAAAAAACATTACATTCCGGTGAGATATGTATTTACGACTAGTTTCTCTTGAGGTAGGCAAACCAATATTATTATGTCAATACAATCTCTGCAGACCCCAAGATCATCAGAAAAAATCCACAAAGAAGAAAAGTTCTAAAATTAAAGAAGTCTTCAAACCAACCTACACTAATTACTTTTTCATAAAGTATTAAGAGAATTTTTTAAAATTTAAAAATGTATACTCAGAGTGGATTGCCATTAAACTTTTTACTACACTTGCGTTGTGAGTGTTTAATCACTTTATTTGAATACGAAAGTGCATAGTTTGACCGATTATGTGTTCCCTTTTTGTCATAGGATTTATTTTCTTATTGTATGATAGTTAAGCTAGATAAAACTTCATAAAGTTTCACATTGAAAATAGGGCATAATTTTCAATCCATGTGTGAGGTTCCTAATATAATTTGCGTTCACTACACGCGGCTATAGTTTAAGAGTGTTTATTCAACACCTACCCACAATAGGAGTATGTGACACAAGGTCGGAAAGTGGGATTTGAAAAGCCAGCGCCCGAGAAGATGAGCACTCTGGCCATTTAAAATTGCCTGAGTAGCCCCGTCGGCATCACCCGGTAGGGGCGCCTCAGGCAGTAAGCAATAAACTTACTCCTCCCCAAAGAAGAGAGGCAAAGCCTGGGAGGGTGGACCTCCTAGAACTGCACAGGACAGACCCATAGACAGGCGTAAATCAAGCCCCGAAGGCCAAGACAATACCAGTCTATGGGGTGCAGTATCCATCGGAACAGATACTACACTTTGATCTTAGCCAAAAGGCCGAGAACTTTATTTACTCCTCGCGGAGTTAGGCGTTATTTAACCCCTACCCACAATAGGAATATGTGACACAAGGTCGGAAAGTGGGATTTGAAAAGCCAGCGCTCGAGAGGTGAGCACTCTGGCCATTTGCCTGGGCAGCCCCGTCGGCATTCCCCGGTAGGGGCGCCTCAGACAGTAAGCAATTAACTTACTCCTCCCCAAAGAGGGGAGGTAAAGCCTGGGAGGGTGGACCTCCTAGAACTGCACAGGACAGGCGTGCAGTATCCATCGGAACAGATACTACACTTTGATCTTAGCCAAAAGGCCGAGAACGTATAGTTTTAGAGTGTCATGTTTATAAAGTTGTTTGAGTCCACTATATTTGTTAATGTATTAATGATGTTTAAATCTAGACCAATTTACTCTAGATATTAGTCATCCGGCTGTCGATTACATATCCATTTGGTAATGCCTGGGATTTTCTCTACATGTTCACCAACATAGTAAGACATATTACAGAGTTATTGAATAAACATAGAGTAGGAAGAAGCTCATGAAAATACATAAATAGCTAAGTTAGTGATTTGTTTTGGTAATTAAAAATGAAAAAAATTTTTTAAACATAACTTTATCTAAAAAATATTATCAGCATAAGCCCGGCTCAACCAGATCTTGGAGACTACGAGAGTCACATCCCCGCTTCAAGCAGCGGCTGACCATTATTTCTGATGTTTGAGCCGACGTTGTATAGATCTTCAAACGCAATGGCCTGTGGCTTTTCGAACGAGTAATACAGTCGTTATACGGCGTCATTAATTCTCTCTAGAGAATTAATTATCTGGACTTATTAAAACGGGAAAATTGCCGCTTAAATTTGAACACCTTATAGTAAAAGCGAACAAAAGTCTTATACAAAAAATAGCATTTATTTCTCATTACGGCATTAACAAAAATGAAAGAAACTCAGGTCGCCGACTCGGGCGGGAACGCGTTTAATCTGTCTAATGTGTTTTCAGCAACTGCTGCTTCTCTCTTGTGACAAAAAAGAGAGAAAAAACGTTTAGCAATAAAGGAGATAAACAAGAATATATAAAAAAAGAGAAAGAAAGAACAAGAGTAACATGTTATTCTTAATTTCACCGGCGTCAGCTAGCATGTCGACTCTTGACCTTTCCAATGCACCCGTCAACCTTCGACATGAGTAGAATGTTTATTGACGACGCACTGTTGTTAATGCCGGTTGTAGCGATGTCTATAGGTAAAGTTAGACACAAGGTCGGATTTTTATGTGGGTGACATCCAACTCCGCAAAAGGGCTCCTATATTTCTGTTACGTAAATTATTAGAGTTAAGAGCATAAGAACGGCATTGTAAAGGCTTAGTAATGTTTTGAGAAAACTTTTTTAGTAAATACAAGACAGAACAAAAAAATCAAAGACAAAAGAGTAAGTACAAATATTATAGTAGGTTTTTACCTAAAACATTTTTATTTATTTATATGTTTTTGTGTGTATTTACTGACAAAAGGATGTAAAATTAAAAACAATTTCACTAGTCCGAGAAAAAAAAGGGATAAATAAGTAAAATTAAAAGCAAATTTTTTTAATATTTACGGTTCTGTTTTTTTTAAATGTTTTTGAGTTAATTTTGATTGTCAAAATTCACTTATAAGCCTTTTGGAAACATCTTTTTTTTGTTATCAAGAGAATGTATGTTTTTAAATTGGGCAGAAACAATTGTATCAAGTAAAAGTTTTATTTGAAACAAATTATACCAACAGGAGGACCCGAACAAAGGAGATGACGATGACTTGAAGTTTAAATACATACACACACATATACATATATATATATATATATATACCTATATATATATATATATATATGTATAACTTCTTTGTGATATATATTGAAGAAGGAGTTTCTATTTATGAGCAACTTATTATTAAGAAAATATCGAACCATTAATAAGTCATACTCGCATATTTTTAAATTTTAAATATATTTTTTACATATATATATATATATTACTCAATGTCTGTGTATTTGTGTATAGTGTTTGTATGTTCACTTTTGTGCACGCCAAAACTTTATTTATGAATTAATTAATTAAAAATCTATATATACAAAAATTAATTTATAAATTAATTAATTAAAAATAAACCACTCTCTCTCTCTCTCTCTCTCTCTCTCTCTCTCTCTCTCTATATATATATATATATATATATATATATATATATATATATATATATATATATATAACATTAATTATTAATTTGTATTTTCTATCTGCCTGCGACCGTAACTATACTAATACCCCCTGTAAGTGCTCAATTCAGTTGTATGTTCTATTTTAGACTAATGTACTATATTTAAACGCTCAATTCAGTTGTATGTTCTATTTTAGACTAATGTACTATATTTAAACGCTCAATTCAGTTGTATGTTCTATTTTAGACTAATGTACTATATTTAAACGCTCAATTCAGTTGTATGTTCTATTTTAGACTAATGTACTATATTTAAACGCTCAATTCAGTTGTATGTTCTATTTTAGACTAATGTACTATATTTAAACGCTCAATTCAGTTGTATGTTCTATTTTAGACTAATGTACTATATTTAAACGCTCAATTCAGTTGTATGTTCTATTTTAGACTAATGTACTATATTTAAACGCTCAATTCAGTTGTATGTTCTATTTTAGACTAATGTACTATATTTAAACGCTCAATTCAGTTGTATGTTCTATTTTAGACTAATGTACTATATTTAAACGCTCAATTCAGTTGTATGTTCTATTTTAGACTAATGTACTATATTTAAACGCTCAATTCAGTTGTATGTTCTATTTTAGACTAATGTACTATATTTAAACGCTCAATTCAGTTGTATGTTCTATTTTAGACTAATGTACTATATTTAAACGCTCAATTCAGTTGTATGTTCTATTTTAGACTAATGTACTATATTTAAACGCTCAATTCAGTTGTATGTTCTATTTTAGACTAATGTACTATATTTAAACGCCCAATTCACGAGGACAGGGTAGTATCTGTTCTGTTGTCATGATACCATCCTCTAAAGCTTTACTTCCTTTTTTGTGGAGCGTAATGTAGTATCGGTTCTATTTGCATCCTCCTCTGTGCGCAGTGTAGTATATGCTCCTTCCTTATGATAGCATCCTCCCAGGAATTACCTCCAACTTTTTAAGGGAGGGTATTGTAATTACTGTTCTCTTGTTATGATACTATCCTTCCAGAGATCACATCCCTTTTGGGGGTGGTAGTGTAGTATCTGTTCTGTTGTCATGAGGCCATCCTCGTAGACATTACGTCGTCCTTTGAGCGCAGTGTAGTATATCTTCGTTCGTTGTAAGTATCGTTTATAGTAGGAAAATTATACTCCCTCTGGTCGCATGTCTTTGCTAGTCTATGTAATTCTTATCTGCTTATTTAACTGTGCAGATCCAGTTATTTTTGTAGACTAAACTTCCCATCCACTAAGAAAATATAACGTTCGTCTCGCTGTTAAACCCATTGACCTCTATGTTATCTTCGTCGAGAAAACAACATTCTTATTATCGTTCAAATATAAAGCTAACAAAGACAACCTATACATATATATATATACATATATATATATATATATATATATATGTACGTATGTATATATGTATATATATGTATATATATGTATGTATATATGTATGTATGTATGTATGTATATATGTATATATATGTATATATATGTATGTATATATATATGTATGTATATATGTATCTATATATATATACATATGTATGTATATATATATGTATATATATGTATATATATATGTATGTATATATATATGTATGTATGTATATATATGTATATATATGTATGTATATATATATATGCATACATATATATATACATATATATATACATATATATATACATATATATACATACATACATATATATATACATACATATATATATATAGATACATATATACATACATATATATATGTATGTATATATATGTATATATATATATGTATATATATATGTATATATGGATATATATATATATCTATATATATATATCTATATATATATATATATATATATATATATATATATATAAATAAATAAAATGTAAAACTCACTCCATATTATCTTTATGTTCCCTTCTGCAATTTAATGCTCCAACAATTCCCACGGGTTAATGTTGACTGAAGATCAGATAATTCAACATTCGCCAGGTTTGCCTTTTGGAAGTACCAAAATGAAAATCTTTTTCAACCCTATCAATGACGGCCTTTTTACAAGTAGACGTTGTTTCAAAAAATATTAAACACATTATAAAAAGAAGGCGTTTCATCGTCGCTAAAAATATGGATCGTATTCTTTATAAAATTTACCACATCTGACTTTTAGCATTACAAATCAAATAGTTAGATTAAATTAATAATTTTCCATAGTAATAGAGCTTAAAGTTAAAGAAAATGTATTTAATTGTGATTGGCCGGTTTGATCACGTGTTATAGTTATACAGAAAGAAAGAAAGAAAGTAAGAAAGAAAGAGAAAAATATATAGAGAGAAGGGAGTTTACCACATCTGACTTTTACCATTAAGAATAAAATAGCTAGATTAAATTAATAATTTTCCATAGTGATAGAGCTTAACGTTAGAGAAAAATGTATTTAATTGTGATTGGCCGAGGTGATCACGTGTTATAGTTATAAAGAAAGAAAGAAAGAAAGTAAGAAAGAAAGAAAGAGAAAAATATATAGAGAGAAGAGAGTTGCATATAAACTGTTAAGTTAATTTGATTGTTGAGAGGCAGAGATGGCTTGTGCAAGGCCGTATGGAATCTCAGCATTCATTAAAAAAGAAGTATATGCAGAGTTCGAATGCAAAACGCGATAAATCCAATTTGTTTAAATTGAGTCGTTAAGCAATTAATCGAAGAATATATTTAATCTCGCCTTCGATAAAAAGCTTATTTTAAGTTAAAGTAAAGACATAAGGATGCCGGTATCATATTATTTAAAACGTGATTTTAGGAGTTCGTCGTGTGTTGAAATACAACATTTTTTGTGGTGATGGCTTTGTAATATTTTAAATGGCGTTTATCGCGTTTTGTATTCGAACCCTTCATGGTTATTGGAATATAATATGAACCTGACTTATATTTGCTCTGTTGTCACTAATTGACAATCATCGAGCTGAATCTTTCAAGGAGACTGCAAAGTAAATGGGCACTGATAGTATATGCTAATACATATATTGTCATTAATAATTATATATATATTAGTTAAGTCCATTTAAATTCCTACAAAAGTTAGGTTTATTGTTTAATAGGATATGCATTACTTCGATTGCTTTCTGATGTTGATTTTGGTACTTTGCTTAAACAAGGGTGTGACTAAAAGATTTTTTGATTATTGGATTTATTGTATAAGTGATAATTAAGTAAACTATATAAAAAATGCCTCTTCTGTGAGATAGCGATTGCAAAGAAGGGAAGAGATCATCATCCAAAAGTAACGTTTACTCTATGTCTACAGTTAATTAATATTTCGTTTATTTGATTTAGTAAGTGTTGGCAGTTTTTAAATTTCTAACTTCTCCTTTAAGCATAATCTACACGCTGCATGTCCTTGCCCATCGTAATATTTTCTATTCGAATATAAGCGACCGTCTTCTTTTTTGAGATCCCAGTAATGTTTCGTACTTATGTATTAAATCTTTATGTTCTACTAGTAGAATATGCTTTTCTGATAATAACATCTCATGTTATACAAATAGCGGTTTTTCCTATGTAATAATTTTGTTATTCGGGGTTTAATGGTTAAATATCAAACGGAAATATAAAATAGTTCATTAATAAAATGTCATTTTTCAAAACCAATATGCAAATACTAGGAAGTTTCATCGGATGTCCTGCTCGTAAAGTCATGTAGATTCACGATGGCCCCCAGTGTTGCGCGCCGTTAATATACCAACGCTGTATAGGATGTCCCGTATCGCAGGGCATATCGCACCACTTATATCAACAGCGATCGGTTTGAACACATATTTGTCGAGAAGACCAGCATATTATGATAGCTTGCGGGCCTCCGCTAACGCTGTTCCATATCGAGGAGGGTGGCTATGTGCGCTAGTATATATATATATATATATATATATATATATATATATATATATATATATATATATATGCTAGTATATATGCTAGTATATATATATATATATGCTAGTATATATATATATATATATATATATATGCTAGTATATATATATATATATATATATATATATATATATATATATATGTTGGATAATGGCACTGTAGGGCCGGCACATGTTGAGTGGACGTATGTGTGGGGGATCGTTTGGTTTGGCTTGCGCGATTTTGTGCGGGCGGACCCGTAGAGTCGTGTGCAAAATAAAACTGGTTCTCACAGTTGGAGCTCACAAACGTTGACAAACCACAATTTTGATGATACCTTTTAAGGCGGAGGTTCAAGGGAGTTAGGCTGTGACGAATGCACCTGCGCTAAGGGTTCTGTGACATCACGGGTTCTTGTGTGGGAAATTTAGTTTTGTGAGTCTGGTTTTGAAGGAAGTTAAACGGACGAATTTCTTCATGTAGTCCGCAAAAGAACAGGGGAATTTATTTCCCTAAAAGAATACAGGCGTGATGGAATTCCTTCCTCCCATTCCTCGAATGGCTAAGGACTTAATGGACCATAGATACTTAGGAATTAACTACGATAACAGTAGTGAATTGATCTTACCCTTCGTTAGTAAAACATCTCTAAGAACGACAGAAACTTGACGCCCAAATAAAAGTAATAAAAGTATTGATAGCTTGCGGTCCTCCGCTAACGTTGATCCATATCCAGGAGGGCGGATATGTTCTGCTAGTAAATATATATATATATATATATATATATATATATATATATATATTAAAATTGAAAATAGAAGTCTTTATTAATGCAAGCAATTTTTTTTACTTTAACCTTATTAATTTCGGAATAATTTTCTGTCATTAAAAAAAACAAAAACGTTTTTTGTTTTTTGATATAATGTCTTTGTAATTGGTGTTATCCGCGGTGATGATCTCGTCGGTTATGAATTCAAATTCTGACAGTCGAATGAAGATGCATTCTGGTTGTTTAGAAATATAGGTCGTTCATTTAAAAGCATTGGTGGGTCAGAATTATTAAAATTTAAAATAGAAGCCTTTATCAATGCAAGATTATTATTATTATTATTATTATTATTATTATCATTATTATTATTATTATTATTATTATTATTATTATTATTATTATTATTATTATTATTATTTTTACTTGATTCATATTAATTTCGGAATAATATTCCATCACCAGAGTTTACCAGTATTGTGTCATTTTTTCGAAAAATGACAATAAAAATGATGTTCTTGGCGGTTATGAGTTCAAATTATCAAAGGCTTCTATTTTCAATTTTAATAACTCTGACTCACCAAGTGTAGATATAATTAAATAAAACTGAAATGTAGCCTATCTTAAAATTCAATGCTCAAAATTCAATGCAATAATATAAGGAAATGAGTGATGAGAACAAAAATGGAATATTTACAATATTTTTAAGATCATCAAATGATTCAAACGATGAAAGATATAAATAAATGTTATCCTTAACCAATGGATTTTCAAAAACGTATACTTTTATCATCACAGGAGAACATATGGATAAAATAAGCAATAATAGAGTTGTACTGTGTTTTAATGTTTTTAATGTTATTTTTTTAGTTCAATGTTATCCTCTGATGATAAAAGTATACATTTTTGAAAATCCTTTGGTTAAGAAAAATGTTTATTTATATATTTCTTATTGAAAGTATTCGATGATTTAATAAATATTGTAAATTTTCTAATGTTTGTTCACATCACTCATTTTTCACTGCTGCCTTAATGTACCCACTCAAAGCTTTCCATATTCATTTCACTCTTTGCTACTGACTAACTTTTCGCAGCCCGGACCCTCGTCCAGTGCTCTTAGTAGCCACGGTTACTACTTTTTTTCTCATCAACCCAGCATGTCAATACAATATTTCGATGTACTTGCATGACATTTTTCTTAAAATTATCATCCTGAGGAAGTCTTACAATAAAGACGAAACGTTGATGAATATATAAAAAAAATATCTCTTGGTTTTTCCTTTTTCATATCCCATTACGTCGGATTACTCGCATCCTTCCTTTCTCATATATATATATATATATATATATATATATATATATATATATATATATATATATATATATATATATATATATATATATATATATATATATACGGAAATGAGTGATAAGAATAACAATTAGAAAAGACGTGTTAAAATAAGGTCACCCATTATTTCGACAAACAAAAAGCGGGGATGGGAAACCTATAAAAAAACAGAACAATAGAATAGGAAATATGAAGTTGAATAAACCGAACCTTTGTTTTTGAGAAGCTCAACGATTAGCTAAAAGAATAAAAAAAGAATCTGATTGGTTATATTGCATGACTAAACACTACGTGTATATATATATATATTTTTGTTTTTGTTTTTGTTATTTCTGTTTTTGTTTCACTCTTAGATAATTAACCCCCCCCTTTTTTTTCTTTTTTTTATTTTTTTATTTTTTATTTTACTTATATTTTTTCATTTATTAATTCTCCAACGAATGTTAAGTCTGCAATACCTTGGATTTAGTTAGTTTGTCTGGGAATTTAAACTGCATTTTACTTCCTTTTTTTTTTTTTTAAATGACTCAAAGCTTCTTTAGACTATATATATATATATATATATATATATATATATATATATATATATATATATATATATATATATATATAAACACCCGGTAACACAAACTCCATGCATTTTAGCCTGACGATTACCTACGGGGATTAAACGTAGACGCCTCTGTGTAGCTTAAGTTGCATAACTATGTTTTCATAACTTACCACCTAGCTCTACTCACGTAATGAGCACTGTTGAAGTAAATACTGAAAATTGATACATGGAAGATTATATATCCTTATAAAATATTAACTGAATACATGAAATAATATATATATATATATATATATATATATATATATATATATATATATATATATATATACGTCTACATAACATTATGGAAATATATCTTGGTGGCCAAATACGAAAATATTCAACTGAGTTCACTATTTTAAAAAACTCTGTTCGCACTTCATTGAAGGCCTAAGAAATAGATCGGTTTCCGAAAATTATCTTATTGTATAACCTAACAGAAACGAAAAAGAAATTGGACTTTACCTTTTTCCGAAATCAGCCAAACCACTCAGAACGAAATAAGTACGTCACATAATTATTTTATTTTATCCATTTGTATGCATGTGATATTCCATTAACTTATTACACCAATGGTATACATATATATATGTATATATATATATACATATATATATTTTTACATATATATATGTATATATATGTACATATATACATATATATATGTATACATATATGCATATATATATATATATATATATATATATATATATAGTTAGGAAGCATTTTCTTGGTTAATACAAATGTTGTTTAATATAAACGACAACTTATGTCTGGATATCCTTAATATATATATATATATATATATATATATATATATATATATATATATATATATATATATATATATATTTATATATTATACTGTGGGGATTAATAGATATGGATATGCTGTCACATGGAAACAGATAGTTTTTTGGAAGAACTCCATGTGTGAGTATGAGAATGTGCGATTAGCTGACAAGATATGATTAAACAGTGATTATCGATCTTGTTATGTCTACCACCACCTCACTGGTAAGTGATATCGAAACGAAGATCAAGTCGAATAAACCTTCTCTGTATTCCACTAGTTTTGTCTTTACTTAGTCCTTTTAAAAGTAAAATTTTATTAGGAGATATAATTTTTTATGTATCAATTTTCAATATTTAATTCAACAGTGCTCGATACGTGAGTAGACCTAGGTAGTAAGTAATTAAGTAACGATAAGCTAGGAGAACAACAAAGACTCTGATTGGTTAACTAGCTAGCCGTGTATATAAAAACACCCGGCAAAAATAACTCCATGCATTTTAGCCTGAAGATTCTCATCGAGAATAAAACGCGGTTGCTTCTGTGTAGCTTAACTACGATATATATATATATATATATATATATATATATATATATATATATATATATATATATATATATATATATATATATATATATATATATATATATGAAAAACTAAGAACATCGAATTAAATATGAGGGGACAAATTGTTTAAGTTGGAGAAAACGATTGAGAGAAAAAACGAAAACAACGTAAACCTCTCAACGTTATGGTGGATTTGAATCATTAAAGATCTCCAGCTGATACTTCAAAATCAGTTGCAGATCTTTAATGATTCAAATCCACCATAACGTTGAGAGATTCACGTTTTTATTCTCTCAATCGCTTTTCCCAACTTAAACAATTTGTCCCCTCATATTTCATTCGATTTTCTTGGTTTTTAATTTATCATTCTGATGTTTCCTCTTAGAGGGTCAGACGATACATCCTTAACGAACATTTTAGCAGTTTTCTTCTTTTTTTTTTTATTTCCACCCGCCCGTTTCATTGATTGAAAATGTTTTCCTCTGAAATTTATTCTACGATTTTGTTATACGCGAAATTTACTTTGAACGTTATAAAATCTATGAAACAAGAAAAAGATCATACTTTGTAATGTGTTTAGCTAGGGTTAAGATTACGGGTAGGGTTAGGGCTAGGGTTAGGGTACGGGTAAGAGTAATGGTTAGAGCTAGGGTTAGGGTGAGGGTTAGCGTTAGGGTTAAGGTTAGGGTATGTTTAGGGTTAGAGTTAGGGTTAGGGTTAGGGTTTGGGTTTAGGTTTGGGTTAGAGTTAGGGTTAGGGTAAAAGTTAGGGTAAGGGTTAGGGTTAGGGCTAGGGTTAGGAGTAGGGTTAGAGTTAGGATTAGGGCTAGGGTTAGGGTTAGGGTCAGAGTTAAGGCTAGAGTTCGGGTTAGGGGTAGGAGGAGAGTTACGGTCAGGGTTAGGGTTACGGTTACGGTTAGAGCTAGGATTAGGGTTAGGGTTAGAGTTAGGGTTAAGGTTAAGGTGTGGGTTAGGGTTTGGGTTTGGGTTAGAGTTAGGGTGCGGGTTAGGGTTAGAGTTAGGGTTAGGGTTCGGTTTAGGGTTAAGGTTAGAGTTAGCGTTAGCGTAAGGGTTAGGGTCAGGGCTTGGGTTAGGGTTAGGGTTAGAGTTAGGGCTTGGCTTAGGGTTGAGGTTAGCGTTAGGCTTAAAGTTTAGGGTTAGGGTTAGAGTTAGGGTTGAGGTAAGGGTTAGAGTTAGAGTTAGGGTTACTGTTAGAGTTAGGGTTAGGGTTAGGGTTAGAATTAGGGTTAGAGTTAGAGCTAGGGTTAGGGTTAGGGTTAGAGTTAGGGCTTGGCTTAGGGTTAGGGTTAGGGTGAAGCTTGGAGTTTAGTGTTAGGATTAGGGTTAGGGTTAGGGTTAGAGCCAGGGTTAGGGTTAGATTTAGGGTAAGCGTTTTGGTTTGGGTTCGGGTTAGAGTAAGGGTTAGGGTTAGGATTAGGGTTTGGGTGAGGGTTAGGGTTAAGGTTAGGGTTAAGGTTAGGATTAGGGTTAGAGTTTGGGTTAGAGTTTCGGTTAGGGTTAGGTTTAGGGTTAGAGGTAGGGGTAGGGTAATGGCAAGGTTTAGGGTTACGGTAACGGTTAGGATCAGGGCTAGGTTTAGGGTTATGATTAGGGTTAGGGTTAGATCTAAAGTAAGGGTTAGTGTTAGAGTTAGGGTTAGGGTTAGGGCAAGGGTTAGGGTTAGGGTTTAGGTTAGGGTTAGGGTTAGGGTTAGAGTTAGGGTTAGGGTTAGGATTAGGGTTACGATTACGGTTACAATTAGGTTTAGGGTGTAGGTTAGAGTTAGGGTTAGGTTTACGTTTAGGGTTAGGGTAAGAGGTAGGGTTAGGGTGAGTGTTAGGGCTAGGGTTAGGGTTACGGTTAGGGTTAGCATTAGGGCCAGGGCTAGGGTTACGGTTAGGATTAGAGTAAGGGTTAGATCTAGGGTAAGGGTTAAGGTAAGAGTTAGGGTTAGGGTTAGGGTTAGGGTTAGGGTTAGGATTAAGGTTAGGGTTATGGTTAGGGTTAGAGTTAAGGTAAGGGTTAGGGTTAGGGTTAGGGCTAGAGTTAAGGTTAGGGTTAGAGCTAGGGTTAGTGTTAGGGTTAGGGTTACGGTTAGGGCAAGGGTTATGGTTTGGATTAGGGTTAGAGTTAGGGTAAAGGTTAGTGTTAGATTAAGGGTTAGGGTTAGTGTTTAGGTTAGGGTTTGAACAAGGGTTAGAGTTAGGATGAAGGTTAGGGTTAGGGTTTGGGTTTAGGTTAGGGTTAGATTTAAGGTTAGTGTTAGGTTAGATTTAGGATAAAGGTAAGGGTTAGGGTTAGGGTTAGGATTAGGGCAAGGGTTAGTGTTAGAGTAAACGTTAGGTTTAGGGTTAGAGTTAGGGTTCAAGTTACGGTTCGGGTTAGGGGTTCGGTTTAGGTTAGGGTTATAATTAGTGTTAGGGTTTGGGTTAGGGGTATGGCTAGGGTAAGGGTTAGGGTTAGGGTTAGAGTTCGAACTAGGGTTAGGGTTTGGGCTAGGGTTATGTTTAGGGTTAGCGTTAGAGTTAGGGTTATGGCTAAGGTTTTGGGTTAGGGTTAGTGTTAGGGCTAGGGTTAGAGTTCGGGTTAGGGCTCGGGTTAGGGCTCGGGTTAGGGCTAAGGTTAGGGCTAGGGCTAGGGCTAGGGTTATGGTTATGGTTAGGGTTAAGGCTAGCCTAGTGTAAGGGTTACGGTTATAGAGTGAGGGTTAGGGTTAGGGTTAGTGTTAGGGTTTGGGTTACGGTTAGGGTTATGGTTAGAGTTAGGGCTAGGGCTAGGGTTAGGGTTAGTGTTATGGTTAGGGTTAGGGTTACGATTAGGGTTAGGATTAGGGCTAGGGTTAGGGTTAGGGTTAGATCTAGGGTAAGGGTTAGGGTTAGAGTTAGGGTTAGGGCTAAGGCTAGGGTTAGGGTTAGTGTTAGGGTTAGGTTTAGAGTTATGGTTAGGGTTAGGATTAGGGCTAGGGTTAGGGTTAGGGTTATGGTTAGGGTTAAGGCTAGCCTAGTGTTAGGGTTAGTGTTAGAGTAAGGGTTAGGGTTAGGGTTAGTGTTAGGGTTTGGGTTATGGTTAGGGTTATGGTTAGAGTTAGGGCTAGGGCTAGGGTTAGGGTTAGTGTTATGGTTAGGGTTAGGGTTACGATTAGGGTTAGGATTAGGGCTAGGGTTAGGGTTAGGGTTAGATCTAGGGTAAGGGTTAGGGTTAGAGTTAGGGTTAGGGCTAAGGCTAGGGTTAGGGTTAGTGTTAGGGTTAGGTTTAGAGTTATGGTTATGGTTAGGGTTAGGGTTAGGGCTAGGGTTAGGGTTAGGGTAAGGGTTAGGATTAGGGTTAGGGTTATGGTTAGGGTTAGGATTAGGGTTAGTGTTAGGGTTAAGGTTAGGGTTTGGGTTCCATATTCATTCCAGCGCAACGTAAAATAAATAGTTGAATTTTGATTATCAAAATGACGGAGCCCTGAACCCAGTCTTTTCTCTACTTGAAAATGCGCCGCTTATACATATTCAAAACATTACTATCATTTACCAAATTGAGGTTGTAGGGAACATCTCATTGTTTAGCCTTCATTCTTCATGGATGTCTCATAAAAAAACCTTTACCGATGCTCACATTACCCAAACTACTATACTACACCCACTCGTCTTCCGTCCCACATCATATCGCTAATGGCCATAAAATTGCTGTAATCAAGAAAATATCGATTGAATTGGTGAGTGAGAATTGATCCAAGGCCAGCTGTTGATGATTAGTGTGACCGCTGCCATTAAAGATGGCGTTAAGGACTAGAAGATGTAATTCACTTGTGATCGTCTTTGCTCAGACTTGCACATTTCACTGACCACTGAATTTTTTTTTTTAACATAGTTCACCCCAAACAAGGCAGGCCGCCACTGTAGACGTAAGGGGCTACTGAGAAAAAGAAAAGGGGAGAAGGTAGAGGGTGGTCAACCTAGATCGGGATCAGCGCAGCGAGGTGTCTGTTTACATTAGTTTTAAACTTCTGCATGTCTGTACTGTTGGGGAAACAGGGGGCAGGGAGGGAGTTCCAGAGGCTAGCAGCACGAGGAAAGAAGCTATTTGAGTAGAAGGCTCTCCGACATCTGGGGACCTCCACAGTGAATGAATGAGATTTAGTTGATTGTCGAGTTAGTCTAGTGAATTTACGTCGAGGGGGGCACCAGAGTAGCCAATTGTTTGGATTTCGACCTTGTGCCATAAATGCAGAAGACCAAGTTGCCGTCATGATCACAAAGCACACGAAAGTTCATAATTATTATCAACACCTAGGTAGCTGCTTGTTTTTGTACGCGCCCTATACGTGATACTTCAGACTCGGTACTTACCACCTGAAATCAAAGCTCCTTATTTACACTTGCGAAACGGACTAGGTCAACCCTAGACTGGTGGAAAGCAGAAGAGTTTTATTCAATTTGATCTGCAAATTTGATTCAAATCACTGATAAGTGGGGTAGAAGTCTGGGGGCTTGCCGTCCTGAAATCAAAGCTCCTTATTTACACTTGCGAAACGGACTAGGTCAACCCTAGACTGGTGGAAAGCAGAAGAGTTTTATTCAATTTGATCTGCAAATTTGATTCAAATCACTGATAAGTGGGGTAGAAGTCTGGGGGCTTGCCGTCCTGAAATCAAAGCTCCTTATTTACACTTGCGAAACGGACTAGGTCAACCCTAGACTGGTGGAAAGCAGAAGAGTTTTATTCAATTTGATCTGCAAATTTGATTCAAATCACTGACAAGTGGGGTAGAAGTCTGGGGGCTTGCCGTCCTGAAATCAAAGCTCCTTATTTACACTTGCGAAACGGACTAGGTCAACCCTAGACTGGTGGAAAGCAGAAGAGTTTTATTCAATTTGATCTGCAAATTTGATTCAAATCACTGACAAGTGGGGTAGAAGTCTGGGGGCTTGCCGTCCTGAAATCAAAGCTCCTTATTTATACTTTCAAAATGACCAAGTAAAGGACGGACAAACATAAATGTTATTTCAAACTTAATTGTTACCGACTAATACAAATGTTATTTAAACTTAAGCGTGACAGACAAACAAAAATGCTATTTCAAACTTAATCGCGACAGATCAACATGAATCCTATTTTAAACTGAATAGTGTCCGACAGAATGACGAACAAGCCTTTTATAGATATAAATAAAATGTTTTTTTAGCGATTAAAATGATATTTCAAACATAAGCGTAAAAAACCATTACAAACGCTATTATAAACTTAAGCGCGACAGACCCTAAAAAATGCTGTTGAATAACACAATTTAATGCATAGAAAACAGGGAAGGAAGTGATGAGGATGGACTTGCGTTGTGACCCTGTAAAGGAACCGGAAGGAAGAGACGAACTCGGAGTTTAGTGAAAACAAGTATATTGAAAAAAAGTATAATACAACAGAGAAAAAGAGTTAGTGTACGTCAGTCTTGACTGCCAGTATAGACTGGTGTGGTTCCAGGTATTTACTTCCATTCCCATCACAGAAAGATGTGGCACAAGGCCGGAGATTCAGGTCAGCGTCTCTAAAGAAGGAGCACTCTGGCCTCTAAAATATTGCCTGGGCATCCCCGTCGGCATTCCCCGGTCGGGGCGCCTCAGGCAGTAAGCAATAAACTTACTCCACCTCAAAGAGGGGCCAAGGCCTGGGAGTGTGGACCTCCTAGGACTACCCAGGACTAATGCCTCAGCATGTGCTCCCAGTATTTATATGGTGAGTGGGAGAGTCCTATTTGTCCGTGTCATAACAGAGGTTTAAAAAAATAAAGACCTGGCTAGAGATAGGTTAGTTTTGAAGTTAATTTCTAAAAGCCGTTCAACACATAACAAACATAGATAACGAACATTAAGATGATGATGATGATGGCAAACAAAAAATATCTATTTCAAACTAAAACGTTAAACGTTAAAATGATGATGATGATGATGATGATGATGATGATAATGATGATGATGATGATGATGATGATGATGATGATGATGATGATGATGATGATGATGATGATGATGATGATGATGATTAAAACTTAATCGTGACGGGCAAAAAACAGCAGCGTGACAGGCTGGCCGACAAACTGCGCAAGCGAGGATGCATCTGCAACCGGAACAGCAGGAAACAAAACGACTAAAGATTTTTGCCCCAGAGAAAAATAAACGAGAAAAACCGATTGAAAATGTGATTTCAAAGAAGATTGAATGGATTGGTCGGAAAGCGGACAATTAAATCATCGCTGTTATTGCCCCTCTAGAAATGGGTAGTTTTTTTTTTCTTCTTGTGATCACCTAGTGAGAATTGCCAAGAAACTGGACATCACCACAAACCTCTGTATCTCTCTACTCTAAAGCCTTTTCTCTTTTTCTTTTCTTCCTTCCTTTCTTTCCTTTTCTCTGTGTATTACTGCACAGAACAACGCAGTTGTACAGTCGAAGCAAAATGGCAGCTTAACTACACATAATTTACTCTCTCATACACACTCTCTCGCTTTCCATCTATCTATCTATCTATCTATCTATCTATCTATCTATCTATCTATCTATCTTTTTATATCTCTCTCTTTCTCTCTCTCTATATATATAGTCTAAAAAAGCTTTGAGTCATTTTAAACAAAAGAAGAAAAAAAAGGAAAATGTAGTTTAAATTCCCAGAGAAACTAACTAAATCCAAGATATCGCAGACTTAGCATTCGTTGGAAAATTCATAAATAATAATAAAAAAAGGGATTCAAGTATCTAACAGTGAAACAAAAACAGAGGACCTTAACTTAAGCGTGAAATATTAAAACGGGGATCATCAGCTGTTTACCATGTAACTGTTTCGGAGATTTAAAAACAGGACAGTTATAATATTCCAGGCTCTCCAATGGTACTGATCAAACGACCATTCCCCCAATAACCAAGTGTAGAAATAATTCAGCTTAAATTTCACTAATATATACATAATAATAATAATAATAATAATAATAATAATAATAATAATAATAATAATATATTACCTTTAAGACTACCGTGTGATATGGCAATTTGCATATCAAATAAAATTAATTGTAACAATAATAATAATAATACTATCCAAACACTACACGAAGGAACCATTCTGCGATATGGTAGCTAGCAATACAATTATATAGGAATAAAAGCTGCATTGAAAAAAAAAGCTTAAGTACCTTAGGTACCAGATAGGCAAGTAGATAAGAGGAAGGAAACCTAGCCATAGAGATCTAAATACCCAATATATAGTCTAAAGAAGCTCTGAGTCATTTTAAACAAAAGAAAAAAAGGAAAATGCAGTTTAAATTACCAGAGAAACTAACTAAATCCAAGATATCGCAGACTTAGCATATATATATATATATATATATATATATATATATATATATATATATATATATATATATATATATATATATATAATGCGTGAGTGTTAAAAAGACATGCGAAAAAAAAACAAATTCAAATACAGAAAAAATCATCAACCAACGAAAGATTTTACTGGTTTCGTTCGGATCAACGAACGTTTTCAGAAAAAGTGAAGATTGTAAATTTATTCGATAACGGTAAAAACATAGGAAAAAGAAAAAAACGCACAAAGAGACGTCATTGGCACGCGTTAACTATTTGAAAAAAGAAAAAATAATTCGCGTGCGGAGAAATGTGAAAAAGGTGAAGAGAAGAAAAAAAGCAGTAGAAAGAAAAGAAATGATTTTGTCTTGTTTTTAATTTCTCTTGTCGTGTGTCCATTTCACACAACGTGTCTTCAACGGCATTTCATTTTATGATATATCGTGCATTTTATCGTTATATATATATATATATATATATATATATATATATATATATATATATATATATATATATATAAATGAAATGAGTGATGAGAATTACAATTGGCAAAAGAACGATATTTATTGAAGCATCAAGTACTTTAAACAAGAAATATATAAATAAACTTTGTTTTCTTTCCTTAACCCATGGAATTTCAAAAATGCAAGCTTTCATCATCAGAAGGGATCATAGGGATTAATCAATAACAATTATAATTACTGTTAGCACAGATTTGAAAATAAAAAAATTGCCTAAAAATATAAAAATATAAAAATACACTAAACCTTCTGAGCAAAAAAATATCCACTTCGATTGAAAAATGCAACATGCCCTAAAAAGGTAAATCCAGGATATTATGAATGTCAAGCAAAGGTCTTCCAGAAATTTGAATAGTTAAAAAAAAATTCGTTCGGAGAATATAGGGATTCAAATCCGATGGTAAAGTTCATTGGTAAAAAAAATATGTGACTCACTAGAGGAAAGTATAAGTGTATTAATCTTAAAAAATAAAAGAAACTCACAGTATCAGAAAATCTTTTTGTCGTTCTGCGACATTGTTTCCATAGCTTCTTTTCTTTATATCTTCTTTTACAGTGCCAAGTCTTCACAGTTGGTATTTACTTTTTTTTTCACAGCAAAACTATTTGACACAAGTCCGACAGCGGTGGGGGAGGACAACTTGCTCCCCTTCTGATGGAGGCTCTGTGGTCGAGTAGAAAAATAACAATAAACGTACTCGTCGGAATTTCCCAATAAACTAACCCCATCTTTGAAAGGAGGAGGTAATTTCCATGAGGGTACAGCTTCTAGGACCGAGCGAAACTATGCCTTATTCAAGCAAAGAAGAATCTGATCGTTCAGCCCAGTCCCTAGGTTGCCGTAGTAATTCTAAAGACAAATTTTGAAAAAGTATGACAACTGGTCGAGGAAGTCTTCGTAGTTGGGTGATGAAATCCAACTGTTAGCTTAAGTACGTACGGTTGATCTTGGTGTTCAAATGAGTTAGATTTGTCTGACACAACAGCACTAAACAAAGTTAAACAAAAGATATGTGTAAGAGAAGGTTGGAGGTTACATCGGCCGAAACGTTGTATGGATCGTTGTAACATGATAAAATGAAAGATATGTATATTTTGAGTTTCGGAATTTTTTAGATGAGGATTGATAATTTGTAGAATATTGCCATGACTGGGAAGAAGTCTTCAGTAATTCGCAATTTTTTGCATCGCCTGCACTGAAGATTGAACCTTCAACCTTCAAATGACATTCAGTTAGCACTGAATTTTACTTAGTACTATATCCACTGCAGCACGGATCCTTGCGGACAACTTCTTTGGGTGTAGTAGAAATAGCCCAAATAAGATGAAGGGTGTTGTTTTCTGTTGGTGTCACTTTATATTCGCCAGCCTCTGAGTAGATTATTATACCTGGGTGTGTATATACATGGACGGCGGCACCGGAGGGGGGAGCAGGGGGGGGGCTAAAGTTCCCCTCACTTTTTTATTTGCTCCCCCCCACACTTTACGGTGCTCAATAATTTAGTTGATATGCATGTGTTTAACCCCCCCCCACTTTTTAGTAGAACCCCCCCACACACACACACTTTTATAAGTGTCCCGCCGTCCCTGATATAAACGCACACATATAACTTTTCTTCTCAGCTGGCGTGATTAAACAACGAACACATGTTTACCCAGAATTGATATTTCCAGACGATAATATTTGCGCCTATTTTAAGAATATGGCTTAATGAGAAATGTGATTTTTTTCTTTAGTTACAGGCATACGCCACATTTGAATTATAAGATATGTTGGATCAGTATTTTTGAAATTCACATATTTCTCTCTCCCTTTTCTACTCTCTAAGATCAAAGTGTAGTATCTGTTCCGATAGATACTGCACCCCATAGACTGGTATTGTCTTGGCCTTCGGGGCTTGATTTACGCCTGTCTATGGGTCTGTCCTGTGCAGTTCTAGGAGGTGCACCCTCCCAAGCTTTGCCTCCCCTCTTTGGGGAGGAGTAAGTTTATTGCTTACTCCCTGAGGCGCCCCTACCGGGGAATGCCGACGGGGCTGCCCAGGCAATTTTTAAACCCCACTTTCCCGACCCGACCTTGGGTCACATCTTACTTGTGGGAGTAAGATGAAAACTGGCCTTGTGCCTAACTCCTGGAGAGGAGTAAATCTTTCCGCCTTTTACATATCCCCCTCCTCTTTCCCTTTCATTCCCTCCTTCTTTCCTCTCTTTCTAATTATTTACGTCATTCGCCTCCTCCCTCTACTCTTATGAATCACCTTTTATTTACCTCAATAGTCTTTTATGACGCCATCCAGTCTGCACCAAACGTTTTATAACATCATCCCGTATGCACGCCGTTATGTGTATGCGCATGTGTATGCGTATATGTGCTAAAAATGAGGTGTATGTGCGTGTATGTTTATATGTGTGAGGTGTGTGTGTGTGTGAAAGAATAAAAAAGAGAATGTGCCTCTATGTGCCTCTATGTCTGTACGTGTCCGTGCATGGCCGTATCTGTCTGCGAATTTCCATAAACATAAATATAAATACATTTTATTGATTCGACATTTTTCACTTCTGGTCTTTCATAACGGAGTTTGCGCACTTGAAGTAATGCCGTGTCAGGCTAGGAATAGTCATTCATTTAACGCCATGCAAGAAATCAATGAAAGTGAATGTCAAGCATTAAGAAGAGAGAAAATAAGTCTAGACACGAAATAACATTTACATGATGACAGTTGGTTTCACGCCCAAAACGATCATAATAATATGCATATAAAGACCGCAAACCGCAACCTTCTCTATAGATCAATTAAGCGTTACAGAATTGATCTCCATCTCTGCCTGCCTCTTTTGTCTTATTCGCCTAACCTTAACCCTAACCTTACCCTTAACCCTAACCGTAACCCTAACCCTACCCCAAACCCTAACCCTAACCCTAATATTAACTCTAACCCTAACCCTAACCTTAACCTAAACTATAACCCTTACCCTAACTTAACCCGAACCCTAAACCATAACCCTAACCTTAACCTTAACCCTAACCCTAACTTTAACCTTAACTCTAACCCTAACCCTAACCTTAACGCTAACTCTAACCCTAACCCTAGCCCTAATTTAACCCTAACCCTAACCCTAATTTAACCCTAACCTTAACCCTAATCCTAACCTTAACTCTAACCCTTACCCTAACTCTAATCTTAACCCTAACCCTAACGTTATGACGGTCTTGCTTCACCAAAATATGTTGAAAGGGCAGTGATAAAATGGATACGGACGATGATTAGCGACCCCTGCCATTATCATATATCTCTATAAAACCAGAGTTCGCCCGTGCATGGAGTACTGTTTCCACAATTTGGGCAAGACCACTAATCACTTCTGGTAGCTTGTCGAGTATTGATTTACTCCTCTCCAGGAGTTAGGCACAAGGCCAGTTTTTATCTTACTCCCACAAGTAATATGTGAACCAAGGTCGGGTCGGGAAAGTGGGGATTAAAAATTGCCTGGGCTGCCCCGTCGGCATTCCCCGGTAGGGGCGCCTCAGGCAGTAAGCAATAAACTTACTCCTCCCCAAAGAGGGGAGGCGAAGCCTGGGAGGGTGGGCCTCCTAGAACTGCACAGGACAGACCCATAGACCGGCGTAAATCAAGCCCCGAAGGCCAAGACAATACCAGTCTATGGGGTGCAGTATCCATCGGAACAGATACTCCTGTTTTCATAGACTGTACCAACATGCAGAAATTCAAATGTAATGTTGTTGCTTCCCAACTTCCCATATACGTTGCTCTCCTATAAATCTGTCCCCTATCACAGAGGCCCGTTACGCTTCACTGGCAATATGTCTTGTTTGGGGTGAACAAAACAAGAGGAATGCCAAGGTCGAATCCTGTCGGTTCCAGAGAACCACTTTAGCTATCTTCTTCTTTTTTTCTTCTTCCTTTTTCTTTTTCTTATTCTTTTTCTTCTTCTTCTTCTTCTTCTTCTCCCTTTTTCTTCTTCTCCCTTTTTCTTCTTCTTCTTCTTCTTCTTCTTCTTCTTCTTCTTCTTCTTCTTCTTCTTTAACTTTTTCTTCTTCTTTTCATTCTTCTCTTTCTTTCTTCTTCTTCTTCTTCTTCTTCTTCTTTTTCTTCTTCTTCTCCCTTTTTCTTCTTCTTCTTTCTTTTTCTTCTTTTTTTCTTCTTTTTTCTTCTTCTTTTTCTTCTTTTTCTTCCTTTTTCTTCTTATTTTACTTTTTCTTCTTCTTTTTCTTCTTATTCTTCCTTTTTCTTCTTCTTTTTCTTCTTTTTTCTTCTCTTTCTACCTTTTTCTTTTTCTTCTTCTTTTTCTTCTTCTTCTTTCTTCTTCTTTTTCTTCTTCTCTTTCCTTTTTCTTCTTCTTCTTTTTCTTCTTCTTTTTCTTCTTCTTCCTTTTTCTTCTTATTTAACTTTTTCTTCTTATTCTTCCTTTTTCTTCTTTCTTCTTCTTCTTCTTCTTCTTCTTCTTCTTCTTCTTCTTCTTCTTCTTCTTCTTCTGTTTTAGTCATCCATCAATCGAAGGTGAAAAATCCACGAAGTTGGTGCGAGTCTCATTACTGCCAGAAACTCTAATCTTGAGAGGTCAGTGCCCTTTTCCCAAAAAAGTCTTGATTGTAATATATGGCTTCCCAGCCTGTCGCTTGACCTCTGCGAATGACAGAAACACTTTTCCAGCGGGTTCATCGTGCGGAGATACATGTCCAGCCCGCGGTAATTTCGGCGTGGAATTTCGTTTATCACATGGTCTCGCTACGATATATTGTAGACGACGCCTAGCATTTTGCTGTATGGTCCATCAAGTTTCTTAGATCCAGCAAAATTTAGTGCCTAAGAGTCTGATCCGTAGAGTAGGATTGATTCGACCGATGCCTTGAAAACTTGATATCCGCTTTTCATATTCTGTTATGTGTTCATTGCGCTCGACGCTTGCCCAATACACGTATTCATATCGTAATCATAACAAGAGTCAGGGAATCCTTTTAGATACTTGAAGTCTTGAATGAGTTCGATTAGGAGACAACCATTTTTGTAAATATTGACAACTTGAAACATAAAACTTTTACCAAAAAAATGGCCAGATCCATGACTCGAAAAAAAAAAGGGTTGATATGATGCAAAAAAAAAAAAAAAATACAGTATACACTCTACGGCTAATCAAGTATTTTGGACCATTAAACTATTCATGCCATTTATTTTTTTCGGATTTTTATATGAAGCTTGATCAGTTGAATTATTTGTATTATTCCGAGTATTGTTTTCATCTTGGTATTATTCTCACAACGTTTCGGCCGATGTAATCTCCTGTAACCTTATTTAGGTAGATTGTTCTCGTTCTCTCATCGATGATCGAGTCTTAAGTAATTCTTAATTATTTTTTCTTAGTGTCGCCTTTACTGAGAATTGAACCTTCAATCCCCAGAAGACTGTCACATAGAACTGATTATTACTAACACTTTACCAATTGTCGATTAAGTAAAGCGTTCAATTCTAAATTCCTTACAGATTCCCGAGTTTGACATAAAGATTCGTTCGAGAAAACCGGGATTAAATCGGCTGAAACGTTGTGAGAATAAAATCCAAGATGAAAACAGTAGTTTGAATTATCACAATCATACGATTCATTCTTGTTTTGTTTTTAAGAATTTTGATCAAACTAGTCAAGTTTCCCCCATCTTTGTGACGTTAAATTCCATGATAAATGCCAGTATACTGAAATCATATGCCCTTAATAGGGTTAAGATGAAAATTCATATACACTAAATGTACAAAAGCAAGGAAATTCCCAAATTTTTACACTTTTAATTTCATTAAGGGTATGCGAGCACAACAGGGCTATGTATTTTACTGGTAGGAATTTTTCTTCAGCGCACCTCACACACTTCATCCACTCATGCATAGAGATTTATACTGTAGTGATGTGATAATGAAATGGTTTGGTTGATATGTAGTCATACCCTTAATGACAATAAAAGTGTAAAAATTTGGGAATTTCCTTGCTTTTGTACATTTAGTGTATATGAATTTTCATCTTAACCCTATTAAGGGCATATGATTTCAGTATACTGGCATTTATCATGGAATTTTTTAAATATTTCATACCGGTGTTTATGAACGGTCCAACCGTTATGAATTCAGCCAATGACAGAGCTCCGTTTGGATGCTATTTATATACAATGCTATGGAGGCGGGGGGGGGGGTATCTACTTTCCTCCATGACATACGCGAAATAATATTAGATATTATGTCCATGACTAACTCAATGTTATAATCATAAAGCTATATCTGAAAGTTATTCTTTTTTTTTTTTTTGTTGATTTTTTAAAAGAATGTTGGCCAAACTTCTCAGTGTTTTTTTTTTTTCACCTTTTTCTGTGAAAATCAATTAATAATGCGACTTTGTGTTGACTTCTTTGATGTGAGCACGCCATTCATCGTTTTGCCGCTGCTTTGTATCCGATGTTTGCCACAGATTTGTATGTTTTGTTGGCTTGTTTCTCTCTTCGTTTTCTTCCTCCTTTCATTAAAGTATTGCAACGCCGATTCTCAAGAGACCCTTTTCGCAAAGTCACGTACGCTTCGTGTTAGGCCGAACTAATGCCGGACACAACTTGATTAGTTGTGCCTTTTATCTCCTCCAGTATTCCGCCATGTTGGTTTTCAGTCTCTGTTAGATTTGATCGAGAAAAAAATACTTCGCATTTGGTACACACACACGCACACACGCACACGCACATATACACACATAAATATACATAAAATAAATATATATATTAAAACTGAATTGTTTCTACATTTGGTTATTGAGAAAGTGGTCATTTGTATCAGTACCACTGGAGAGCCATGCATTTTATAACTGTTCTGTTTTTAAATCTCCGAAACAGTTACATGGTAAACAGCTGATGATCCTCGTTTAATATTTCACAATGAAAGTTAAGGTCCCCTGTTTTTTGTTTCACCATTATATACTTGAATCCCCTTTTTTATTTGTGAATTTTTCAGCGGCAAGTCGGCTTATGCGAGTGCTAAGTCTGCGATATTTTTAATTTTGTTAGTATCCCTGTGAGAATTTAAACTGCATTTTCTTTCTTTGTTGAAAATGACTGAAAGCTTCTTAAAACTATATATATATATATATATATATATATATATATATATATATATATATATATATATATATATATATATATATAGTTTAAAGAAGCTTTCAGTCATTTTAAACAAAGAAAGAAAATGCATATATATATATATATATATATATATATATATATATATATATATATATATATATATATATATATATATATATATATATAACCTATAAATATATATAGTCTAAAGAAGCTTTGAGTCATTTTAAATAAAGAATACATTATGATCCGTGCTTCTAAGATGTTGATTTCCTTTCCTTACTTAAAAAGAAGCGCCAAATCCGCGTATACAACATCGCCAGGACTAAAAAAAAAATAACGTCGTAAGATCGTGACGTGTTTTCGACCCCTCAGGATTAATACCACCAGTATGAGGAGGAAGTAAAGAAAAAAAAACAAAAAAAAAACACTATAAGACAGTCTCGCTTGGGAAAGTTGTGTTTACAACGAAACTTCGCGAAAAAAAAAAAATTAAATAAATGAATTTTTCATTTAAAATTGCACGATTGTTTCATTTTTAAAATATTTCACTTTAATACATTATGATCCGTGCTTCTAAGATGTTGATTTCCTTTCCTTACTATATATATATATATATATATATATATATATATATATATATATATATATATATATAATCCACCTGGAGACGTTTCGTCATATAATGGATCTTCAGCGTAACTAGACGGTGATTCGAAACTCGAATACATGAGTTGTCTCTTATATTAAACAATATATATATATATATATATATATATATATATATATATATATATATATATATATATATATACTGAATAATTAGAACTTAATTCCCTTTCTTAACGTGGTAATTTCTCGTGGCCATTTAGTTAGAGCGCTTTCTTGCGGAGTCTAGGGTGATTCGGTAACTGGATTCGAATCTTGCGACCGTCTGAAATTAACATCTCCTACACTGATGATAGCGTAAGCTTGAAACGCCGGCGTATGTAAGTAAAAATAATGTAATATTTACTAATATATATATATATATATATATATATATATATATATATATATATAACATAAAATATAATAAGACGAAATTCCATAATTGTTGATGCAATAATTTATTTCAAGCTTGCGGTTTTTTCTAGCCTCACTCAGACAATTACATTTTTGAGACTCTAAATGAGTTTTGAGTCTCGAAAATGTAATTGTCTGAGTGAAGCTTGAAAAAACCGCAAGATTGAAATAAATTATTGCATCGACAATCATGTAATTTCGTGTTATTATATTTCATGTTATTCTTGCTCTGTTTACCACATTGAGCTCTCATACCCGGATTTCCTCCTGGAATTATTCCATTATAACACAAATATATATATATATACATATATATATATATATATATATACATATATAATAATGGTAATAATCCAGGTGAAAAATATCCACAGGGTGGTAATCCAGAGAATTTTAACCGGGTTTATAAAAAGTGCTCAATATCAAAATAGAGCTTTATATATGATAATTTTATTTACACAGACAGGTTAAGATCGGATTCTAACTCTGCCTGATGAGATCTCAGTTTATAGTAACTGTTGATCGATAACATCGACATGCCAGTGTCGCAGATTTTGTACATGTCTGTGTAAATAAAATTATCATATATATACATATATATATATATATATATATATATATATATATATATATATATATATATATATATATATATATATATATATTGAAAACAACAAAATGCATTTGGAGTCCACGTTTTAAGATGCAATATTTTTAATTAAAAATCATTAATTTTTTTTCCGTGACTTTTTTTCTCATTAATATCTGACGATAACACATACTTCTTCAGTTAAAAAGAAGGTCTTAATCAAATAAAAGATGACCCCTTTTTTCCCGTGATAGTAGTTCTCCACTTCGATGTTGATGAAGTGGCGGCCAGATACCGTAGCAGAGTGATGTAAAATGAGCTACGCCTCTTTTTACATGTGAAAATTTGTAAGCGCCTTGTTGCTTATATGATATATATATATATATATATATATATATATATATATATATATATACGAGGTCGGTCTAAAAAAGTATCCGACCATTATTTTTACGTACGAAATAGAGACGATACGGCGACGCCACTTTTTACAGTGAAGGAAGACACCTTAATGCACATGTGTGAATTTTATCACTGACTTCCGGCGCGTTAGTCGTTGCCTGTCGGTCGCTGAGTGAGGTGCTACGCAACGTGTTCAACGATACTGCATCAAATTTTGTCAAAAGTTGTGTGATTTTCAAAGTAAAACAAATTGTAAGATTCAGTAAGTGTTTGGAGAAGATAACTGATTAAAATATGGCCGCATATCAGCGGAAAATGACGAGCGTTCAGGCAGGCCCCTAACTGTTCGGAGTACAGCGGTTGTTGAGAGGGTGCGCAATTTGATTATGGAAGATCGTCGTTCTAAAGTGCGGGACATCGCCCAAGAGGTCGGAGTGAATAAAGATTCCGCACATGCAATTTTGCGGGATGATTTGAGCATACAGAGTGGCTGCGAAATTTGTGCCTAAGATGTTGTCGCAGGAACAAAAGGACCTCCGTTTTCAAGTTGCACAGGACCGTCCGGAAACCGCCAACACTGATCCTGGGTTTCCTAACACCGTGATAACTGGAGATGAGTCATGGGTGTACGGGTACGACCCAGAAACAAAAAGACAGTCGTCGCAATGGAAGCATCCCGAGTCTCCAAGGCCCAAAAAAGCGCGACAGGTGCGAAGCAAAATCAAGGTGATGCTGATTGTCTTCTTTGATATCCGTGGAATTGGGCATCTCGAATACGTACCGGAAGGACAAACAGTGACAAAGGAATACTATCAAGATGATTGCCGGTGTCTCCGTGATGCAGTTCGGCACAAACGACCAGACATGTGTACGGCGAAAAACTGGCAACTGCATCACGACAACACCCCCGTAGATTCAACTTAATTGATCCAACATTTCTTGGTCAAGCATGGAATTTCAGTCATTCGCCAGACATGGCTCCTTGCGACTTCTAGTTGTTTCGAAAATTGAAGACGCCACTGAAAAGTTCCCGTTTTAGAGAAGAGATAATGCGGAACGCGACGGCGTAAATGAACACCATTCCAAAAGAAGACTTCCAGATGTGTTTCCGGTAGTGGATGGATCGGTGAGTTAAGTGTGTGCAAGCACAAGGGGTATACTTTGAAGGGGATTAGGGTCACTACCCCGTCAGATATTTGAAATATTTTTTTCTTGTTGAAGGTCGAATACTTTTTAGACAGGCATTATATATATATATATATATATATATATATATATATATATATATATATATATATATATATATGATAATGAAAGGAAGAAAGTGTTCCGACGTAGTTGAAATTGAAAAAGGAAAACCAAAAAATAGAATATTTGAACTGGATAGGTGGCGACCGCTTAAGTGAAAGAAAAAAATCAAAATATGAGATACAAATAGATGGTGGTAGTGTCAAGCGGCGGTTCGAGTATAAAATTATAAGGAAGTGGGAGAGGTATTACAATAAATGCGGAGTGGGGCGAATTCTATCTTGACGTCAGTTTATCAAGCTTAGTCGTGGTTATGACTCTACACCGGACTTCTAAGCTACATCTCGTAATACTCCAGCAATTTCGTATCTTACATTAAAGTTAGCTCCCTTTGTTAAATAGAGACGGTGCACTTGTTTAACTGTGAACCATAAAAAGTGTCCATTGTCCCCCATCGCCCTGTGATTACTCGCTATTGTCTGACACGATAGGTCGCAAGATTTGTCGATGTTAAAGGATAACACGGAGCCTAGCCAAGACAGCGACATAAAAGTGTTTGGCTTATTGACTTCGAGTGCTTTTTCTCTTTGTGATTCTTTCGGCCGACAATTCGATTATTCGTTTGTAAATCAGATTATTGAACGGTTATAAATAAGGTAGACGTCTCCATCTTCGATAGAAGTCGTAATAGAACCGAACGATTCAGTTACGTTTCCGTAATTTCGTTAGAGTTTAATCGCCGTTGTTGGAAAGAACATCAACCGAGACAAAACAGAAGATTATAACGTGTTTGGGGATAAAGACGATAGACAGAATATCGCCATTATCTGCCGATTCTACGCAGAAAGACCCAGTGACGGAGTGCAAAGGTCGCGGCAAATCTTGATTGTCTGCTCGCGAAAATGCTGTAAAATATTACGAAAAAAGGGAAAAAATATTTTGAATTTTATGCAAAAGCTACAATTCGCCGGTGCATGGAGTATTGTTGCCACACCTTGGCTGGAGCATAAACCACTCGGTTTTCTCTCTTGGACAGGGTGCAAAAAGATTATTTCTTACAAGAACTTACATTAACTGCTATTGTACAACAAAAATACCCTCGACCAACCCTACTAGAAGCAAAATCCCACCCTTCACTGTAGAGATACCGTCGTTTAAGCTGAATCGAATTACATTTTATTCGTGCAAAGAATATGGTAGAAGGAAAAAAGTAAACCTGGTTGATTGATTGGAAGGATTTTACTGACCAAGATAAAAGGTCAGTCTACAATCATGATCTTAATGTTTTTTTAATTTTGCGAATGCTTATATTTTTTATGGTCTTACGAACGTTTCGCAACATGTAAACAAGTATTTAGTTGTCACGCGCTGGTCATCAGATACCTTGATTTAATTATCAAAATAAGCATACTAGTCCAAAGCAAAAAAGCAAAAAAGATGAAAAAGAGAAGAAAAAAACACGCAAAACGCAGAAGAAGAAGAAGAAGAAGAAGAAGAAGATTATTAGAAACAAATCCCCTCCCAAACATCGGCCATAACGTAGACCTAACTTCAAGCCGTCATATGGGGGAGAAATAGACAGGTTTCACTCCTTTAGTACGACCTTGAATACACTAGCCGGTAATTCTTTCGCAAGGTAGACGCTTTACGTCTTTTATACAAAACTCTAGTACGGCCCATTATTCAGTATATCACCCAAGCAACAAATCCGTATCTTCAAAAAGATATCGTACACCTGGAGCGAGTCCAATGCTTGACAGACAGAGTGGTGACGGTACTCTAAACTAACCTACGAAGAAAAGCTTTAAAGACTAAATTATATATATATATATATATATATATATATAGAGAGAGAGAGAGATAGATATATACAGACATACAAACTTTCATATATATATATATATATATATATATATATATATATATATATATATATATATATACGTGTACGATGTATCTGTTCTATGTATACGAATGCGTATATGCATGTGTGTGTATATGCGTTCTTGTCTATGCACACACCTACACACATGTACTCACTCGTTTTTATATGTATGCAGATGTGTGTGATATGTATGTTTCGTGAGTTGTGTTATTATTTGTCTAATGCTGGGGTGAATTTACATATAAAGTTGTTATCTTGTATGAGGAGATATAAATAATCTTGAGTTTAAAAGATAGGCATGACCTTGAATTTACCTTTGCTGCATGAGTGTATATGTTTTGAAACAAATAATTTTCTGTTTCTGTGATGTTTATGTTACTTTTATGTAAAACAACTCTATTGTTCAGTGTTTTGGTGGCGCCTATATAGGATTTGTTGCATATTGTGCATTCTAGTATATAGATTACATTTTTTGAAGTGCAGTTTCAATCTTTTTTATTTTGAATGTTTGTGTTGAGGTTTTTGAATGTGTATGAGTTTTGTTCTATTATTTTGTCACAAACTCCACATCTTTTTAGGTGGCATTTTGTGACTCCTTGTATTTTTTGTTGATTGATTTTGGATGAGGTTAAAATATGTTTGAGGTTGTTTGGTTGACCTTTGCTTTTTATTATTTTGGTTGTTTGCTGTATTTGCTTAGTTGGTTGTTTTGCCTGAGTAGGTTTAGGTTTCTTATCATCTCTGTGAATAGTTCTGGATTCTTTTTGTTTTGTATAGAGACGTATGCTAATATCTCAAAACACGAAACAAAGAACGTATGTTAGCATACGTCTCTACACACAACAAAAACAATCCGGAACTATTCACAACTATTACAAGATACCATATGCACTTTTACTTCTGACAGAGCGCTTTATATACTATGCTTGCATTAACGATTGACCCAATACCATATAACGCTGATATACTCAATAAAACACAAACACACAAACAAGAGAAAGTTTGAATTCCTACAGAGAGAATTTGAGTGCCTATTAGACACCTTTCTCGAGTGTCTAAGGTCCCTCTGTACAGGGGTTTGTAAGAACAAGCTGGTATGAGGATACTTCCTTCTACAAGTAAACCCTGACGAAATATTAAAAATAACATAGTATTCAAAGCCCAAATAAGATCACCTCGGTATGACTATACACTGGCTCATACACGGAATCGTGACCCTTCTCATAGTGATGTTGCCTCTAATAACGACCCTAAACTGGATATTCCACCAGACTAGATGTATTTTTGTTCTTGAATCAGATAAGACCAAGAGACAACAAGACAGATATACTATAACATAGTTAACTGGTCAATTGGCGAAAGGAAAATTAATGATATTCACTTCTTTACTAACTTAATGTTTGAGAGGTTAAGGAGAACTTTAATAGAACAGTCGAATATCTATGTATCTCATATAGAGATGAAGAGTTAGCTCCAGGAAGGGGCCCCTTGATTTCTGAGAACTTACACTGAAGAAAATAAAAAGAAACAGATATTCATAAGATACGTCCGTTAAATCTGCGCATTTAGTGATGAAAATTTCAAACTTAAGCGTGACAGATTGATGAAATTGCTATTGAACTTAGGAAATACTGAGGAACTTAAACATAATGTGACTGAAAAACAAGAACGAATATCCCTAAAATGCGTCCATTCGATCTGTGCGTTTTGTGTTCAAAATTAGATTTCAAACTTAAGCGTGACAGAAAGACAGACTGAACGACGCACGGCTAAAGCTATTAGTAGAGATGCGTTGGCGTATTAAAAATAAGATGTTAGATTAAAGCCTGACATACATACCCTAACCCTAACCTTAACCCTAACCCTAACTCTAACTCTAACCCTAACTCTAAGCCTAAGCCTAACCTTAACCCTAACCCTAAGCCTAAGCCTAAGCCTAACCCTAACCCTAATCTGACATACAGACGAAAAGCTGTTCCAAACTAAGGCATGATAGACCAAATGTCTGACTAATGAGAGACAGTGTTTATAATAGAGATAATTCGACGCGTCTAAACACCTTTAGCGATGAAAATGCTATTTCAAACTTAAGCGTGAGAGACTAACAAAAATGTTATTTAAAACTCAAGTTTGACAGACGGGCTAAATTGATATCGGAAGACAATGCATTTTTAAACTTAAACGTGACAGACCGACTAAAATGCTATTTGGATATTGAACGTGAGATAACAAAGACAATGCCTTTAAAAAATAAAACGTGACAGACCGACTAAAATGCTATTTGGATATTGAACGTGAGATAACAAAGACAATGCCTTTAAAAAATAAAACGTGACAGGCCGACTAAAATGCTATTTGGATCTTGAACGTGAGATAACAAAGACAATGCCTTTAAAAAAAAAAGTGACAGACCGACTAAAATGCTATTTGGATCTTGAACGTGAGATAACAAAGACAATGCCTTTAAAAAATAAAACGTGACAGACTGACAAAAATGCTATTTGGATCTTGAACGTGAGATAACAAAGACAATGCCTTTAAAAAATAAAACGTGACAGAGTGACTAAAATGCTATTTGGATCTTGAACGTGAGATAACAAAGATAATGCCTTTAAAAAATAAAACGTGACAGACTGACTAAAATGCTATTTGGATCTTGAACGTGAGATAACAAAGACAATGCCTTTAAAAAAATAAAACGTGACAGACCGACTAAAATGCTATTTGGATCTTGGACGTGAGATAACAAAGACAATGCCTTTAAAAAATAAAACGTGACAGACCGACTAAAATGCTATTTGGATCTTGAACGTGAGATAACAAAGACAATGGCTTTAAAAAAACAAAACGTGACAGACCGACTAAAATGCTATTTGGATCTTGAACGTGAGATAACAAAGACAATGCCTTTAAAAAATAAAACGTGACAGACTGACTAAAATGCTATTTGGATCTTGAACGTGAGATAACAAAGACAATGCCTTAAAAAATAAAACGTGACAGACCGACTAAAATGCTATTTGGATCTTGAACGTGAGATAACAAAGACAATGCCTTTAAAAAATAAAACGTGACAGACTGACTAAAATGCTATTTGGATCTTGAACGTCAGATAACAAAGACAATGCCTTTTAAAAATAAAACGTGAAAGACTGACTAAAATGCTATTTGGATCTTGAACGTGAGATAACAAAGACAATGCCTATAAAAAATAAAACGTGACAGACCGACTAAAATGCTATTTGGATCTTGAACGTGAGATAACAAAGACAATGCCTTTAAAAAATAAAACGTGACAGACTGACTAAAATGCTCTTTGGATCTTGAACGTGAGATAACAATGACAATGCCTTTAAAAAATAAAACGTGACAGACTGACTAAAATGCTATTTGGATCTTGAACGTGAGATAACAAAGACAATGCCTTTAAAAAATAAAACGTGACAGACCGACTAAAATGCTATTTGGATCTTGAACGTGAGATAACAAAGACAATGCCTTTAAAAAATAAAACGTGACAGACCGACTAAAATGCTATTTGGATCTTGAACGTGAGATAACAAAGACAATGCCTTTAAAAAATAAAACGTGACAGACTGACTAAAATGCTATTTGGATCTTGAACGTGAGATAACAAAGACAATGCCTTTTAAAAATAAAACGTGACAGACTGACTAAAATGCTATTTGGATCTTGAACGTGAGATAACAAAGACAATGCCTTTAAAAAATAAAACGGGACCGACTGACTAAAATGCTATTTGGATCTTGAACGTGAGATAACAAAGACAATGCCTTTAAAAAATAAAACGTGACAGACCGACTAAAATGCTATTTGGATCTTGAACGTGAGATAACAAAGATAATGCCTTTAACAAATTAAACGTGACAGACCGACTAAAATGCTATTTGGATCTTGAACGTGAGATAACAAAGACAATGTCTTTAAAAAATAAAACGTGACAGACCGACTAAAATGCTATTTGGATCTTGAACGTGAGATAACAAAGATAATGCCTTTAACAAAATAAACGTGACAGACTGACTAAAATGCTATTTAAAACTGACGTTTAACAAACGTATCAAAATGCTATTTCAGATATACGTTTGACAGACAGAAAGACGAAAATGCTATTTCTAGACTTACGTTGAACAGACCGATCAAAATGTTATGCCAGACTTACGTTTAACAGACCGACTAAAATTCTATTTCAAACTTACGTTTGACAAACAGACTAAAATGCTATTTCAGACTTACGTTTGACAGACAAACGAAAATGTTATTTCAGACTTACTTTTAACAGACAGACAAAAATGCTATTTTAAGCTTTAGTATGGAATATCGAAGACAATGCCTTTTCAAACTTTAAGGTTACATACAAACTAAAATGCCCTTTTAAACTTTAACGTTACATACAAACTAAAATTCTTTTTATAACTTTAACGTTACATACAAACTAAAATGCCTTTTCAAATTTAACGTTACATGAAAACTCAAATGCTTTTTCAAACTTTAACGTTACATGAAAACTGAATTGCCTTTTAAACTTTAACGTTACATACAAACTAAAATGCCTTTTTAAAGTTTGACGTTACATACAAACTAAAATGCCTTTTCAAACTTTAACGTTACTTACAAACTAAAATGGCTTTTTCAAACTTTAACGTTACATACAAACTAAAATGGCTTTTTCAAACTTTAACGTTACATACAAACTAAAAAGCCTCTTCAAACTTTAACGTTACATACAAACTAAAAAGCCTCTTCAAACTTTAACGTTACATACAAACTAAAATGCCTTTTTAAACTTTAACGTTGCATACAAACTAAAATTCTTTTATAACTTTAACGTTACATACAAAATAAAATGCTTTTTAAAACGTTAACGTTACATGAAAACTCAAATGCCTTTTAAACTTTAACGTTACATACAAACTAAAATGCCTTTTCAAACTTTAACGTTACTTACAAACTAAAATGGCCTTTTCGAACTTTAACGTTACATACAAACTAAAATGTTATTTCAAATTTATGTGTAACACACTAAAGAATCTTATTTCAAATTGAAGCTTAAAAGACGGACGGAAATATTATGTAGCAAACGTAAGCGTAACATCGTCTTATAGATATGCGTGGAGGTATTCGTAGACTATTATAAGCTGCTGTATACGTTGTCAATTATGACAGAACGCGTTGTAAAACGGAATCTGCTTGCAATGACCTGACTCCATACAAAACTGACGAACTTGATAACACGTAAAGAGAGAGAAGACGAAAAAAAATCATAGCAAAGAAGGCGTATTTTTTTCGCGCCATTCATAATTTCGGCCATTATTATCCGGTAATTCTTTAGTTGAAGAAAACCGCGCTCTCCACTTCTTTTGATTTGGTTATAGCATCCTTGGTTACCGTGTAAAACACGTCTGCTCCTCCCTTTGAAAGAAGAGTGTCTCCTCTCGGCCACGACTAGGATTCGTACATTCTTCATCAATATCTTCCAACCTCTTTTCTTTTATATTCTCGAAGACTTTATATTCTTTATTCAAAATGTCGCGTGTTTTAGTTTATAATTTGTTATATTTTTCTTTATTTTCGCAACACTGGCCTTCATTAGCCGTTTTATAAGTTTCCACATTTTTTAGGTGCGTTCACTGTATTCTATAAGAGGACATGTCGTTACATTTGTCTGTCCGGCTGTTTGCCACACTTAGGTTTGAAATAGCATTTTAGTCGATATGTCACGAATAAGTTTTAAATAGCATTTTAGTTGGTCTGTTAAGTGTAAATTTGAAATGGCATTTTAGTCGGTCTGTTAATTGTAAATTTGAAATAGCATTTTAGTCGGTCTGTTAAGTATACATTTGAAATAGCATTTTAGTCGGCCTGTTAAGTATGAATTTAAAATAGCATTTTAGTCGATCTGTTAAGTGTAAATTTGAAATAGCATTTTAGTCGGTCTGTTAAGTGTAAATTTAAAATAGCATTTAAGTCGGTCTGTTTAGTGTAAGTTTGAAATAGCATTTAAGTCGGTCTGTTAAGTGTAAATTTGAAATAGCATTATAGTCGGTCTGTTTAGTGCAAATTTGAAATAGCATTTTATTCAGTCTGTAAAGTATATATTTGAAATAGCATTTTAGTCGGTCTGTTTAGTGTAAGTTTGAAATAGCATTTTAGTCGGTCTGTTAAGTGTAAATTGTAAATAGCATTTAAGTTGGTCTGTTAAGTATATATTTGAAATATCATTTAATTCGGTCTGTTAAGTGAAAATTTGAAATAGCATTTTAGTCGGTCTGTTAAGTGTAAGGTGGAAATAGCATTTTAGTCGGTCTATTAAGTGTAAATTTGAAATAGCATTTTAGTCGGTCTGTTAAGTGTAAGTTTGAAATAGCATTTTAGTCGGTCTGTGAAGTATATATTTGAAATAGCATTTAAGTCGGTCTGTTAAATGTATGTTTGAAATAGCATTTTAGTCGATCTGTTAAGTATAAATTTAAAATAGCATTTTAATAGGTTAATTAAGTATAAATATTAACTAGTATTTTAGTCGGACTGTTAAGTGTAAATTATAAATAGCATTTAAGTCGGTCTGTTAAGTATAAATTTTAAATAGCATTTTAGTCGGTCTGTTAAGTACAAATATTAATAAGTATTGTAGTCGGATTGTTAAGTGTAAATTATAAATAGAAGTTAAGTCGTCCTGTTAAGTGTAAAATTGAACTAGAATTTTAGTCGGTCTGTCACGCTTAAGTTTTAAAAAGCATTGTATTTGTAAACCTGTCATGTTTAAGTTTGAAAATAAATGTTTAAATAGAATTTTCGTTTTCTGTCACGCCCCCAGTTTAAAATAGCATTTTTCATGCGTCTTGACATCTCTATAAGACACTCTGTCTGTCTGTTTTTCGGTTACACAAAGTTTCAAATAACATTTAATATTGTCTTTCACACTTGTTTCAAAATAAGTTTTTTGTCCGTCACACTTTCATACAGCATTTATATCGCTAAAACATAGATAAAATAAACTAACCTTATAATAGATGTGTCAATCTGTCACAATCTTGTTTGAAATTGAATTTTCGTCGAGCTGTCACGCTTAAGTTTGAAATATAATTTTAGATGCGTCCACGCATCGCTATAAGAGATTTTGTCCGTCTGTCGCTCTGTCTATCGATCTGTCACGCTTATGTTTTACAAATAATGTTCGTTGGTCTGTCAAGCTGAAGCTTAAATAGTATTTAAATTCAACCAAGCATTTCTATAAGATGTTCTGTCGGTTGGTCTGTCTGCCAGACTTAAGTATGGAATAGCATTTTCGTCGCTAAGCACGCAGACGCATCTTAAGAATATCCGTTTTCGGTTTGTATTTATTTTAGCAATGCTGGCCTTCCATACTATTATTCACGGGTTATGTAATTTTTTTTAGTTTGTATCCTCCATTTTTCAACCAATTTTTAAAAAGTCTTTCTTCTGTCTTACGCCAGATTTTATGTTATTTTTTTTTTTAGTTGTTTTTGAAAATATAGCAATTTTTATTGTTCAAATCATCCGTTCTTATTTTCTGTTGTTATTTAATTTGGCAACAGTGGTCTTCCATACTTTTATTCAAGAGTTATTTCATTTGTTTTCAGTTTTTACCCTCCATTTTGTAAATCGTTTCTCTTCTTTTAATCTTTTTTCTTCCATTCTGTTATACGCTCAGACTTCTCTATGACGATACAAGTACATACGATTTAAACCCTTTTTATTTTCACCTTTTCTGTTGGCATTATCAGTACAGTGGTGTATTGTTTAACTGCTTATGCATATGTTCTATATTAGATGATACTATTATGAGGAAATATTATTTTTTAACATATAGCATTTTAGATTTTACGAATATTTGAAATATTATAGCTGACCAGTTCATTTTACATAATGGTTAGAGTTTTCGCTCATGAACCGAGTGATTGGGGTTCAATCCTAGGCCTAGTCATACCAAATACTTCACATATGGTAATTGATGTCCCCCTTGCTAAATACTAAGCATTATAAGGTGATCTCTGTTGCTACCAGATCAGGCTGTCTGAAGATATCGGCTTCCTGACCAAAAATGCACCAAACATTGATGTTATTGTTTTTTCCTTTCCCTTCTCAAAACTTAATCATGTTCTGCGAAGCAAAAACAAAAACAACAATTTTCTTCTACAAAACAACCAAACGAAATATATTTTTTACATAGAAAATGTGTTTCATTAGTCAATTCTGTCAGCCATTGTTTAATGTTGATAAAAACAAAAATATTATTTTCCGTCGATTTCATCAATTTTTATATTTAATCCTAATAAACATTATATATGACTCCTGCTTTTAGTGTCTTATCCATGTGATGTAGCATAAAATTGTTCATATTTCAAATTCAGTAAACATTTTTGGTTGATTGCTTATATTTAAATCATATTAACTGGAATTTCAACCGGAATGTGCCTTCTTCAAATTAGTGTTTGAAATGTCCGGAATATTCCTTAGTATCTAAATTCATTATTCCATTCTATTCAAATATATTTCCCACTCATTCGGACTACGTCGTTTTACATTTAGATTTTTTGTTGGTTTCTCCATTCAGTTTTTGGTATTTATATAAATAGATAAACATTAATTTTTATTTATATAAATATATAAACATTAACATTTATTCATATAAATAGGTAAACGTTAATATTTATTCATTAGAATACATAACCATTAATATTTATTCATATAAATAGATAAACATTAATATTTGTTCATTAGAACAGATACACATTAACATTTATTCACATAAATAGATAAACATTAACATTTATTCACATAAATAGATAAACGTTAACATTTATTCACATAAATAGATAAACATTAATATTTATTCATTAGAATACATAACCATTAATATTTATTCATATAAATAGATAAACATTAATATTTGTTCATTAGAACAGATACACATTAACATTTATTCACATAAATAGATAAACATTAACATTTATTCACATAAATAGATAAACGTTAACATTTATTCACATAAATAGATAAACATTAATATTTATTCATTAGAATACATAACCATTAATATTTATTCATATAAATAGATAAACATTAACATTTATTCGTATAAATAGATAGACGTTAACATTTATTCACATAAATAGATAACAATTTACATTTATTTATATAAATAGATAAACATTAACATTTATTCATATAAATAGATAAACATTAATATTTATTCATTAGAACAGATAAACATTAACATTTATTCATATAAATAGATAAACGTTAACATTTATTCACATAAATAGATAAACGTTAACATTTATTCACATAAATAGATAAACATTAATATTTATTCATTAGAATACATAACCATTAATATTTATTCATATAAATAGATAAACATTAACATTTATTCATATAAATAGATAGACGTTAACATTTATTCACATAAATAGATAACAATTTACATTTATTTATATAAATAGATAAACATTAACATTTATTCATATAAATAGATAAACATTAATATTTATTCATTAGAACAGATAAACATTAACATTTATTCATATAAATAGATAAACGTTAACATTTATTCACATAAATAGATAAACGTTAACATTTATTCACATAAATAGATAAACGTTAACATTTATTCACATAAATAGATAAACATTAATATTTATTCATTAGAATACATAACCATTAATATTTATTCATATAAATAGATAAACATTAACATTTATTCATATAAATAGATAAACATTAACATTTATTCACATAAATAGATAACAATTTACATTTATTTATATAAATAGATAAACATTAACATTTATTCACATAAATAGATAAACATTAACATTTATTCATTAGAACAGATACACATTAACATTTATTCATATAAATAGATAAACGTTAACATTTATTCACATAAATAGATAAACGTTAACATTTATTCACATAAATAGATAAACGTTAACATTTATTCACATAAATAGATAAACGTTAACATTTATTCACATAAATAGATAACAATTTACATTTATTTATATAAATAGATAAACATTAACATTTATTCATATAAATAGATAAACATTAATATTTATTCATTAGAATAGATAAACATTAACATTTATTCACGTAAATAGATAAACGTTAACATTTATTCACATAAATAGATAACAATTTACATTTATTTATAAAAATAGAAAAATATGAACATTTATTCTTATAAATAGATACACATTAACATGTATTCGTATAAATAGATAAACATTAACATTTATTCACATAAATAGATAAACGTTAACATTTATTCACATAAATAGATAACAATTTACATTTATTCATATAAATAGATAAACATTAACATTTATTCATATAAATAGATAAACATTAACATTTATTCATATAAATAGATAAACATTAACATTTATTCATATAAATAGATAAACGTTAACATTTATTCACATAAATAGATAACAATTTACATTTATTTATAAAAATAGATAAACATGAACATTTATTCTTATAAATAGATACACATTAACATGTATTCGTATAAATAGATAAACATTAACATTTATTCACATAAATAGATAACAATTTACATTTATTTATAAAAATAGATAAACATGAACATTTATTCTTATAAATAGATAAACATAAACATTTATTCACATAAATAGATAAACGTTAACATTTATTCACATAAATAGATAACAATTTACATTTATTTATATAAATAGATAAACATTAACATTTATTCACATAAATAGATAACAATTTACATTTATTTATATAAATAGATAAACATTAACATTTATTCACATAAATAGATAAACGTTAACATTTATTCACATAAATAGATAAACGTTAACATTTATTCACATAAATAGATAACAATTTACATTTATTTATAAAAATAGATAAATATGAACATTTATTCTTATAAATAGATACACATTAACATGTATTCGTATAAATAGATAAACGTTAACATTTATTCACATAAATAGATAAAAATTTACATTTATACATATAAATAGATAAACATTAACATTTATTTATATAAGTAGATAATCATGAACATTTATTGATATAAAC
>OY744544.1:23588146-23590646 GCA_963556195.1 Sepiola atlantica
ACAATACTAGTCTATGGGGTGTAGTATCCATCGGAACAGATACTACACTTTGATCTTAGCCGAAAGGCAGGGTTGTTGCGGTGGCTCTACTTCAGAGAGAAAACGGGGTCAAAAAAGCTTACTCTCTTAGTAAGTAAACGCTCATTTTGTTTAAGTTGATGATAAATACGACCGCGAGAACAGACACGCGAATCTCACGATAACTGACGTTGTTTATAGATTGATTTTAAAGCCAGGTATTTTTTGTTGTTGGTATTATTTGTTTGTTATTGTTGATGATGGGATATGTCGAGTTTAACTGTGTAAACATATTGTGGTACGGGATCTCATTGAATCGGTGACTTTTGTTTCACCTGTTGATGGACAAGCGGTTTGTTGTTTAAGACACCTCGAGAAATTACTGTGACAGAAAATGGTACTGAGTCATAACTTCAACCGTTTTTATAAGAATTTACAAAGCTGCTTGTTCAAATAGAATCGAATAGAACAAAAATTGAGTTTTGAAAAGATAGCAAATTAGAAATTATTACGCGTCTTGCATATATATATATATATATATATATATATATATATATATATATATATATATATATATATATATACACACACACACACACACACACATATATATATATATATATAAATGAAAGAAGAAAGATAAACATGTACGAATGCCAACTCTATTTCAACTTCGATTGTTCAATGCAAAGTGTACTCGGTAAAAACATGTTTATTATTCTTTCCTTAAGCCAAGGCTTTTCAAAGATTAAAATCTTAGTATCAGAGGAATTACATAGATAGATAAGTGGGCAGTGGAAAAGCCAAAATTTGAAAAATATAAAGTAATGGAGAGTAAGAGTGTGCGTGTAAAAAAATATGGAGTCTGTCCAGTTGATGAATGTCCGTAGATGAGGTGTCCGGTGAAAATAGATTTACAGATGGGGAAAAAGGGATTCTGTGAAGGCAGAGTATATATGGGAAATGAAAAAGGAAAAAAACAAGAGATATTTTTTATATATTCATCAACGTTTTGTCTTATTTGTAAGACTTCCTCAGGATGATAATTTGAATTTGTCATGCAAGTACATCGAGACATGATGGAGAGATAAAGGAAAGTAGTAGACGTGGCTACTGTGAGCGCTGGAGGAGAGGCCACCCTGTGAGAAGTCAGTGGTGGCGAAGAATGAAATGAATATGGAAAGCTTTGAGTTGGTACCATTAAGGCAGCAGTGAAAGCTTTCCATATTCATTTCATTCTTCGCCACCACTGACTTCTCACAGCCGGACTCTCCTCCAGAGTGCACAGTAGCCACGGCTACTACTTTCTTTTAGTTCTCTATCATGTCAACCCAAAATTTCGATGTACTTGCATGACATTTTTCTTCAAAGTATCATCCTCAGGAAGTCTTCCATTAAAGACGAAACGTTGATGAATATATAAAAAATATCTCTTGTTTTTTGTTCCTTTTTAAGTTCCCATTACGTCGGATTACCATCATCCTTCCTTTCTCATATATATATATATATATATATATATATATATATATATATATATATATATATATATATATATATATATATATAATTCCCCCCCCCCTCTTTCCCTCGCCTTTCTCTTAATACATAAACTCGTACATGGTGAAAAATAAAGATACTAAAAGATAGAGATGCAGAGAAAGAGAGGGAGAAGATATAGCAACCAGAAAACAACTTAACTGGATGCACAAACTCACATTTTTCTGATTCCAACAAGATAACCTTAACCTTATGGGAGACTCAACGCACCACATTTGTTCTTCTATATATTCATCAGTATTTCTTTATCTATCTATCTATCTATCTATCTATCTATCTATCTATCTATCTATCTATCTATCTATCTATCTATCTATCTATTTCACTCTGTTCATATCTATCTATCTATCTATCTATTTTACTCTGTTCATATCTATCTATCTATCAATCTATCTATCTATCTATCTATCTATTTCACTCTGTTCATATCTATCTATCAATCTATCTATCTATCTATCTATCTATTTATTTCACTCTGTTCATATCTATCTATCAATCTATCTATCTATTTCCCTCTGTTCATATCTATCTATCTATCTATCTATCTATTTCACTCTGTTCATATCTATCTATCTATCTATCTATCTATCTATCTATCTACCTCACTATCTATCTATTTCACTCTGTTCATATCTATATATCTATCTATCTATCCATCTATCTATCTATTTCACTCTGTTCATATCTATCTATCTATCTATCTATCTATCTATCTATCTATCTATCTATTTATCTATCTATTGCACTTTGTTCATACCTATCTATCTATCTATCTATTTCCCTCTGTTCATATCTATCTATCTATCTATCTATCTATCTATCTATCTATTTCAGTCTGTTTATATCTATCTATCTATCTATCTATCTATCTATCTATCTATCTATCTATCTACCTCACTATCTATCTATTTCACTCTGTTGATAT
>OY744544.1:23593146-23615646 GCA_963556195.1 Sepiola atlantica
TAAATAAAGATATATAAAAATACCTTTCATTAAAAAAAAAAAAGTTAATAAAACTTAAATGCATTGTATGGCGTTCAAATTGCTTGTTATTTTTAATAACTAATATTTCCATATAAACAATGCTTTCTAACCGAGGACAACAACCATATTATATATATATATAAAAAATAAAATATGAAACTAAAGTATACTTTTAGTAGATAGAACCTATAGTGAAATGGTTATAGTTCAATATACGAGATAGAGCAATTATAAAGATAGATGAAAGAAGAGGGATACACATGTACGAATGACAAATTTACTTCAACTTTGATTGTTCAATGCAAGGTGTACTCGGTAAAAAAAATAAGTTTATTATTCTTTCCTTAAGCCAAGGCTTTTCAAACATTAGAATCTTATCATCAGAGGAATTACATAGATAGATAAGTTGGCAGTGGAAAAGCCAAAATTCAAAATTTGAAAAAAATATTAAGTAATTGAGAGTGAGAAAGTGCGTGTAAAAAGAGATGGGGTCTGTCCAGTTTGTAAATGTCCGTTGATGAGGCGTCCAGTGAAAGGAGATTTACAGATGGAAAAGAAGAGTATTTGTGAAGGCAGCATTGAACAAATTCAAGAATGAAGTAAATCCAATAGAGAGATGTTTAGTTCAGTGGCTTAAGAAAAGAATACTAAACATAATTTTATTACCGAGTATACCTTGCATTGAACAATCGAAGTTGAAATAAATTTGTCATTCGTACATTTTTATCCCTCTTCTTCCATATATATATATATATATATATATATATATATATATATATATATATATATATATATATCAGTTAGGTATGTCTATATGTTTATAGATTTGTATGTACAGGATTCACTCCAAAACTAATTAACCGATCATTATGTATTTTAAAACACAGCTTATAGGCGTAAGGATTGAAAAGGTAAGGTGGACTATATTTATTTTTTTGCAAAAAAGGGGCAAAGCAGGGGCAGAAGCCCTTCATTAAAATTCATATACCTCCGATTTTTGTGAAATGTTAGGAATATGTATTAGACATCAATTTATAAATATTCACTGAATTTCAGTTTCTTTGGACCATACTGTGGGCACAATCTTCTATTTAAAAATTCAAATATTTCAGATTTGCATGAAATTTGATCCATAGTCATTTGACACCAATTAAGAAGGATTCTCTACATTTCAATTTCTTCTTAAGACTTCTTAATGTTAAGTCCTAAATAGATAGATATAAAAACATTTAAATGATTTTAATATATATATATATATATATATATATATATATATATATATATATATATATATATATGTGTGTGTGTGTGTGTGTTTTTGAGTTTGAATTACCGCTTAGACACCATCCTTGAGTGCCTTCGTCTCTCTGTACAAGGGTTGGTCAAGACAACCTGACATGAGGATACTTCACCCTACAAGTAAACCATAACCAAATATTAAAACTTACATAGTATTCGAAGCCCAAATATGATCCCCTCGATACATTGGCTCATACGAGGAATGGAGCACCTATTTCTAGTTATGTTACCTCAAGTAACTGTACTTAGCTGGATACTCCACTAGACTAGATGAATACTGGTCGTTAAATTCGGTAAGATTAAGAGACCACAAGAAAGATATACTATAACATAATTAAGTGGTCAATTGGGGAAAGGAAATTAAAGTTCTTCTACATTTTTACTGACTCAACGTTTGAGAGGAAAAGAGAACTTGGGCTAAACACTCAAATATCTATCTATATCATATAGAGATGAAGTGTTAGACCCAGGAATTGAGTCCCCTTGATTTTTTAGACTTCGCACTTAAGTAAAATGGCTATATATATATATATATATATATATATATATATATATATATATATATATATATATATATATATATATATATATATATATATATTAAAATAAAAACATAGTTTGAGTATCCGACAATTGTTTCAGAACCTCTTCGGCTCCTCGTCAGGGATACACTGATGAACAAAGATAGATCCGCCAATACCCAATCATAAAAAAAACAAAAACAAAAGACAAAAAACAAACAGACAGATTACATTTCAAAATTTTCAGACGAGAAACCCCTTTGCATAAAATGACGGGCCGAGTCTAGCCGGTCCTGCCTATAGTTTGAGCTGACCGACGTTCTTATGCGTCGATAGGTAGGTGTCAAAATGTCATTTTATGCAAAAGGGTTTCTCGTCTGAAAATTTTTAAATGTAATTTGTCTGTTTGTTTTTTGTCTTTTGTTTTTCTTTTATTTATGATTGTGTATTAGCGGATCTAATCTTAGCTCATCAGTGTATCCCTGAGGAGGTGCCGAAGAGGTGCTGAAACAATTGTCGGATACTCAAACTATGTTTATTTTAATATAAAAAGCTCTAATATAAAATTGAGCACTATTGAAAAGTATTCATTTTGTTAATATTTGAACTTAATTAATTCATTTATATATATATATATATATATATATATATATATATATATATATATATACTATGTATATATATATATATATATATATATATATATATATATATATATATATATATACATGTGCGTATGTGTGTGTATGTGTACGGCATAATCCTGTTGACACACCGATTTCCGTTAGATCACGGACGTTAAACGACGTTGATTCTGGTCAGTACAAAATGAGTAACGATTTAGAAATACCAGGTGCTGTATGTCAGAGGGCTCTCTGCTTATGTAGACATTGTTTCCAGTCGCGCTGGACTTCTCCTTACCACTGGACTTAAGCAGTGTCGGCTCAGAAGAGTTGTAATATGAGATTGCGCAACCCTTGCATCACAATAGACTCGCCGTGCAGTAAAGCCTTATATGGGGGGGGGGTAAATTGTTTCTTGGGACAGAGTGGAGGTATGTGTGTGTATTGGTGTATGTTATGTGTATAACGCTTTTGCTTTCGACAAGCAATGAGGGCGTGTCTTTTGCTCGTTTTCCAAGAGGTTAGACTTCGTTAGAAAAGAGTAAAACAATAATAATAACAATTATAATAATTGGAAAATAAAAGGCACAATATCGGATGAATACAAATGTAAAAACTCGTCCAAGTTAAAAGCCCAGACATGGCAAATCGTAGATTTCGTCGTACAAGCACATCACAGGATGAAGATCAAGTCGGCAGAAAAAAACTAAGCACATAAAAGAACCAGAGAATTAAGTGGAATATGGGGCATGAAGAATACCGCTGTGATACTAATAATAGTGCGAGCACTAGGAACAGTTCTGAATAAATAGAAGAAATAACAGACTAGAAATTGAAAGTACAGGGAGTATTGACACCATACAAGGCATAGAAACGGTGAAAATTGCTGAAATATTAAGAAAAATCCTCGAGTGCCGTAACGAACCAGATAACGCCGACCGATCACAGATAAACAGAAACAAAGTCAAACTGCGTAAACACAAGTGGAAACCCAGCAGGAATAGTACACCAAACCGAAAGAACTGAAACTACCATAAGAGATGAAAAAAATCACACAATGAAAAACCAATAACCTGACATTCTTCATCTCACCCCCAGAAAAAGTTATCAGCTGGTACCACACAAAATGGTTATGAAGGGTACAAGACGAATAAAAGACAAAGAATGGGGAGCACGTTCCAGTGATTCACAGGAAGGGCATGGAGAGTACTGCAATCCTGAGGACTCTTATCGCCATTGCACGTAAGGAAAAAAAGCCAAACGCTGTTATTAAGACGACATCAATGGTAAACAGCAGTTGCGAGGACGCCAAGTTTTTGGCAATGCTTATCAAAATAAACAGAGAGTACTAGAAAACTTGGAAGTTTGCTTTCGCCCAGATTCCAGGGAATACCACCTGTTGTTGCCAGTTAGTAATCATTTATAAAGACTCTTGTAGCAAGGAAATAATAAAACCGCGTCGATAAAACGAAACATCAACACACTTGATAACGGTTGATAAAATGAGCGACAAGCGGAATCATATTGATAATGAAATATCGATTTTAGTCCGCTCGATATATCCTTTTTTGTCTTCTTCATGTGTTTGTATTTCGTTGTCTTTATCTAATGGAGAAGCCGAGATGAAATCGATCGATCAGACAGCTTGCAGGCGAGATTGACACGATGTTATCGATAAGATGGCGACAATCGGAAATCTCGACAAAAATCTCGACTTGGATTATCGGGTTAGAAGGAGGAGTACAACGAAACAAAAACATTAAAAAAACACAAGGATGAAAAGAAACGGTTGTTGTAAGTAAATACATTTCTCTTAAAAAGAAGTATTGTAGGAAGGCGATGACAATGCGAGGGAAGATAGTTAACTACACGAAACACTTAACGTTTATAAATTTATATATATATATATATATATATATATATATATATATATATAACTTCTTTGTAATATAGCAGAAATAATCCCAGCAGAGTGCTCGATTAATTAAGAATTAAAGTAAAACATTAAAAATTAAGAGCGTAATATTCATTTATTTTGGTAAAGAAAAATTAGTACAACATTCATACCGTCGTTTTCAAACACGGAAGGACTTAGCCATCAGGCTCTCTTCAGCTTCTGTTGTCACGTGACTTCACATTTCCGAAACAGATGACAACAGAAGCTGAAGAGAGCCGGATGGCTAAGTCCTTCCGTTTTTGAAACCGACGGTACGAATGTTGTACTAATTTTTCTGTAACAATATACAGGGTGTTTCAAAAGTCTTGGGAACATAACGATTTTTAATAACTCAAAAACTATTAGGAGTTGAAATTGGTACCGTTGGAAAGGTTAAAGTTTCAAGTTTTGTGGGGAATCTTCAAAGTTGCTCAATATGAGCACCATTCGTCACACGGCAGACATCTAGTCGATAGTCCATTTCCTGCCAAACGCGTTCCAGCATCTTGACGTCAATGGTTCCCACAACTGCCGTAACTCGAGCCTTTAGTTCGTCAATATCTCTTGGAAGGGGCGGCACATAGACTTGTTGCTTGACAAAGCCCCAAAGGAAAAAGTCACACGGGGTAAGATCTGGAGACCTAGGAGGCCAGGGCATGAGAACGTCATCACCTCGCCCAGATCTCCCAATCCATCTACCAGGCAGCCTTGTGTTAAGAAACTGCCTTACTCTAAGACTCCAGGGTGGTGGTGCACAATCTTGTTGAAAAATGAAGTCATCAGATTCTGCTTGTTCCAACTGAGCCATTAACCAGTCTTCCAGCATGTTGAGATAGGATTCACCAGTGATAGTTGCCTCTTCAAAGAAGAACGGTCCATAGACACCTTTCTTGGAAATTGCACAAAACATGTTCACTTTTGGTGAATCTCGCTCGTGCTCAAGAAGTTCATGAGGATTCTCAGTACCCCATATGCGAGTGTTATGCTTGTTAACTTTGCCATTCAGATGGAAGGTCGCCTCATCGCTAAAAACAAGCCGGTCATCAAAGCCGTTATCTTCCAACTTCTCTTGCATTGCAATGCAAAAGTCACGGCGAAGTGGCTTATCAGTGTCCTTCAACTTTTGGACCAACTTGAGCTTGTAAGGTACCATTTGCAGTCGTTTCCTTAAGACACGCCAGACAGTTGCTGGAGCAAGCTGAAGTTCCCTGCTGGCTCTTCTCACTGATTTACGGGGGCTCCGCTGAAAGGCTGTCCGAACTTGCTCAACTGCATCTTCTGAAGTTGAAGGGCGACCTGTTCGCTTACTTGGGCACAAACACCCATCTTTCACAAATTTAGCATGCCATCTGACAATGGATTTCCTTTCAGGGGCTTCTTTTTTAAATTTCCTGCGAAATGCACGCTGAACACATGTCCACGATTCAGTCTTTGCAAATTGGAGGACGCAAAATGCCTTGTCTTGTTTAGAGAACGCCATTACTGCACCTGGAAAGATAACACGAAAATCATTAGTATAGCCAAAAACTTGATTAAGCAAGCTTTAAAATGGCACCAGTTTCATTTTTCTACCTGGAAAAGTTCATGAGATATACGCATTTGTAATGTTCCCAAGACTTTTGAAACACCCTGTATATATATATATATATATATATATATATATATATATATATATATATATATATATATATATATATTATAATATAAAATTAAATAATAAAATAAGGTGTCAATCTAATTTATTTTATTTTCTTTTCTTTGATTTGATTTATTTATCGGACTAACATAAACATTGGATACTGTTCACTTCATCGATTGCTGACGCATCTCGCGACTGGACTACTTTTTCAATTTCTAGTTTTGGGACTTTCACTCATTACCTGGATTAATTTTCTGTCCGGCTTCTGGACTTCTGGATATATTTCCTGACTATGTCTTTTAAACTCTATGACTTGGATGGATTGTATAGATTCAACAAAAAAGTATGTTTTTGGGTTGATATATTTGATGTTATATATTTTTATGTATTTTTGTATATAGTTTTACATATTTTCAAAGTGTAATTTTATTACCTGTAGTGATGTCACTATGGTAATGGTCATCTTAGGAGAAGATTTATCTTTGAAAACTCATGAGCTAAGGACGTTAAGATACTTTGCTTGAACTTTGAATTTTAATAAAATTTGATTTACATCTTATTTTATTATTTCAATTTATATTATAATATTAATGCTCTATCCAGTATATTGAGCTTCTGTTTTTATCCGGATGTTTTCACTAATTATGAGATATTAGTTGACGCTTATATCTTTTGTTGGATTACTTTATATATATATATATATATATATATATATATATATATATATATATATATATATATATATATAAACACTTTTCTGCGAACCTGCCACAAAACAACCCATAATTTCCGTCCCGGCTACTGGCAAAAAAACACACTCCAACGAGTAGCTGTATTTTATTTTCTGAAGATAAGGGCTTCCCTTAAAAATTTAAAAGGAACACACACCACTCCTATCACACACCACTCCTATCACCAAGGTTCGATAATAACACATTGGTAAATATAATAAAACTTATTTGAAAATTATTGATTTCTCAATATTGTCATCCCTGTTTACTATTTGCCGTATTGTCGTGTTACATAACCAATGCATTGTCATCGCCTTCACACAATGCTTCTTACATATTACAATGCTTCAAGGAAACTACAACATTTTTCTTATTTTTTAAATCATTATTTATGTATACTTTTATGGTAGTCGCGTTAAAAACTATGTGGAGAAAAGGATCCCACAAATCCATGTATTATTAATATCGCTCGAATTGATTATAACTTAGCATTTATATCTGTAACCTAAAGGTCCTTACGAACTAAGATGAGAATAGTAGTCTGAATAATCCAAGTAATCTAAATTATTTATCCACGTCTAAAAAATTCCGAAACATACATACATTTCTACATTATTACAAAAAATAGGATGGAGTTTTGCCCTTTCACCTATCGAGCGTGTATAAATCTATTATACACCCGTGTTATCTTCGTCGTCGTCGTCGTCGTCTTCGTCGTTGCCAACCAAGGTTGCCTATCTTTTGTTGACACAAAACCACGCAGACGCCAATATTAAGTTTTTACTTAGATTTATTTAAGACAGAGAAGAAGAGTTACACGGACAGGCTATTTTCCTATACGTGTATAGATAGATAGATAGATAGATAGATAGATAGATAGATAGATAGATAGATAGATAGATAGATAGATAGATCTATGGTCCCCCCTGTAAAACATTCATAACAAAAACTCGACTAGCTACAAATACTATCAATAAATTCCATTTCTCCCTCTGTGTACCTAGAACTAAGCGGAACTTCTATGACTAAAGTTTCTTTCCTATAACTGCCCGTATGTGGAACATTACTTCGGGGCTGCTTCCCGGCTGAATATTACATTGTCGTTTTCAAGTCCAATGTAAACAAATTCTTGTAGAGCCGAGCTCTTATATAATACATTTTTGACCAGTTACAACTATCGTTACTAACCCTCTCGGTGTTTCACTGTCTACCTGTCAAACGCAAATAACCCTTATCCTCGAGTGGACTGCGGGCCTTGATAAGCGGTAACTCGTTTGTAAAAAAGATAGATAGATAAATAGATAGATAGATAGATAGATAGATAGATAGATAGATAGATATGAACAACATTAGATAGATAGATAGATAGTTAGATAGTTAGTTAGATAGATAGATAGATAGATAGATAGATAGGTAGATAGATAGATATGAACAAAATTAGATAGATAGATAGATAAATAGATAAATAGATAAATAGATAGATAGATAGATAGATAGATATGAACAAAATTAGATAGATAGATAGATAGTTAGATAGTTAGTTAGATAGATAGATAGATAGATAGATAGATAGATAGATAGATAGATATGAACAAAATTAGATAGATAGATAGATAAATAGATAAATAGATAAATAGATAGATAGATAGATAGATAGATAGATAGATATGAACAAAATTAGATAGATAGATAGATAGTTAGATAGTTAGTTAGATAGATAGATAGATAGATAGATAGATAGATAGATAGATAGATAGATATGAACAAAATTAGATAGATAGATAAATAGATAAATAGATAGATAGATAGATAGATAGATAGATAGATATGAACAAAATTAGATAGATAGATAGATAGATAGTTAGATAGATAGATAGATAGATAGATAGATAGATATGAACAAAATTAGATAGATAGATAGATGGATGGATAGATAGATAGATAGATAGTTAGATAGATAGATAGATAGATAGATAGATATGAACAAAATAAGATAGATAGATAGATAGATAGATAGATATGAACAAAATTAGATAGATAGATAGATAGATAGATAGATAGATAGATAGATAGATAGATAGATAGATAGATAGATAGCAACTCTTACTACAACCGGTCAAATTTCGCTCGCTGTCCCCATTTTGGAGACAAGATGCAAACGCGTCTTTTCTCCCTGAAATCTCGCCAGGTAAAAGAGAAGAAAAAAATCCCCCTTGGAAATCACATGATTTCGTGACTTCAGCCTGGTGTTACTGTTTCTTGGCCTTTTGGCTAAGATCAAAGTGTAGTATATGTTCCTATGGATACTACACCCCGATAGCCTGGTATTGTCTTGGCCTTCGGGGCTTGATTTACGCCGGTCTATGGGTCGGTCCTGTGCAGTTCTAGGAGGCCCACTCTCCCAGGCTTTGCCTCCCCTCTTTGAGGAGAAGTAAGTTTATTGCTTACTGCCTGAGGCTCCCTTACCGGGGAATGCCGACGGGGCTGCCCAGGCAACTTTTAATGGCCAGAGTGCTCACTTTCTCGGGCGCTGGCTTTTCAAACCCTACTTTCCCGACCCGACCTTGAGTCACATCTTACTTGTGGGAGTAAGATAAAACTGGCCTTGAGCCTAACCTCCTGGAAAGGAGGAAAATAAATACTCTCTGACCCATGATCTTTAAACTGTTCCATTGAAACACGGCCCTCATTATGTAACAAGGGGGTTGCTCCACATCTGGGGGAGGTACTCCTTTAAGTTCTTTTTTTTTTCTTGTCTTGACAGAAAACAAAATCGGCTGCGCAATCCAGTTCAGGATGGCCTCTTCTGTTTTCTAAAGCCTCTTTCTAACAGAAGAAGCATTTACTTGCCTCCTCACGAGGGCAGAGTTAGCCACGTTGTTGGTTTGAAGGTGGGGGGAAATCCAGCTCTTCAAAAATGGGGCACACTGAATTCCGACTGAAATAAAAAGTGCTTCAGTCAAGAAGCATCTCTCGCTCACCGACCGAGGACATAAAAGATTAAGTGAAGTATCAGAACAGATACTACGCTTTACTCCTAACCAATAGTCTAAGAAGGCGCTTGTTAGTCTTTCTCTCCTCTATCACTCTTTCCACTGAAAGTGCTCAACTGAGCTTTACTTTCTGGAACTCATCTTACTAACACAACTGTAAATCAAACAGAATTTCTATGAACAGAGTTACTTTCATCCATAGAACGCATTATCACAGGAATTCTTCCCTGTGGACTGCATCATGGTATTCTTAAAATCCAATGGCAACAAATATGTATCATAAACCGCTCTCATCGGTAATCAAATTTGTTTGTTCCATTCATTATTTTCAATCCTTTTATAATATTCTTTATCATTGAACTGACAATCCATCATTCTAATTAATTTTCATCTTCGAGTCGCTTTTGGCTTTGAGTAAAAACATTTTAAAAATCTGATTTGAATAAAGAAAAAAATGACCCACATGCAATAACTGTTTTAAAACATGATTTTTATTTCGTATCATTCCTATTTCGTGTTGAAAACCCCCCAAAACTCGAAAATATTTATGGGATTTAAATTTCAATAATTTCATAAGACGTCCTATTGATTTTATAGAAAAGAAAAACGATTCTTAATGGCATATAATCATTTTATTGAATTACTTTGTTAGAAATCTAAATATTTTCTTAAAAAAATATTTATTTGTTGTCGCAATCCAAAGTACCGCTTTTTGAGGAGCCGGATTTTTCCGACATTAAAAACATCACTCTGCTCTCGTAGGGAGCAAGTAAATGGGGGCATTAATTAAGAAAAAAAACGGAAAAGGGACTGGTTCACTAAACTGAATTGAATATGTCATATTATCATAACAGAACCAAGTTCATTATTTATGAATTTAGGAGTTTATAAAAATCTCTAAAGTATTTATGGGCTTTAAATTTAAATATTTTGTCATTTTTGTTGCAAAACCGACGTTTTAATAACAACTAGTTGGAATTAGTCCATTGAGAGATAAACAGGTCTACGTTCAGCCCGGAGAGACGATGGATACTCCTATAAGGTTGGCTGCGAATGGTAGTATATTAATAAGCAAGGGTTCCGCAATCCCACCTACACTTCCTCCTCACTCACATGCACTGCTTGATTGCAGTAGCAAGAAGATCTAGACGACGGGAAACAATACCAAAGTAAGCAGAGACCTCTCGCACATACAGAACCTGGTATTTCTAAATGGTCACCTGTTTAGTATTGACCAGGATCAACGTCGCTTAACTTCCGTGATCTAACGAGAACATGTGTTTCAACCTGATTATGTCGTATGCGATTCCCATATTGAATATTTTCTAACAAATAACTATAAGAGAAATGAAAAAGAGGGTTAGGGTTAGTGAGTGAAAGAAAAAGATCGAAGTAGAAACTCCCGGGCAACATCGGGTTATATTGCTAGTAATAGGACACGTGTTATAAATGAGTTTATGCTTTTTCTATGTAAACCATCCCTCTCTCTCTCCCTCTCGCCCTCTCTCTCTCTCCCTCTCTCCATTTAATCTTATTTTACCAATATGCGTATGTATGCGTGCCTGCACGTGACGATGTGCCTCTGGAGTAGTTGTGGAATTAATTAGTTAATTAATTAGTTAATTAATTAGTTAATTAATTAGTTAATTAATTAGTTAATTACTTAGTTAATTAATTAGTTATATAATGAGACAATTTATATTTAACGTAAATAAGCAATCATTTGTTATAGTCATGTCAAATTTTATCTCGGCTAATGACTTTGCTGACAATGCCTACATATTTGGGTCAAATTTGTAAGGGAGATGATGAGGGGATGAAAGGGGTTATCCTTTTATCTTTTCGTAAAGAAACGGAACAACGAAAAATATTTCTGTAACTATAACAAAAAGGGGTTTTATTAACTCAAGGTTACCTATACCGTTTGGTATAGGTAGAAGAGAGTGGGACAGGGTCCGTCTGAGGAAGATGAAGAATATAAGAGTTCTTAGGGCCGCCCGTGGATTTCTTCAGGTGAAGATGATAATAGTCGTCAAGTGGCGACGACAGCGGAGAGAGAGCGTTTCCTCGTTCCTCGTTGGTGCTCTCTGCGATGTATCCAAGCTGGTGCCAGGAGATGGTCTGATCTTTTTCCTCGAACCCTAAGGGGACATTACTGCGCCCTGTGATTTGATTGGACAAGCCAGCTCACAGGGACAGTGATTACGCATTCAAAAGTAGTCCCTATTGGTGACTGCTACAAATTCACATTAGTTTAAACTGTTATCTCAATCAGTCAATTAGAATATGTTTCTGAAATGTTAGAGTTATGATTTCGACAATACAAGAAACCGATAGAAAAATAATTCGATCTCCAAACTTTCGCATGATCGCCGGATGTTGAGAGGGTGGGGGAGACCGCGTCGACGGCTTCCTTTGAGTTTTTGCATATAACGGATATTCAAGATTATGCAAGTCTTCCTTCAAACGTCTTTGCCTTCAAGGGCTGGTTCGAAGTTAGCCGTGGCGAATAACTGCTCGCTTTCACCACAACGTGGCCGTTATGTGTGCCACAGGCGATTCTATGTCGATTATGTCACGGATAGAGGGTAGATGTCTAAGCTATGTCAATTGCAAACTCTATACCAATCACAATAGTATCTGTTCCGATGGATACTGCACCCCATAGACTGGTATTGTCTTTGCCTTCGGGGCTTGATTTACGCCGGTCTATTGGTTGGTCTGTCCTGTGCAGTTCTAGGAGGTCCACCCTTCCAAGCTTCGCCTCCCCTCTTTGGGGAGGAGTAAGTTTATTGCTTACTGCCTGAGCGCTCCTACCGGGGAATGCCGACGGGGCTGCCCAGGCAATTTTTAATGACCAGAGTGCTCACCTTCGCTGGCTTTTCAATCCCCACTTTCCCGACCCGACCTTGGGTCACATCTTACCTTGTGGGAGTAAGATAAAAATGGCCTTGTGCCTAACCTCCTGGGGAGGAGGTAAATAATACAATGGTATTGTCTTAGGAATAGTAGTTTTGTGGTTCTTCCACTGAGGAATTCCACAAAGAAATCTAGAGATCCACTGAATCTCATTTAATTTTTTTTAACGTAGTTCACCCTAAACAAGGTAGTCCGCCACTGTAGACGTAAGGGGCTACTGAGAAAAAAGAAAAGGGAGAATGTTGGGGGGGGGGGGTCCACCTAAACTGGGATCTGCGCAGCGAGATGTCTGTTTACATTAATTTTAAATTTCTGCATGCCAGTACTGTCGGGGAAACAGGGGCAGGGAGGGAGTTCCAGAGGCCAGCAGAACGAGGAAAGAAGCTATTTGAGTAGAAAGCTCTCTGGCATCTGGGGACCTCCACAGTGAATGGATGAGATTTAGTTGATTGTCGAGTTGGTCTAGTGAAAACGATACTTACATTATTAAGATATCTTAAAGAATAGAGTTTCCATTTTGGGCCAATAACGTGAATTATTTTGAGTAAGACATTCCTTTCTCATGAACATTTGTGGATGTGCCATTGGCTTAATTTCGGTTATTAGTTAGGCATCAAACTTTTTTTAGTTTCATCAATGTTTTAGACGTGATTTTCATTTTCATGCCGCTAGGGACCCACTTCATTTTAAGTTGAATATAGGCCTTTCAGTCGTGTTTGTGTTTTCACTTTTGAATTCTTGGACCAATACTAAAAGCCTTGAATGCCTATGTAAAGGGTTTTTATTTATCTCCTGCCCACGGCGGGAAGATCCGATACAATTTCGGGACAGTTGGATTTGGAAAAGCCAACGTCCTAGAGGAAGAGAGCTCTAGCCGACCCAAAAATGCCTGGGCAGCCCTGTTTGCATTCTCCAGTAGGGGCGTTTCAGGCGATTAGCAATAAACTAAACCTTTTTCTCAAAGGACGAGAACGTAAAGCCTAAGAGGGTGGACCTCCTAGTAATGCACAGGACCATACCTCAGCCCGACAAAGAACAACCCCTCCTCAACAATTGCCTAGACTCTGCCGGTCTGGTTTTGGTATGAAGTTATTCCAGAGGGTTAGAGTTGTCATGACAGAAATCAGTCAAGTTTTAAAGGACTAGCATCACCTTTTCATAAAAATGGAAGTCTTATGTTCCAATCTGTTGCTAAGGTTTCTGAAAAAATGGTTGGCTTATTCTATCGCTCTAGAAATTATCTGCCTGTTGAGGCACTCATCTATCTATACAAGAGCCCGATATGCCGTAAGATAGAGTACTGCTGCCACATCTGGAGAGGTGCCGCCCAAAACACGCCTTCTTGGTTTTACATAGTACAAAATCGACTTCGCCATCTAGTGTGGATAAATCTCATTGCGACAGCACCTCTCTCACAGAAAGATGTTGCTAACACTAACCCTAAACCTAACCCTAACTCTAAATCTCATTCCGACAGCACCTCTCTCACAGAAAGATGTTGCTAACACTAACCCTAAACCTAACCCTAACCCTAAATCTCATTCCGACAGCACCTCTCTCACAGAAAGATGTTGCTAACACTAACCCTAAACCTAACCCTAACCCTAAATCTCATTCCGACAGCACCTCTCTCACAGAAAGATGTTGCTAACACTAACCCTAAACCTAACCCTAACCCTAAATCTCATTCCGACAGCACCTCTCTCACAGAAAGATGTTGCTAACACTAACCCTAAACCTAACCCTAACCCTAAATCTCATTCCGACAGCACCTCTCTCACAGAAAGATGTTGCTAACACTAACCCTAAACCTAACCCTAACCCTAAATCTCATTCCGACAGCACCTCTCTCACAGAAAGATGTTGCTAACACTAACCCTAAACCTAACCCTAACCCTAAATCTCATTCCGACAGCACCTCTCTCACAGAAAGATGTTGCTAACACTAACCCTAAACCTAACCCTAACCCTAAATCTCATTCCGACAGCACCTCTCTCACAAAAAAGATGTTGCTAGGTTTTCTACTGTACTTTATCGTTATTTCCATGGAAAGTGCTCGACTGAGCTCCAATCTCTGATTCTTCCCTGTAAGACATTGGCAGGAAGAACTCGTCTTATTACCACAACTGAAAAGCGCTTAGCTTTCTTCCTGCATGTCTACAGCGTCAGGTTGAATTTCCATGAACGGAGTTTCTTTTCAAAAACGTCTCATCTGTGAAGCACATTACCACACAACTGGTTCCCTGGAGACCTCTGTAATGTAAACAAATACTTGTCACGAACCGTACCCATGAGAAATCAAATTTTGATCATTCCATTAATCCTGCTCAATACTCTCATAACATTCTTCATCATTCAACTGACAACCCATTCGTCTCATTAACCTTTATCCTCGAGTAGCTTTTGGCCTTTATAACTGGTGACTGATTAGGAAAAAGAACATCCCATTGTACCAATATTGTGTCAGGGTTGTACTAAAATAATGTTACAAACGAAATTTTATACATAAGCTTAGATTAAGTACAAGATTGTAAAATTTAAGCTAAAACAGGTTTAAAGCTACGTGTTTAAGATGTTGGGTTACGATGAGGAAGTATCCAGTGACACGTAGCGGATAAGCTGATAAAATATTTCTCTTGTGAAAGCGTGTTGGGGACAGCTGCTCCTTCTTCCTATCAAGGTTTACGGTTGGGAGAAGAATAACGAGCGATTATGCATGTATGTTGTATATAGTCAAAATAAAAAAAAATACAGGAAAGGGATTGCGTCAGGGGTGAGGTACTTTCTGGAGCAGTAGGAAAATCCGATCATTTTTTTTTTTCAACGACCTTTGCAATTTTAGCATTTTAGGTCTGCAGTGGTGGTTACTCATAAGAGCTTACTCAAGATAGAGCCATTCATTTACGGACGAAGTTCAATTTAGATGCGTCCACGCATCTAAATAAGAGGTTCTATCTGTTAGTCGGTCTATCAGGCTCAAGTTAAAAATGTCAAGTTCCTTGGTCTTTTGTTGTTACTTTAATTCACCTCAAACAAGGCATATTGCCACTGAGACATAATAAGGGGCTACTGTGATTAGCGACCAGATTTAAAGAGGGCATCCTAAGTGGGGAGTTGTGCAGCAAGATGTTTGTTCGCATTAAATGTAAATGTTTACATGTTTGTATAGTAGCGGAAACAGGGAACAGGGAAGGAATTCTAAGGTCAAGTGGTCCGAGAAAATAAGCTATATGAGTAGAATGTTTTCCGGTGTCTGGGGTCTTCTACATTGAAGAGGTGGGATTTTGCTGCTTATCAGGTTGGTCGGGTGTATTAAAGTATTTACGTTTAAATGCAGACTTAAGCCTGAAACAACATGTCTGTTGATACGTCACGTTTCAATTGGAAAAATAGTTTATGTCGGTCTGTCACGCGTGAGTTTTTAATTTCATTTTTAGTGTAAAACGCGCTAATTGAATGTACGCATCTTAAGACTGTCTTTTATTTGTTTCCTTGTTTATTTATTTATTTATTTGTTTTCCTGTTTATAACGTAAAACGCGCTAATTGAATGAACGCATCTTTTATTTGTTTGCTTATTTATTTAGTTATTTGTTTTCCTGTTTATAACGTAAAACGCGCTAATGGAATGGACGCATCTTTTATTTGTTTCCTTATTTATTTATTTATTTATTTTCCTGTTTATAACGTAAAACGCGCTAATTGAATGGACGCATCTTTTATTTGTTTCCTTATTTATTTATTTATTTATTTTCCTGTTTATAACGTAAAACGCGCTAATTGAATGTACGCATCTTTTATTTGTTTCCTTATTTATTTATTTATTTATTTATTTATTTTCCTGTTTATAACGTAAAACGCGCTAATTGAATGTACGCATCTTTTATTTGTTTCCTTATTTATTTATTTGTTTTCCTGTTTATAACGTAAAACGCGCAGATTGAATGGACGCATCTTTTATTTGTTTCCTTATTTATTTATTTATTTTCCTGTTTATAACGTAAAACGCGCTAATTGAATGGACGCATCTTTTATTTGTTTCCTTATTTATTTATTTATTTATTTTCCTGTTTATAACGTAAAACGCACTAATTGAATGTACGCATCTTTTATTTGTTTCCTTATTTATTTATTTGTTTTCCTGTTTATAACGTAAAACGCGCAGATTGAATGGACGCATCTTTTATTTGTTTCCTTATTTATTTATTTATTTTCCTGTTTATAACGTAAAACGCGCTAATTGAATGGACGCATCTTTTATTTGTTTCCTTATTTATTTATTTATTTGTTTTCCTGTTTATAACGTAAAACGCGCTAATGGAATGGACGCATCTTTTATTTGTTTCCTTATTTATTTATTTATTTGTTTTCCTGTTTATAACGTAAAACCGCGCAGATTGAATGGACGCGTGTCAAGAATATCCGTTTTTGTTTTATTGCTTACTTCAGTCTTTCCGCATTTCTGTTTGTTTCTATCTTCATCCCTTAAATATGTCGCCATTACATCCTTCTTTCCAAAGAGAAATGCTTCGTGGTATCGCACTCCCTCTTACCACGGTTCCCTCCCCCCTCGCCCATCCCGGCCCGTTCTCGTAGAGTCTGCCTGACCCACGCTTCATTAACTCTACACCAAACGTGATCGTACTTTATCTCGCTTCAACGAGACTTCCAGGAAACAAGCCTGGTTACTTCTTCCTGTTCATATGGAAGAGTGAATGTCGCCAAACACACACCCTTACGTAAGCGCATATAAAACAAGCAACGAAACACCCATCGACAAAATTGCACGCAAACAATCTTACATTTAAAATTCTATTACGCGAAGATTAACGACTTACATATTTATATCTGCTCTAATGAAGACGAAATAATTTATGTGCGTCCGCTTAACTACGTGCCATACACACTTAGTAACCCTTGTGTGTCCGATTAGCTTTTGTGTCTGTAACAACAAGTGACCAGTGACAAATATAGAAAGTAACCGCTTTGTGTTAACTCTGCCTTGTTGTATATAAGACCCAGTTACAACTGACATAAGGAGAAAGTAACAGTTTTTCGCCTATAAGCCGCTCGCTAAGTAGAAGGGGAGATTTCAGACATTTTGAGAAAGAGGTTTATCCTCGAAATATAAAATTTGAAATCTTGACGCCACACTAACTTTGATTAATACAATACGTTAACTAAATATTAAATCGTGAATTATTGAATACCTCAAGATTGTCGTCTTATTTATCCTTACATCGTATGATGTTCTATCAAAGAGTGTCTTTAACCTGATATCGCATTGTCACTGCCTTCGATATGCAAACTTTCTATACAATACGTCCAATGTTTCAAGCAATCTACGGAACACTAGTATATATATATACATTATATATATATATATATATATATATATATATATATATATATAGTAAGCAGTGAAAATATATATATATATATATATATATATATATTGCCATATATATTTTCACTGCTTACTACCTAGCTCTACTTACGTATCGAGCACTGTTGAAGTAAATACTGAAAACTGATACATAAAAACTTATATCTCCTTATAATATTTTATGTGGATATATGAAGTACTAATATATATATATATATATATATATATATATATATATATATATATATATATATATATATATATATATATATATAGTCTAAAGAAGCTTTGAGTCATTAAAAAAAAAAAAAAAAAAATTTGTAAAATGCAGTTTAAATTCCCAGACAAACCAACTAAATCCAAGATATTGCAGACTTAACATTCGTTGGAAAATTAATAAATGAAAAAATATAAGTAAAAAAAATAAAATAAAAAAGGGGTTAATTATCTAAGAGTGAAACAAAAACAGGAGACCTTAAGGGTCTAATATGAACACGAGGATCATCAGCTGTTTACCACGTAACTGTTTCGGAGATTTAAAAACAGGACAGTTATAATATTCATGGCTCTCCAATGGTACTGATTATACGACCATTTCCCCAATAATCAAGTGTCGAAATAATTCAGCTTAAAATACCACTATATATATATATATATATATATATATATATATATATATATATATATACTTCTTTGTAATATAGTAGGAACAATCCCAGCAGAGTGCTCGATTAATTAGGAATTAAAGTTCAAAATTAAGAGCATAATATTTATTTATTTTGGTACAGAAAAATTAGTACAACATTCGTACCGTCGGTTTCAAGCACGGAAAGTCTTAGCCATCCGACTCTCTTCAGCTTCAGAGATGACAACAGAAGCTGAAGAGACCTGGATGGCTAAGACTTTCCGTGCTTGAAACCGACGGTACGAATGTTGTACTTATTTTTCTGTACCAATATATATATATATATAGAAATTGGTAGTTTGCTGTAAGCATTGCTGGGAGTAATAATAAGAGTTTTTAAAAAGGTTTAAGGCAATGCGAAGATCCGGGTTGCTGGAAGCTGTGAAGAACAAAAACAGAACAAAACCGAAATAAGTCGGATATAGATCGAAAGGTTTGTTTATTTTTCTAGACAGCAAGGGTGTTAGTTTGTAATGTCCGGATTGTCAAGAATCAATTTGATATTTCGAGAGATTTTTTTTTTTTTCTTCTTCCTCTCCTTGTCAAAAATAAATAAAAGAAAAATCCCGGGTACCGAGAAAATGCCAGGAGCGCTGGGGGGTTAAACCGGTTTATATATATATATATATATATATATATATATATATATATATGTATATATGGAGAGAGCGATTATAATAATATAAATCAAATGTATAGAGATCAGATTGATTCACGACGGAATCGAATTTCAATTATCAAAATACAAGGCAGAAGTCCTTCGCAATCGTAGAAGAATGTCGCTTAGAACAGAATTTTTACTTAATATTTTATCCATTACGCCACGGGTCCTTGCAGAGAATTCTAGTATGAATTTTGGCAGCCTTAAACCTATTCTTGCTTTTTAGATGTGAAGTAGTATATAAAGGTATGTTTTGGCTGTTTTTTTTTGTTTTTTTTTGAACGAACATAGTCGTTAGAATTTTTTTTTTTAAAAGTCCCATTTAGAGAAGTTTTTATTATAGAAGAAGTCTACTATGAAAGAGTTTCACTGTATGATAATAGAAGTATCCCTCATTCCTCTGACATTTATACAATTTAACCGGAATGATTGATGAGTCATCTTCCATTTCCGACATCTTTAATGACGAGTATTGATTTACTCCTCTCCAGGAGTTAGGCACAAGGCCAGTTTTTTTTTATCTTACTCCCACAAGTAAGATGTGACCCACGGTCGGGTCGGGAAAGTGGGGTTTAATAATTGCCTGGGCAGCCCCGTCGGCATTCCTTGGTAGGGGCGACTCAAGCAGTAAGCAATAAACTTACTCCTCCCCAAAGAGGAGAGGCGAAGCCTGGGAGGGTGGACCTCCTAGAACTGCACAGGACAGACCCATAGACCGGCGTAAATCAAGCCTCGAAGGTCAAGACAATACCAGTCTATGGGGTGCAGTATCCATCGAACAGATACTACACTTTGATCTTAGCCAAAAGGCCAAGAAGTAATGATTTCGAGATTAAAGTATTTCTACACGAATATTGCTTTTCATGATTTCTTGTAAGGATTATTTTTTAAATTGCATACTAGATAGTTGATCCTTTGAACATGTTTCACGATAATTACTACATCTTCGTTTCGAGTGAATGATGTGCATGTTTTTGTTTCTGTTGTTTATAGATTTATTCCCTCTATGTAATAAACCTCGATCTTTAAAATTATGTTTACACTCTTGTTCTAGGGATTCTGACGAAAAAAAATTGTTGTTGTTTTTTTATTGGAAACTACCTATTATAATATAAACAAAAACTTGTTTTGGGGTTCATATGTTTGATGTTATGTATTTTTATGTATTTGTGTATATAATTTTATATATTTTCAAAGCGTAATTTTATTACCTGTCGTAGTATAACTGCGATAATGGTCCTCTGAAGAGAAGAATTATCTTTGAAAACTCATGAGCTAAGGACTTAAGGATACTTTGCTTGAACTTTGAATTCTAATAACATTTGATTGACACCTTATTTTATTACTTCATTTTATATTATAATATTAATGCTCTATCCAGTATATTGAGCTTCAGTTTTTTTATCCGGATGTTTCACTAATTATAAGATATTAGTTGACGCTTATATCTTTTGTTGGATTGCTTCATATATATATATATATATATATATATATATATATATATATGGCGTCCTAATGACTATTTTTCCACGTGTAAGTATTGTTTTCTTTGGGTTTTTTTCCTCTTTGTTTTTTGCCCACAATGATCCACTGTGCGGTGTAGTATTTTTCAAGACTTTTCAATTTGAGAACATTTTTTCTTAGTGAATTTTCAGTGTTGCAGAGCCGATAATTGACATAGTAATATTTGGTTGGCACACAACAAGAGAAACGAATCGTAAAATATACATCTCACAGGAATGTTATGTTTTTTTTTAAATGCGAAAAAAAAAAATTAAATAAAAAATTTAAATATAAATTGAACCTGACTTATATATATATATATATATATATATATATATATATATATATATATATATATATATATATATATATATATATATATTACGTAAGCATGACACATCGGTGTCTGTAGGTAATAAGTAATAAATAATTAATATTTATTTATAAAATATCATTATACCCCCATTTACTAAGGCCGGGCACTCTAGGACAGTTTAATAAGAAGCAGTACCACTAGCTTCATTGCGAGAAACAACACGATTTGCTGTTGTTGATCACTATTCACTGCTTGTTGTAAATACCCGCCGACTTAGCATTTACAAAGTTACATTCCTTCTTATTCCAAGCTAATTTACGGTGGCCGACGGGTAAGACTCTTGACTTCGAATCAGTGGCGATTTGTGATCGAGGTTCGCCGGGAATTAACTTCCTGCAATGAAGATTACATGAGCATGAAACATTGATGTGGGTAGGTAATTAATATATATATATATATATATATATATATATATATATATATATATATATATATATATATATATATATATATAGACGATTGTAGAAAACCAAATAACGATTTTTTTCTCCACAATAAATGCATTTACCTTAAAGATAAACAAGCTTTCGATATTTAAAAAGTCATTTTCAGGTGTAGACCTTTCTTTTACTTATTTTTGTTCATCCTTTCTGTTGGAGACTGTCCGTCGAAATGTTGTGTGTGGATGGTTTCAAAGTATCTTGTGCTACACGCGGTTACGTGGAATGGGTTATGAAATAAAAATTTACACTTGAAAACACCGTTTTAAATGTTAAATTATCGATAGAAATATAAAAACCAAATAAGGATGTGATGCTTTTACTCTAAAATAAATTTATTTACTTTGAAGACAAACAAGATGTCGATTTTTAGAAAATTATTTTGAGTTGAGAATTTATTTTTGTCCATTTCCTGACTCATACACACACGCATATATATATATATATATATATATATATATATATATATATATATATATATATAATAAGGAGAATATTTTTAAATTTTTTTTTGAAAAACCTGGACAACGCAGTTTTTTAGATTTTTTAAAGATAAATCATTTATTTGTGTTGAATATATATATATATATTAATATATATATTCGTGTGTGTCTGTGTATACTAGTAAAATAACCGTCCCAAAATGGGTAAAATTAATTCCCTGAAATACACAAGTTTGCACCACTTTTATGTCCCCGTACAAAAATTAAAATCAAGATATAATGATACTAGACTTAGGCCTAGAATCCTTATTCCAATTTTGATCA
>OY744544.1:23620646-23628146 GCA_963556195.1 Sepiola atlantica
GTGTGTGTAAAATCTGCTGTTCGCATCTGTTTTGATACGAAGAATTTCAAGTAGCGGTCAATGTTTATATAAACATATTTAAGATATCATTTACAAACAGCGCCCGGCCTGTGGCGTAGCTCACTATCAACTAGATGATTGTAGGTTCGATCTCTGGCTTGGGATGATAGCTAGTCTTGCCGCACTGAAGAGCTGTCATATAGCGAAGCAGTCTAAAGCACCCCCTTTCGGGTTGATTATTGTCGCTAAAGTGATAAATGACTTTCAAAGCAAGACGAACCCTTACTCTCTCTATATCTCTATCTCTCCCTCTTTAACCCTTACTCTCTCTATATCTCTATCTCTCCCTCTTTAACCCTTACTCTGCCTATCTCTCTATCTCTCCCTCTTTAACCCTTACTCTCTCTATCTCTCTATCTCTCCCTCTTTAACCCTTACTCTCTCTATCTCTCTATCTCTCCCTCTTTAACCCTTACTCTCTCTATCTCTCTATCTCTCCCTCTTTAACCCTTACTCTCTCTATATCTCTATCTCTCCCTCTTTAACCCTTACTTTCTCTATATCTCTATATCTCTATCTCTCCCTCTTTAACCCTTACTCTCTCTATATCTCTATCTCTCCCTCTTTAACCCTTACTCTGTCTATCTCTCTATCTCTCCCTCTTTAACCCTTACTCTCTCTATCTCTCTATCTCTCCCTCTTTAACCCTTACTCTCTCTATATCTCTATCTCTCCCTCTTTAACCCTTACTCTGTCTATCTCTCTATCTCTCCCTCTTTAACCCTTACTCTCTCTATCTCTCTATCTCTCCCTCTTTAACCCTTACTCTCTCTATATCTCTATCTCTCCCTCTTTAACCCTTACTTTCTCTATATCTCTATATCTCTATCTCTCCCTCTTTAACCCTTACTCTCTCTATATCTCTATCTCTCCCTCTTTAACCCTTACTCTGTCTATCTCTCTATCTCTCCCTCTTTAACCCTTACTCTCCCTATATCTCTATCTCTCCCTCTTTCACCATTACTCTCTCTATATCTCTATCTCTCCCTCTTTAACCCTTACTTTCTCTATATCTCTATATCTCTATCTCTCCCTCTTTAACCCTTACTCTCTCTATATCTCTATCTCTCCCTCTTTAACCTTTACTCTCTCTATCTCTCTATCTCCCCCTTTATAACTCTTACTCTCTCTATCTCTCCCTCTTTAACCCTTACTCTCTCTATCTCTCTATCTCTCCCTCTTTAACCCTTACTCTCTCTATCTCTCTATTACTCCCTCTTTAACCCTTACTCTCTCTATCTCTCTATCTCTCCCTCTTTAACCCTTACTCTCTCTATATCTCTATCTCTCCCTCTTTAACCCTTACTCTCTCTATCTCTCTTTCTCTCCCTCTTTAACCCTTACTCTCTCTATATCTCTATCTCTCCCTCTTTAACCCTTACTCTCTCTATCTCTCTATCTCTTCCTCTTTAACCCTTACTCTCTCTATATCTCTATCTCCCCCTCTTTAACCCTTACTCTCTTTATATCTCTATATCTCTATCTTTAACCCTTACTCTCTCTATATCTCTATCTTTCCCTCTTTAACCCTTACTCTCTCTATCTCTCTATCTCTCCCTCTATAACTCTTACTCTCTCTATCTCTCTATCTCTCCCTCTTTAACCCTTACTCTCTCTATATCTCTATCTCTCCCTCTTTAACCCTTACTCTCTCTATCTCTCCCTCTTTAACCCTTACTCTCTCTATATCTCTATCTCTCCCTCTTACTCTGTCTATCTCTCCGTCTATCTCTCTTTCTAAGACATCAATCAGGCGTCTCACCTTTTCTTCCCCTTTGGCGTTCACGTCATGGCAAAACCCCCTCGTGGAAAGAAAGGGCAATCTTATTGCGGATTGAATCCGGAACATTATTATTCGTTGGGATTATAATTCAAGGAACTTATTGATATTCGCCTCCTCATTTAATTGAAATTCCATGGACTTTTATTCCGTATTACACTAACGGATAACACAGATAGGTTTGGCCTATTTCATGCCAAAATCTTTCTTAAACACAAATATATACATATTTTCATTGTGAATTCATGTCGCATAATCGCGCAAGCACTTTCCAAAACATACGTCTATCTCTGTCGTTCTTTTTGTCGGTGTCTTCTCCTTCTTATTTTGTATATAAAAATCCTTGTTCACGTTTAAACTTCATTCGAATATTTGTTCCGTCATTTATTGCTTTGTTGTCTCAATCCCTTCAGAATGAATTTCACCGGTTAATCCGACATTCGACGAATAACCGAAGATGGTTCACAAGCCAATGGACATTAAATAAATTAATATATGTGTCGCGATCTAATTGCCAATCATTAACGATCATCCAGTAACTGGGTCGTAACACTAATGATATTGCCTGCTACTATTCAGTGTAAATAAACAAATGGAGCACTGTAAAAATGTAAACCTGGAGTAGGCTGCATATGTTAGTGGTGCATGTGAATGGCAGACGTTACAAGTGATAAATGCTCAGTCAAATATATCCGATTTTGTATTTTGGGCCACACAGAATCTTATTTCTATTTTAAACGAAATAAGTGCCTCGTAAAAACAGGCAATCATGCTGAGATCAAAAAGTAATGTTCATAGATAGGCTCTATGATAAGCTCCGTTGAGTAGACTGTTTCGCAATTATCTCTAGTGGATATCTCTAACGGTCAGCCTGGGTGGTCGAATTAAGAAAGACTGGAATCCAAGATTTCCGGTCAAGAGGAAAGAACCCTAGGAAGAGTAGGGGGGCATGGCCCTTTGAGTATGACAGCCAGTTTGGTTTTCAGGGGGTTGGTGATCAGTTGAAACCGAATGCCTCTCCAGGCAAAATGGGCGCATTTCAGGATCTTCGCTATGGGATTTTGCTGATCGAACTTATCTGTTTTTTTGGTCGGACAAAAGTCCCATTCTGCAAGTCTGCCATTCAATTTGGAAACACGAGTTTGATTTGTAACTTTCAGCAAATAAACCAGTTACTTGTTTATAACATAGGCTTGGGGCTTTACTTGGAATGATAATTCTTTGTTGAAGCACTGACTGAGTTAGACGACAACTTTGGACCGGCATAACCTGTGAGACGATCGCGTTCAGTACAGTGAATGCACGCATGCAGTTTCACAAAGTAACGGTTAATGTTTATATAAACACACCCGTCAATAAGATGACTGTAGGTCTGATACTAAAATTGAGATAGTTGCAAGTCTAGTCGCCCTGAAAAGCTGTGATTATATAAAACCATTGTCAATATCATTTACCAACAGCGCCCGTCCCGTGACCTAGTGGATAGAGCTGCCGACTATCAAACATATGATTATAGATTCGATCCCCCGCTAGTCTAGCCGCACTGAAGACACGGCGAAACAGTCTGTGGATGACTATAAAAGCGCCCTCTTCTCGGGTTGAGCACTGTCGTTTATGATATCGGTTGCTACGATTTAGCGTGATGTAAATAAACAAATGGAGCACTGTCAAGTAGCGGTCGAGGTTTATATAAAAACATTGTAGATATAATTTACGGAGTCGAGTGGTTAGAGCTGTCGACTATAAACTAAATGATTGTAGGTTCGATCCCTGAGTTGGTGCTTAATAAATGTGATACAGAGAAATAGAGAAACAGTCTGTCTTTAAAATAAAAATAAAAAATTCGATTTTTTCTTAGAAGCAATCAAATATCTGGGGCATATAGATGAAGACAACAGGAGGTTAGCTTCAGAGCGGGTCACTGCAATTAAGGACATGCCGACCCCTGAAAACAGAGCATCCCTAACCCTAACCCTAACACTTATTGAACCCTAATCCTAACCCTTCTTCAACCCATATTTTGTGTTTTCCTTTTTCATTTCCCATTACGTCGGATTACCGTCATCCTTCCTTTCTCATATATATATATATATATATATATATAGTTTCCGTGGGCCGAGTGGATATGGCTGACTCTGTGTACCGGGTTCGCAGCTCCCGACCGTCTGAAATTGTTACTTCCCTGCACTGATGAGAGCAATAGGCTTGAAACGCTAGCGTCTGTAGGTATAAATAATTTGATATTTATTTATAAATATTATACTAAGCCCCTTTAAGAAATTAAAGTTGAGCACTCTAGGGGAAGTTAAAAATAGACTGTCAAAAAGCTCTAATGCAAAGTTCCGAATACGTTCGTCGAACACTCTCGACTAGTCTTCTATCTGTGCCCGCTTCTACGTACATATAGATCTTAATTTCCCTAAATTACGTGACAGTTTCCGTGGGCCGAGTGGATATGGCTGACTCTGTGTACCGGGTTCGCGCCTCCCGACCGTCTGAAATTGTTACTTCCCTGCACTGATGAGAGCAATAGGCTTGAAACGCTAGCGTCTGTAGGTATAAATAATTTGATATTTATTTATAAATATTATACTAAGCCCCTTTAAGAAATTAAAGTTGAGCACTCTAGGGGAAGTTAAAAATAGACTGTCAAAAAGCTCTAATGCAAAGTTCCGAATACGTTCGTCGAACACTCTCGACTAGTCTTCTATCTGTGTCCGCTTCTACGTACATATAGATCTTAATTTCCCTAAATTACGTGACAGTTTCCGTGGGCCGAGTGGATATGGCTGACTCTGTGTACCGGGTTCGCGCCTCCCGACCGTCTGAAATTGTTACTTCCCTGCACTGATGAGAGCAATAGGCTTGAAACGCTAGCGTCTGTAGGTATAAATAATTTGATATTTATTTATAAATATTATACTAAGCCCCTTTAAGAAATTAAAGTTGAGCACTCTAGGGGAAGTTAAAAATAGACTGTCAAAAAGCTCTAATGCAAAGTTCCGAATACGTTCGTCGAACACTCTCGACTAGTCTTCTATCTGTGCCCGCTTCTACGTACATATAGATCTTAATTTCCCTAAATTACGTGACAGTTTCCGTGGGCCGAGTGGATATGGCTGACTCTGTGTACCGGGTTCGCGCCTCCCGACCGTCTGAAATTGTTACTTCCCTGCACTGATGAGAGCAATAGGCTTGAAACGCTAGCGTCTGTAGGTATAAATAATTTGATATTTATTTATAAATATTATACTAAGCCCCTTTAAGAAATTAAAGTTGAGCACTCTAGGGGAAGTTAAAAATAGACTGTCAAAAAGCTCTAATGCAAAGTTCCGAATACGTTCGTCGAACACTCTCGACTAGTCTTCTATCTGTGCCCGCTTCTACGTACATATAGATCTTAATTTCCCTAAATTACGTGACAGTTTCCGTGGGCCGAGTGGATATGGCTGACTCTGTGTACCGGGTTCGCGCCTCCCAACCGTCTGAAATTGTTACTTCCCTGCACTGATGAGAGCAATAGGCTTGAAACGCTAGCGTCTGTAGGTATAAATAATTTGATATTTATTTATAAATATTATATATATATATATATATATATATATACACGTGCTGGTCCAAAAAATAGAACATATGTATAAAACTGTAAAAATCATTCCGTTTGAGATAATTTTCGGCTTTTAAATTGTGCAGGCGAAATATTCTATATGTAAATAACAATTACAACTATTTTTAATCATTTGTCATATTTGCATATGTCAGACTTTATTGTCACAGAGTAGTTTATTGTCACATTGGGAAATTCAGCGTTTCAATTTAATAGAACATTATTCGTTGAGTAATCTTAAACTCAAAAAAATTATGTGTTTAAAAAGATTTTGCAAGTAATTTAATCATAATCTCTCATTATGGGTCGCTTTAAAGACATATCTTTGTTTGAGAAGCAGCGAATGTTCGATTTGCGGGAAGTAGGAAAGACGCACATTGAAATCGCAACCAAGGTCGGATGTTCAAAATCGGTAGAGACCAAAGTGCTCCAGAAAGATGTTACGGTTGTTTCCAACAGCAATTGCAAGAAATGCGGACGAAAGAAAAGCACCACTGAAAGACAAGACCGGGCACTGGACAAGGTGGCAAAGAAAAGTCGATTACAGTCAACAAGCCACATTACTAAAAGTGGAAACAGGCTTCTGGTGCCGACGTTTCACGAAGCACTACCTACCGAAGGCTCCAGCAACTGGGATACCAAAATCGTATAGCTGCCACCAAACCGCTCCTTAACAAAAATCAGATGTTGAAGAGGCTACGATGGGCAACTGCTCATCAAACCTGGACTACAGACGAATGGCGGCGTGTGATCTTTTCAGATGAATCTCGATTTTGTATTTCCTTCGGCGACCAAGGGCCACGTGTTTGGCGAAGATCCACGGAACGGTATAACCAAGAATGCGTCAAGAAGTCTGTGAAGTTCCCGCAGTCTATCATGGTTTTGGGCTGTATGAGTGCTAAGGGTGTTGGTAATTTCTGCTTCATCAAAGGAAATGTAAACACAAGAGTGTACCAAGATATCATGGAAGCTAATTTACTGTAAGTCTGGATAATCAGTTTGACAGTGACGCCACATACATCATTTTTCAACATGACTTGGCACCGACACACTCTGCCAAGTCCACAACTTCCTGGCTCCGAGAACAATCGATCCCTGTTCTTGAATGGCCGGCGAACTCGCCAGATTTTAACGTTATTGAAGCCTTGTGGGATCAGATGAAGAGGAAGCTTCGCAAAGAAAAACCTACTACCTTTGCACATCTCACAGATTGTCCTCAATAAGAATGAGAGATTATGATTAAATTACTTGCAAAATCTTTTTAAACACATAATTTTTTTGAGTTTGAGATTACTCAACGAATAATGTTCTATTAAATTGAAACGTTGAATTTCCTAATGTGACAATAAACTACTCTGTGACAATCAAGTCTGATATATGCAAATATGACAAATGATTAAAAATAGTTGTAATTGTTATTTACATATAGAATATTTCGCCTACACAATTTAAAAGCCGAAAATTATCTCAAACGGAATGATTTTTACAGTTTTATACATATGTTCTATTTTTTGGACCAGCACGTGTATATATATATATGAAATTAAAAATGGAAAAGCGGAAGACCTTTTCGCTCAACGTTTCGCCCAAATTTCACGTGGGCTTTGTCAAGAGCGGACGAAGAATACAAAAATGACAAAAGACGAGAAAGTCTGTAAATTATGGGGAATATATATAGTGGTTGGGTTCATGTTGAGATGAAGGGTATGCAATATATATATATATATATATATATATATATATATATATATATATATAGTATTTTAAGGATGATTGGTGTTTTTGTAATTATTATATTTCATTCTGATATTTCGAGCAGCCCTCCGCTCTTTGTTAAAAAATTTATATGAAATGAAGAAAATTTAAGCCGTTTAAAAAACTAGGATTTTCAACTATGTGTACGATTCATTCTTTCTTTTAACGTGCAAGTAAGTTCACGCGATACTTCCCTACTGATTGGTAAATAAGATTTTTTATCTTCCTTCCGCAGCGGTAAAATGCGACAGAAGGTCGGGAATATAGGAACTGAAAAGCCAGCGCTTCGAGAAGGGAG
>OY744544.1:23630646-23765646 GCA_963556195.1 Sepiola atlantica
GGGACAGCACAAACTAGACCTTCACTGGAAGAGTGTGGAGAATGCTGGGACCTTTGGGAGGCTTATTGCCACCCAAATCCCAGAGAAGACCAATGGTCCTTACCAGCGAAAAATCAATGGTAAGAGGCATTTGCGGTGGTATTTGAAAAGAGGTGAAAATACTGCAAATATGGGGAGACTTGTTGTCACTCAGACTCCAGGAAATACCACTGGTTGTTGTCAGTGAACAATCACTGACGATAATTTGTGTGAGAACTCCTAGTGAGTACAAATAATTATAATGCTTCTTCATGGTCTGGTAAACAAGTTACTTTTTCCCTATCCCAAACCAGCGAACTTGTTTTAAGAAAAAAGGGTTTGTTATTTTTTATTTTGAAATCCCCTTAAGGGTCTGCCCATACTATCCTCCTCGGTCAGGTGTTAACTTGTTGTTTTTTAAAAAGTGTTTAAAGTTTTTGTGATGTTTTTCAAAGCAAAAGCTGCTTCAAATCCGAACCAAAAAATGCGATTATGCCTAAACTTAATAGATGGCCGACTTTTGTGTATAAAGAAAAACAAATGAATATTTATAAGAAAACTGCCCATAACGGTTACCCCCCCTTATTTCTAATAGCCACCGCGCGAGAATTACCTTCGTAAACGACGCGCCTATTTGGTAAGCTTAAAATGTGAGGGTAATGGATCTTCAATTTTAAACATTTTTTTTATTTTCTCTAATAGTATTCAAGAAAACTTATACTAGTACTTATTTATATTTTTTCTTTCCTACTGTTTTGTTAAGTCTTGTACTGTTGTGACTGTCCCTTTATGTACGTGTGATAGTGCACATATCTCACACAAATTAAATAAACACTACCACTGCGAAAGGATCGGAGGTAAATTAAACCATCGGCCTGATATTGCCACATATACAAAAAACATGAAATAAAGTCAGACCAGTAGGTGCTCACTCGTCGGCAAAGATGGGAAACTTGGTCGGCATCTTGTGAATGTTGGCTTCTTTAATTTCAGGAACAAGATCATGGACCAAAACAGGAAAGTGACCTCTCTAATTCTAGATACGACAATACCACAGACCAAACACAAGAAAGCAGGAATGAACAAGACAACAAACCAAAAAGCAATAGAAAGAAATGGACCACAAAAGAGAATAGACTGCTAATGAAATGGTAGCATATAGAAGCTGCCCCTTCCCCCCAAAAAGAGACTTTCGGAAGCGTATGTAAAATCTATGATTTATTTACTCCTCTCCAGGAGTTAGGCACAAGGCCAGTTTTATCTTACTCCCACAAGTAAGATGTGACCCAAGATAGGGTCGGGAAAGTGGGGCTTGAAAAGCCAGCGCCCGAGAAGTGAGCATCTGGCCATTAAAAATTGCCTGGGCAGCCCCGTTGGCATTCCCCGGTAGGGGCGCCCCAGGCAGTAAGTAATAAACTTACTCCTCCCCAAAGAGGGGAGGCAAAGCCTGGGAGGGTGGACATCCTAGAACTGCACAGGACAGACCCATTGACAGGCGTAAGTCAAGCCCCGAAGGACAAGACAATACCAGTATGGGGTGCAGTATCCATCGGAACAGATACTACACTTTGATCTTAGCCAAAAGGCAAAAAAAAAGACAAGAGAAATGCTGAAGAACGTTCAGAAAGAAAGACGTTCAAAGGAAGAAGAATTTTTGTTTAAATTAATCAAAGAAAGAAAGCGATTATTGAAAGTGGAAATGTTAAGAAGGAGATGGAGAAAAAAACTTCCTCCAACGAAAACAGAATAAATAAATTCAACAAGGTAGAACAATAAACGTAGAAGTCAAAGAAAGTAGAAAAAAAACCCCAAAGAATACTTATAATTACACAAGTATAAGAAAAAGAGTTATAGGCGTTTTTTTCCCTGTTGTGTAAACACAATGAATTGCAATCTGGCAAGAATTCCATTGACTCTTGCAAAGGCAATGGACCATAATATATATATATATATATATATATATATATATATATATATATGTGTGTGTGTGTATATGTATATATATGTATATATATATGTATATATATGTATATATATATGTATATATATATGTATATATATGTATATATATATGTATATATATATGTATATATATATATATATATATATATATATATATATATATATATATATATATGGGAAGAGAAGGATGAAGGTAATCCGACGTGATGGGAAAATGAAAAAGGAAAACCAGAAAATGGATGTTTTTTATGTGTACATCAACGTTTCGTCTTTATTTATAAGACTTCATCAGGATGATAATATAGAGAAAAATGTCATGCAAGTACAAACACATGTAGGGTTGACATATTGGGAAAACAGGAAGAAAATAATGGCCACTACTGGGTGGACGTCCGTACTTGGTGAGGAGTGAAAAATGAATGTTCATGAAAATGAGTGGGGAAGAAGTGGAAAGATGGGGGTGAACAAGGACTACTGTGGCTGGTAGTAAGAGAAACTATCGCCCATCCACCAAAATCACAGCCCCCCCTCTTTCTCTACCCACCCTCCTTTTCTCTGCATACACCCCCCACACACAAACATTCCAACTTACTTTTTCCCCTTCAGTCTTGACCGCAGCCATCTGTTCAAACACCTCCTTCCTCCCTCTCCCCACTCCATCTCTGCCATCCACATTATTCCTGCTCATCCCCCCCACCTCTTTCTCTTCCAGTGGAGGTCTGGTTAGTGCTCTTCCTCTCTGGCAATCCTTGATCCTTCACAACTATTTTGTGTGGTATCAGCCGAGGCTGCTGCCATCACATTTTTTTATGTGTGTGTGTGTGTGGGGGGGTCAGTTTATCATCATCATCATCATCATCATCATCATCATCATTATTATTATTATTATTATTATATAGAAGTATTACTATTCTTTATTATTTTATATTAAAATAAAAAGTCTAATTTTCTATACCTCTTAGCGTTGTCTACAAACACACGTACACATTTAGACGACGACGCTTGGAAAAGAGAGTCACTATTGCTCTAACTGCTATCAAACATTAAGAAATATCAGATAGAGGTTGAATCAACATAGAGGGAGATGAGTTGAGAGAACTACATTGATGGCTAAAAAGAGAAAGATAGGTGACATATCCAGTTAATAGAAAATTACGACTAATTTGAACAATTCAAACATAATTTGATACTTCTGCAGTTTACACACCGCGCTTTTTTAGATAGGATTTTCAAGTTGAATTCAACTTTTACGGTATCCTTTGTTTATTAAATTGTTAGCTGAAAGTTCAGAATAGTTAACAAAGCTCTCATCCCCGTGTTAAGAATGGGTTTCTAAATAAAAACGTTATTATTTCAGCACGGTCCGTAAACTGTAGAAGTACCCATGATTTAACATTTGTAACTCCAGACAAACTGTATATCTATACAGTTTGTCTGGAGTTATTTCCCAGTTTCTCTAAAACTAGATTCATTCCAAATCGTTCTTTGGCAATTTGGCTAGGAGCAAAGTGTAGCATCTGTTTTGATGCAACACATCATCTTTTCTGTCTTCGTTTTAGTGAAGCAGAAATTCTTCTAGACTTAAGCAGCTTTTATTTCTGTCCCAATCCAGAGTTCCCAGTTTAGGGAGGATGGATATTACCCTATGAGCGGTATGAGCGAGATATCTTAAAATCAGTTTGAACGAGCCCCCCCCCCTCCTCTACTTGCAACCCCCATGCTGTTATACCGCAAACACAAACTCAGCTAAATGAACCTATCTTCTTTCATTAAGAATATGTTTTTTTGATTAACATCGTTTGTGGTTGCTATAAATAGGAGATTTGGTGCTTCTGCATTAAAAAGCCGAAAAAAAGTTTTTTTTTGCCTTTTAGTGTAAGAGATGTAATTAAGGGGCAGGTAACTCTTTACAACAGCTCTAGCTTTCAAACGATATATTTTCATGAAATGTAATTTAAATAAATTGAATTAATAATAACCCTAACCCTAACCCTAACCCTAACTGTCTGCGGTAAAATACAGTATATCTTCGAACTTGAAAGTGTTAACATCCATGTTCCTAATTTCAGAGAAAATCTTGATTAAAAATCGTAGTAAGAGTCACCTGCCCCTTACTTACCTCTCCAACACTATAAGACAATAAAAAAAATGTTTTCGGCTTTTTATTACAGAAGCACCGGAGATTTTTTTAAGAGAGTCGTTCCTGTAAACGGTTGACTTATCTGTATGTGATGTTTAAGTTTTAAATAGCATTTTCGTCAAGACATTTCTATAAGAATCTCTATGTTTCTGTTGGTCAATCCATTGGGATTACGCGCTTCATTTTGAAATAGAATTTTGGTCCACGCATTTCTACAAACGGCTCTGTCCTTCTCTTGGTCAATCCTTTGGGATTACATGGTCAATTGTGAGATAGAATCTTTGGTCCACGTAAGTATATGTATTGGACATTCTGTATTTCCGTTCGCCGATCTCTCGGTATGTTTTTTATTTAACATTTTTTGTTTAACATAGTTCACCCCAAACAAGGCAGGCCGCCACTGTAGACATAAGGGGCTACTGAGAAAAAAGAAAAGGGGAGAAGTTGGGGGGGGGGGGTCAACCTAAATTGGGATCTGCGCAGCGAGATGTCTGTTTACATTAGTTTTAAATTTCTGCATGTCAGTACTGTCAGGGAAACAGGGGCCAGGGAGAGAGTTCCAGATGCCAACAGCACGAGGAAAGAAGCTATTTGAGTAGAAGGCTCTCCGGCATCTGGGGACCTCCACAGTGAATGAATGGGATTTAGTTGATTGTCGAGTTGGTCTAGTGAATTTACGTCGATGTTATTTGTAAGTTTGAAATAGCATTTCGTCCATGCGTCTTTTTAAGATGCTAGTACGTTTCGTCGGTCGGTCGGGATGTGACGTTAATTTTTATATAGCTTTTTTTGTGAACGCATAATTATCAAAGGTTGCAGCAAACACCATACGCCAGAACCTAGATCGAGTGGTGGTAATAATCTACACTTACCTTATCGTTGCCATAAAAAAAAGCGCGTCCAGTGTATACACCCTCAATAGACGGAATAATAACGTTGCCACACCGATCTCACTTAGATCACCGAAGTTAAGCGACGTTGAGCCTGCTCGGTACTAAAATGAGTGACCATTTATGAATGCCAGGCGCGGCATTGTTTCCAGTCGTCCTAGGCTTCTCTTTGCCACTGGAATCAAACAGTGACGATTCAGGATAGTTGAATGTGGTTGGTGATTACAATTACACGCGCAGCCACCGTTACAGGAGTATTCATTGTCTCTCACAACTGAAAGAGAAAGAACAAGTACACGCTGGAACCAGAGTAATTATATATATATATATATATATATATATATATATATATATATATATATATATATATATATATATATATATATATATATCGATTATATATGTAACTCTGCTTTCGTGAAGAGGCAAGCAAATAGGGATAAATTGCTCTACAAATTTCTTCAAACGTACTTTATATATGTATATATATATATATATGCACGATCCATTCGTTGATCACTCTAAACTGCTTGGGTAAATTTAGCCGCCGATTCGCTATTTACAAAGTTAAATTCCTCCCTAATTAATATCTAGTTCACTATGGTCGAGGGGTTAAGACTCTTGACTACAAATCAGTGGCGATTTGTGTTCAGGGTTCGCCGACCGTTGGGAATAAGCTTCCTGCACTGAAGATTGCGTTAGCATGAAACAGCGATGTCTGTAAGTGAATAAATAATTAATATTTATATATATATATATATATATATATATATATATATATATATATATATATATATATATATATATATATATATATATATATATACAGTCTGTATGTGAATGACGATGTGTGCATATATATATATATACATAGTCATCCAGACTGTTTCGCTGTATCACAACTCTTCAGTGCGGCTAAACCAGCTAGTGCATCAAGCTGGGATTGAAACTCAACAGTCGGCGTTTCGTCCCCTACGCTATAATGCGACACTGGCAGAATGTAAGTAGAATCTCAATGTAAACATTGTCGAATGCCGGTATATATAATCAATCTTTTTATTATCTACCGTTTTATTTATCTACCTCCCACAAGGTAAGATGTGACACAAGGTCGGGAAAGTGGGATTAGATTAGCCAACACTCGAGAAGTGAGCACTCTGGCCATTAAAAAATTGCCTGGGCAGCCCCGTCAACATTCCCCGGTAAGGGCGCCTCAGACAGTAAGCAATAAACTTACTCCTCCCCAAAGAGAGGAGGCGAAGCCTGGGAGGGTGCACCTCCTAGAACTGCACAGGACCAGACAACCCCCAATAGACCGGCGTAAATCCAAACCCAAAGGCCAGGACAATACCAGTCTATTAGGTGGGTTAGGGTTAGGGTTAGGGTGGGATCAAATGATATATTCATACATTTCTCTTGTGGAAATGAACTAGATAGCTCTGACCCAAGTCAAATACGACGTGTTTTGCCGAGAATCAGTCCAGATATCTATGAGACTTCCGGTTGACTGCAGGGATAATGACTGTTGGAACAAATAGTGAGCAGTTTTTCTTTGTATGTAAAATGACCCTGGCTACTGCAGGCATCCCCGCTAGTTTTAACTGTTGTTCCCTGGTGATTCTTAATTGGCAGATGATTTTTGGTCTTTGATGAACAAGAATAAATGGTAAAATAAAAACGGACAGCGACGGTGGAATAACAACAATCAATGCCCCTGGGGCATACAACCATCTATTTGGGGTTAATTCAGAGAGACGTTTTCATAGTGAAACAAAAATAGACAATGCAATGATAAGTAAAATAATTGGTTTCTTTGAAAATTAATACCGAAGTTGATGACCTTTAAATCAATTACTATTACGTACCCATCCCATACCCTAACACACACACACATTATTTATATATATATATTTATATATATATATATATATATATAAATAAATATATATATAAATATATATATATATATATATATATAAATATATATATAAATATATATATATATATATATATATATATATATATATATATATATATATATATATATATATATATATATATATATATATCTGTACGAAAAAAAGAAATTACATATATTCATTAAATAAACACTGTCAACCACCGTTCCAATATGTGTAAAACACCATGAATATTAAGAAATTGAAGCATAACATTTTTTACCAAAATGACCAGATTCGGCATTAAATAACCTGAAAAGGGTTGATATGCCGTAAAACAAAACAACCAATCTAAACAGCATGAATAAATATTTGAAGATATAAAGAACTTGAAGCATAACATTTTTTACCAAAATGACCGGATTCGACATTAAATACACCGAAAAGTGTTGATATGCCGTCAAACAAAACAGCCAAATCTTCTTTTTCTTCTAATTTAATGCCGAATCCAGTCATTTTGGTAAACGTTTTTATGCTTTAAGTTCTTCAAATATTTATTCATGGTGTTTGATTTGGTTTTTTGTACAGGAAAATAGTGTTTTTGATTTTAGTTTTGCAGAATAGGATTGAGTTTTGTAAAGCGAAAGGAAAAACACAATAGCATCAACGTTTGGAGCATTTTAAGTCAGGAAGCCGGTATCTTTAGACAGCCTGATCTGGTAGCACCAATAAAAAAGAAGAAGGAGGAGAAGAAGAAGGAGGAGGAGGAGGAAGGGGGTAGCGATGTAATTAGAAGAGATGTTGCTGAAATACAAGAAGAAACACGAAGGTGAGTTATGTTCCAATACATCGTCTACATAGTTCGGTCAAGTTCGTAATTTGTCATATAAACTCGGGAATCTCCGTTAAATTCTGCACAAATACCCTATTTCTATAGTTAAAGAATAGACGGCAACTGATTTTTCCACATTTATTTAATTGCAAGTTTTTTTTTTACAAAGAAAGTTATTAAGAAAAAATTGTAAAAGAAAATATGAAAAACAAACGATAGAACACATCTCTAAAAATTGAACCAATTTGGTTTTTATTCAGTTTGATAGTTTTTATTGAACTTTCTCTTTGGATGATGAAATGAATATTTAAATCTAATAACTGAAAAAGAAAATCAAAACGATAACAAAAACAATAAAATCCACAACGAACTACGAAAAAGAAATACTATGGAAATTGGATTCAATTTGAAAGTTTAAACCTTTAACAAATATAATTTCCAAATCAAATCAAAGAAATGAATAGAAAGGATAGAGGTCAGCATATATAGAGCGGGCGTGAAGTGGGAGAAGCTAGACATAATGAAGGTTAGAAGGTTTCAAGAGGACATCAAACACGCCTTACGCCTTAGGGTAAAGACACTAAATAACAACTAAAAACTAGAATGCCACTCGGGAGAGAGGATACTTCCACCAAAACTGAAGCATAAAACAATAAGCGATCACTGGATGAACTGAATTTCCAACACCATCCCTATGGACGAAAGTTAGGATATTTGGGTTTCCACCTTGATACATAATTTTGCTCATTAGATGGCTGGCGAGATATACTTGTTAGAACCAGCAATAGCGAACTTTTGTTGTACTTATCAACTCTGGATTTAACGAAAGGTCAAATCAGCAGTTCCTTTCAACCAATCACAACACAAGAGATATTTACTTCTAACCCTCTTGCGTAGTATAAGAACCCAAACAAAGCAGTGTTTCTCTTTTCTTGTTTTTTCTTTCACAGACAGCACACGTGCGTACGACACATTATGACTGGGTTCTTTGAGACCGAAATGCCTTCAGCAAGTAGCATAACATGTAGAAAGACACACGCGAACTACTAAACAGAGCGCCAGCATATATACACTGCTAACCGAACTCTCTAGCACACACGATTTTATACAAACTCTCTCACTACCAAAGCAGGCACGCTAATATTAACACATTTCTTTATACCTATCCAATTTACACATAGTTTTAACGCACACGGCACCAGCTGAAATGAACATGTCGACTCAATTCCTTCTTACACGCTAAACAACTTTTTAAACTCGGAACGTTCTTTGAACTCTTTTGATTCTTATTAATTGTTAACAATTTATTTTGCGCTGTTTTAATAAGTTGTCAATAAAATTTAATCACTTTTCTATGGATAGACTTTGTAATTCTTTCTTTTGATGATGTCCTATCTTAGATATACATCTTCTCAGTAGTTCTCTAACTGAACTCTATGTGCAAGTATTCGCCTCTTCCTCGGTAACTTTTTGACTGTAAAGAGATTCTATTTATCTTCCTCCCACAAGGTAAGATGTGACACAAGGTCGGGAAAGTGGGAAAGAACCAGCGCTCGAGAATTTGAGCACTCTGGCTGTTTAAAAATTTCCTGGGCAGCCACGTTGGCATTTCCCGGTAGGGGCGCCTCGGGCAGTAAGCAATAAACTTACTCCTCCCCAATGAGGGGAGGCAAAGCCTGGGAGGATGCACTTCCTAGAACTGCACAGGACGGACAACCAATAGACCGGCGTAAATCCAGACCCGAAGGCCCGGACGATACCGGTTTATTAGGCGGGGTAAAAAACCCTGGTTGCTTCCGGTGATCATTGATAGCGGAGACGAGACGGTCATAGTTTGACTTGAGCAGACATCCATAAAGACGTGTCGAATGTCTGATAAAGATTTTAAAGCCACTGACACACGTAGCATTAAATGCAGACGCACAAGTTAAGCCGTGTTCTCCCTTGCTACCGAAGTTCTTGGAGCTTTAAAAATATATAATTTCAATGAGAAAAAGAACCTTTGAGTTTTCGCGAATAATGCATATATAAATCTACTTCTCTCTATATAAAAGTTAATGTTTGTTTGTTTGTGTTATGTAAATCAACATGTTTTCAGTTAGAATATTCAAATAAATTTCAATACGGGTTAATATTTTCACAGACACCATTAAAATTCTTCCGATTCTATCTGAGGTCACTAGTATCAATTATCGGTTAGGTCATTAAAGTAACTGAAAAATAAAATATATTTGAACATAAGGTAAGGAAATTCATTTTTAATAGATGTTCTTCGTTTTATACAGAACAAAGAAAATTAAACAGTGAAGAATGTATTTAAAAAGTTTAAACATCTAAATAATCATTTTTATTGGTATGTTTGATAATTTAAAATTATTTAATTAAATGAATTCGTTTCGATTCGAACTATTTGTCGTTTTACAGAAACGCAAAGTCAAGAAATCAGTTTTTTTTTATAGAAAACACCACCGCGCTAACAGTTTTGTTTATTACTTGAACTCATATTCCAAATGTTATTTTAAACTTTTCTTTCAGGGCAAACATTGTAAGCATGATTATATTTTAAATTATTTCCGACCAGGTGACGTGACAAGTTTGAAATTGGATTAGAATATGACCATGTTGTAGACTATAGGAAAGCAGTTCCTTGATGAATACCGCTAGTAAATAAATAAATATATTCAGAGAGCTTAATTGATTATGTGAATGAATCTTATTTTAAAGTCTGGCGTCTCTTTTTACTGGCTGTCGACCATCTCGGAATCGAAATAATAAGCGAGATTTTCTGAAAGAGGTTCATCGATCCGGGTCTTAAGTTCTCGACAATTCTCGACAACTTCACTGTCTTCGATCGCCATTTCACACTCCACGCTGTCGTCGATTTCCGCCGCAAGGTTTACCACATCAACTTCCGATGTAGTTTCTATTTCTACATCTGCTTTCAGGTCTACACTGCCCTTCATGGTCCTCAGCTCCGTATCGCTCACTGTCACGATGGAGTGGTTCCACGCCTTTTCTCTCCAAACACTCGGTATTCGCTGAAACTGTCACCTCGTATAACTTGTCACTCTGCGACGTTGACGTCAATTGCATAAAGATGTCTTCCTTGTTAGAAATGGTTTCATCCTCATAACCTTTTATTTATCTTCCTCCCACAGGGTAAGATGTGACACAAGGTCGGGAAAGTGGGACTTGAAAAACCAGCGTTCGAGAATTTGAGCGCTCTGGTCATTTAAAAATTTCCTGGGCAGCCCCGTCGGAATTCCCCGGTAGGTGCGGCTCAGGCGATTAGCAATAAACTAACCCCTTCTCAAAGGGTGAGAAGGCAAAGCCTGGAAGGGTGCACCTCCTTGAACTGCACAGGACGGACAACCGATAGATAGGCATAAATCAAGACCCGAAGACCCAGACAATACCGGTCTATCCTCATCACCTTTGCTTTGCTTTTTTTTGTTGTGTTGCACTCAAACTGTTCAACTTCAAAAGTGAGCGTGTAATTTGGCGGGTTTTTCACCCTCTACTGCCTTGTTTTTGAGAACCATATTATTGAAACTAGATTAAATCTATTTAAATTTAGCTTTATGCAACGGGAGTAAAAAGATGGTGGAAGCCTCTAATTTTAACAATAACTATTCGACCTCAATTAATAAATAACCTTCTCATAATTGGTGTATAATGACGATGAGATAAATTCAATGCAAATCTGAAATATTTGAATTTTCCAATGAAGGATTGTGCCCATATAATGTCTCCTAAAAAATCCTTAAAAATATTCCAAAGAAACTGAAATTAAGAGAATATTTCTTAATTGATATCTTATACCAATTGTTAAAATTTTAGAAAAATCGGCGGTATTTAAATTTTTACGAAGGGGTTCACCTCTTTTTACTCCTTTTGCATAAAATTAAATATAGCCCAGATTTTTACCCCTTAAGTCTACCATCTGGGTTCCAAAAGTAATAATGTTCGGTTAATTAGTTTAGGAATGAATTATATATAAACATAAACTGAAAGAGAGAGAGAGACGGAAGCGAGAGTTATTTATAGTTTACAAAATAAGAGCGGGGGTCTCAATATAGACCGAGAGAGGATGTAAGTAACAGACAGAAACCGAGTAAGAGATTGTGACTGGGTTAGTTAATTGTAAATTACGGCTAATTAAAATGGATTCATTAAAAATTAGAACAATTAAAATGGATTCATAAAAAATTAGAACAATTAAAATGGATTCATTAAAAATTAGAACAATTAAAATGCATTCATAAAAAATTAGAACAATTAAAATGGATTCCTAAAAAATTAGAACAATTAAAATGGATTAATTAAAAATTAGAACAATTGAAATGGATTATTTAAAAATTAGAACAATTAAAATGGATTCATAAAAAATTAGAACAATTAAAATGGATTAATTAAAAATTAGAACAATTAAAATGGATTAATTAAAAATTAGAACAATTAAAATAGATTCATTAAAAATTAGAACAATTGAAATGGATTAATTAAAAATTAGAACAATTAAAATGGATTCATTAAAAATTAGAACAATTAAAATGGATTAATTAAAAATTAGAACAATTAAAATGGTTTCATTAAAAATTAGAACAATTAAAATGGATTCATTAAAAATTAGAACAATTAAAATGGATTCATTAAAAATTAGAACAATTAAAATGGAGTCATTAAAAATTAGAACAATTAAAATGGATTCATAAAAAATTAGAACAATTAAAATGGATTCATTAAAAATTAGAACAATTAAAATGGATTCATTAAAAATTAGAACAATTAAAATGGATTCATTAAAAATTAGAACAATTAAAATAGATTCATTAAAAATTAGAACAATTAAAATGGATTCATTAAAAATGAGAACAATTAAAATGGATTCATTAAAAATGAGAACAATTAAAATGGATTCATAAAAAATTAGAACAATTAAAATGGATTCATAAAAAATTAGAACAATTAAAATGGATTCATTAAAAATTAGAACAATTAAAATGGATTCATTAAAAGTTAGAACAATTAAAATGGATTCATTAAAAATTAGAACAATTAAAATGGATTCATTAAAAATTAGAACAATTAAAATGGATTCATTAAAAATAACTCAGTGTCAAAATCAAAGTATATTTTAGCATGTCTGTTATGCGATTAAAATACATAGAACAAATTATATGGGGAACAGACTTTGATTAACTCAACCTTAGTATAATAATCAATTAATGGCATAAGAGAGATATACGACTTTTAAAGGGATATTTTGCTTAAGACTAGTCAGAAAACCAAGAAGGCGATATTTGTGCTAAATCTTCATAGAAAACTGAACACCGTGTAAAAAATTGAACAAGAATTTGTTCCTTTAATTATTTTTTTATTATCTGAAAATAGTATTCGTATACTTCCGGTTCTTTTTTCTATTGTAGACTGAAGTACGTGGATTCACAATTGAATAATGAAGAATATTATGAGAGGATTGAAAATGCTAAATTGAATGAACATTTCATTACTTCTGAGTACGGTTTAGGACAAGTATATGTTGACATTGGATTTAAAGACGACCATGTTGTAGCCTGGAAGGAATCAATACCGTGGTAATATGGCCCACGGATGGGGGCGTGTGTATATCCCTGCATCACTTTTTCTAAAAGGCGAAATTTCGTGGCAAGGGTAAACCCAAGTATTCCAACGCTCTTTCACAGGGAGGTTATTGGAACTTTAGTCCATCGAGTGTGCTCTTACATTTTTACTGTTGAACTTTGTCGGAGGTATCCGCTCTCTCGAGTCATTTAGCGTTTTTTCCTGGAAGGTGTGTGTGTGATAACTTTTGAAATTTTCTAACGTTGAATAAGGCCATCTTTTTCTCCTTCTCGCCCTTTCTCCATCTTCATGACAGTGATTCTGAGCATGTATGCGTATGCGTGTTTGTGTTGTGTGTGTTGGGCTCGCCAGCGAAGAAACATTGTAAACATATTCAATTTTCAAGACAGCGAGAAAAGTAATCAGTTTACGTAAATATCATTCAATAGGCGTCAATTCGTTGGACGGAATATTTGACGATAAACAGTTTAATAATAATAATAATATCAACAATAATAATAATAATGATAATAATAATAATAATAATGATAATAATAATAATAAGAAGAAGAAGAAGAAGAAGAAGAAGAAGAAAAAAAGAAGAAGAATGAGAAGAAAATGAATAAGAAGAAAAAGAAGAAAAAAAGAAGAATGAGAAGAAAAATATCAATATAAAAGAGAAAAACAAAAACAAAACAAAACAAACCCCACAAAACTTAAAGAACGGAAATAAAATTAAAAAAAGATGAAGAAGTGCGAGAAAAGAAGGCAAAAAAAAGAAACAAAAAACAACAAAAATAAACTAAGAACAAAAGAGGACTAAGGACAGAACAGACAAAAAAATTCAACTCTTCTTCATTGTGATAATGGAAATGGCAACCTAGTGGGGTCAGAGCTACTCGGTTAACAGAGCTCTGGGAAAAATCTGAGATGAGTCGGCATCAGGATCCGTCGTCCACTGGTCATCTCTGCCTCGGCGTGTGAACCGCAAATAAATGAAGTGAAAGTGACAAGGTTGCTTCTGCGCCATTCCTTTGTGTGTTCTCGGTCGAATCTTCCACGACTTCGTATGCAACCGCTGAGCCCTGTTGTTTTCGGTGTTGGGAGTAAAAAAACTGCAAAGAATCTAAACAACCTCAATAGCTTCGCCGTCCAGATATTTTTTGACCTTTGAAGTATTATTTTCCTTTTTTTTTTAAACTCCTTACATCAAGTGGCTTCATGCCTTGTCTGCAGCGATTTCGATTCAGAATATATATATATATATATATATATATATATATATATATATATATATATATCTACATGTTCTGCAGGTTATTAATGGCAGAAGTTCCCTGAACCTACACCACCCACTTCTAACTTTTGCAATCACACTAGAACTTGCTTCACTCTGTGCTGTAATGATATCACTGACATAACAAAACATCTGAAAGACCTCAATAGTTTCGCCATTCAGTAGGGGTGGGACGTAATGGGTGAAAATTTCAGATTCATGCGAGTAGTATTTTTTTGTGTTCATTTATACATAAATAACACTAGACAATCAAACATTTTGCATTCGGCAACATTTATATCGTTCAGATTGATTCTCATGAGAATCAATTTTCAAAGCAAAATAAAGCTAAATATTCAGTATTATTCAAATGTTATGAAGTTTTAACCTGTCAACTATCACTGAAGACGAGGGTTTTTATACGATTACTTTGATTTTGTTCGAGTCTGCTGTAAGCTCTCTCCAGAAACATGTGTAAGATTGGTTTGCTCCGAAATTGACATTAAATTACAGTATGAATATATATATATATATATATATATATATATATATATATATATATATATATTTATATATATATATATATATATATATATATTTATATATATATATATATATATATATATATATATATATATATACAAGACAAAAAAAATAAAAAAAAATATTTATAATTATTTGTCGCCCCCAAAATGTTGTGAGTAGTATTAACACAGCCGTTATCGTGGCTTCAATGCATGTCCGTTTACGTAGTAGAACACTATGACAACGGCTGCCTTTAAATAAGATTAATTTCTCTCTCTCTCTCTCACTCTCTCTCTCTCTCTCTCTCTCTCTCTCTCTCTCTCTCTCTCTCTCTCTTTGATTTACCGGGTTCTTGATAACGGCTGTGTGGGCTAAGACGTCGGAATTTGAGTTTGAAACATGACTCGCGTTCCGGAATTCGAGTCCTGCAACCGGTATAAATAATTTTTCTCTATACTGACGATTCCCGAAAAGAATGAAACGCATACGTACGTAGATGAAAAATTCTTTATAATTATATATATATATATATATATATATAATATATATATATATATATATATATATATATAATATATATATATGTATATATATAATATATATATATGTATATATATAACATATATATATAATATATATATGTATATATATATAATATATATATAATATATATATGTATATATATAATATATATATATAATATATATATATATATAATATATATATATAAATGTATATATATATAATATATATATATATATAATATATATATATATATATATATATATATATATATATATATATATAAAACACGAATATATTAAATCTAGACTGTGAATAAAATCTGATTTTAACTGAAATCAAAAAGAAATTATTTCGGTATCATATTATGTACACATAGTTTTGGGATGTCGTCGATTGTTGAAATGTAACACTTTTTGTAGGGACAGTTTCGTGATTTTCAAAATGTCGTTTATCGCGTTTTGCATTCGAACTCTTCATATATATATATATATATATATATATATATATATATATATATATATATATATATATATAAATGGGGGAAGGAGTGAGTGATTGGATGTCATGTAGGTGCACGTGCGCATTTGTGGGTTGGTGATTAAATGTGTGTGCGTGTATGTGTATTTGTCGGTGTAAGGGAAAGATTTGGAATGGCATGTTTTTCCCGTGAGTCCTGAATTTGAAAGGCGAGCCATTCGATGTGTGTCCAGCAAATTCGGTGTTGGAACGCTCCCAAGGTGCGAGGTATGTCAACATAAATTTATTTATATTGGAAAGGATCCCGCGTTGCATACGAAATCTCTGGAACAATCCAGGTCGGAATAGGGAATCAAGATTCCTGGAAGCGTGCAAACGAAGCTGGTGGTGAAAGAGAGAGGGGGAAGATAGGGTGATAAAAAGAGAGAGAACCAAAAAGAAACGTTGATGGAGAGAAAAAGGATGAGTGAGAGAGAAATACCCAGAGAGATGGGACGATAGAGAGAGAGAGAGAGAGAGAGAGAGAGATGAAGTGGGGGAAAGAGATGGGGAGAGGAGGGAAAAAATGAAAGCAAATTGATACAGAAAGAAGGAAATAAAACAGAACGCCATAAACAAGGAAAGAAAGACACGTGGATTAAAAAGGGGGTCAGTATGAGAGAAAAGAGGGTTTCGAGAGGAGAGGGACAATAACGATAGAAACAAAAAGAAAAAAAAATACGAACAAAAAAGAAATGTTGATGGGTCAGTGAAAGAGAGAGGAACAGAGTGAAGAGGCGATAGAGAGAGAGAGAGAGAGAGGGGGAGAGGGGGGAGAGGGGGGAGAGGGGGAGAGGAGACAGGAAAAGATAAAAGTAAACGTATACAGAAAGAAGGAACCAAAGAAAATGAGATAAGGTGAACTGAAATCGAAAGAATGAAAGAAGGAAAGGAAGAGAGAAAGAGAGAGGGAGAAAAAGAATTACTAAGTAAGAAAGCAGTAAAGAAATAAAAAAAGAAACGCGAATGGCAAAGAAGAGGTCAGTGGACAGAAAAAAGGAAAAGCGAAACTGACAAAAATAAGGAAAGGAGAAAAGAACGAGAAAAAGAACTAACAAAAAAAAAAGAAAAGTAAGAAGAAAGAAATGCGAAGAAGATAAAAAAAAAGAACTTATGATGAAAGAAAGCAATAAAGAAGGGGAAAAACAGCTGTATAGAAATGAAGCGCTTTGTCTGTGTGTTTGTAATATATATATATATATATATATATATATATATATATATATATAGAGAGAGAGAGAGAGAGAGAGAGAGAGAAAGAGAAAAAGGGAGATGGAGAGGGAGAGAGAGAAAGACAGAGACATAATGAAAAAAACAACAACAAGTAAACAAAAAAGAAAGAAAAAGAATAGAAGAAAAAAAATGATGAAGAATGAAAGTAAAAACTGTATTTGCACTATTTCTTGTTTTTTTTTTGGGGGGGGGGGAAACTCTGTTCATGGAAATTTAGGCACACAGAGGATAAAGAAAAGTTTTGTCAGTTGTGGTAGTCGGACGAGTTATTCTTGTGAATTTTTTTTATGGAAATCGCTCCAGACAAGGCACGAAGCTATTTGAAGTAAGGAGCTAAACATACTACTTCAAGGTCAAAAACTAGCCACAGATTAGTGTTAAGTGGATAGATTTTCATCTTAAAAACAGCAATTCTTCTCCCTTTGCCAGAAACATCGCTCATGGAATGTGAGGACTAAAGGACAAAATAAGAAAAGTGAGAGTTACGAGGCTGCCGAAAGAAAATAAAGGAAACGAGAGTTATGAGACTGACGAAAGTCAAAGCAACGTCTACTTTCTAGTCTCCTCTTTGTCTTACACGTAGAAACCAGAGATTGGAGTGTCTTTCGACTGTACACAGTACAGCACTACCTCTCACAAATTTAATATTAAACGAACTATTTCAGAAGTTCCTTCTCCCCATCTGGTAATCCCGCTCGACCGATCACCACCTTTGGTATCTCTCACTATCTGATGCGTTTAGACTGAAATAGATTTAATTCAAAACGGAGTGTCATTGATACGTTAATACAAACATGTACTCGTAGTACTAGTACTAGTAGTAGTAGTAGTACTACTACTAGTACTAGTACTAGTAGTATAAGTAGTAGTAGTAGTAGTAGTAGTAGTAGTGAGAACTACCCGGCTAACAAGGCTCTGGTAGAAATTCAGGACGAGTTGGCTTCAGGATCCGTCGTACTCTGGTCGTCTTTGTCTATGCCTGTAGCAAACAAAGATATGTCAGGAGTGGAACCACAAATTAATGTAGTAAAAGTAACAATATTGCTTCAACGTCATTGTGTTTTCTTGACAAAACTTTCCCTGACACCGAATGCAACTGCCGAACCATTACTGTTCTCAGTGTTGAGGGTAAACACCTGCAATTCTGCAGGTTAACAAATTAAGATTTAAACGTTAGTAAATGTATTACTATAACATTTACTACTACTACTGCTGCTACTACAGCAGAAAACACATGTTAAGCGTACTACTGAAAAGTATGAGTTGTCACATCTGGGCTGGTGCACCAACCACTAGTCTCTCCCTTTTTGACACGTTTAAAAACGTGCGTCTAACCTAATAGGTCCCACACTGTGATTCAAGTTTAAGCTCCTTTTTGCATCGCTACAATGTTGCACCCCTTTCCTTGTTTCACAAATACTTCAACGGAATGCGCCCCGAGGAACGTGCTGTAATTGTGTTCCCCTCATCCTCAGAATAAATATCACCGACGAAATCTTACAGGCAGCAAAATCACACCCCTTCATTGTAGAGGTCCCAAGATTCCGGAAAACTTTCGACTTTAATAGCTTTTTTCCTCGAACCGCTTGCCTTTGGAATTCCGCCTTTGCTTTCTGTTTTTCCGACTGTACCAACATGCAGAAATGTAAATGTAATGTTAACAAACATCTCGCTGTACAACTCTTTAATTATGATGTCACTATAAATCTGACCCCTAATTCACAGAAGCTCTTTACGTCTCAGCGGCAGTGTTACTTGTTTAAGGTGAATAGAAGTAATTAAAAAATGTGAAAAAAACATACTCTATATTTATGAAGTTAGGTATATATATATATATATATATATATATATATATATATATATATATATGAGAGAGAGAGAGAAAGATAGATAGATAGATAGAAACGCGTGAGCCTCTGTGTAGCTTAATTGTCATAAATATATTTTCATAACTTACTACCTAGCTCTACTGACGTATTTGAAGTAAATACTGAAAATTGATACATAAAACTTATATCTCCTCATAACATTTTATGTGGATAAATGATATATATATATATATATATATATATATATATATATATATATTTATATGATATATATATATATATATATATATATATATATATATATATATATATATTTATATGATATATATATATATATATCATATATATATATATATATATATATATATATATATATATATATATAAGCAAATATAGCCTTCCTCCGGTCGTTTATTTTTGCTAGACTGGAAGGATGTCATGATGAACGACCTTCATAAATTGACCCTCAAAGGAGGAGGTAATGCCTGGTAGGATGTTATCATTACAACGGAACATATACTACAATACTCATTCCAAAATAGAGGAGGTAACAATTGGAGGACTTTCCCATAAAAGAAGAAGGAACAACAGAAAAGAGTCTACACTATCCTCACACATTACACAAGAAAGAGAAAGTAGTACCTTGGAAGATGGTCTCATGACAACAGAACAGATACTACATTGACCCTCCTTCAAAGGGGGATGTTATACATGGGAGCATTACTCCCACCCTATTAAAGAAGAAAGACATAATTCATGGGAATACGGTCTCATGCCAACAGAGCTGATACTGCACTTCCATCGTCAGTAAAAGATACTAAAATAATAGATCAAATCAGGATTTTTTTCATTCATTTAAAAATGCCTAGTCATAAAAACATAAATTCTTTTTATAGTTCTTTGGCCTTTTAGCTGAGATCAAAGTGTAGTATCTGTTCTCAGCATCCTAGCGACATCAGACGTGAATTTAAAACAATATTTCAGTACGGGTATAAGCAATAAATGAGCAATAAATATATAGTTTACTTTCTTTAAAGTGTAAGGTACTGTTCTGGTAGCAACCTCCATTAAATGATACAGTTTTGTTTTGTTTTAAATAATGTGCCCACGTTACATATCCAGTTGCCTAGAATATATATTCCATAATTCGTAATGATAAGTGCAATATGTTTAAGATTTTACCAAGTCCATACGTATTATTGATGCTTAAGCACGTGCACCTGCCCTTTTTAAAAATGTGGTACTTAATATAACTGGACATTTGATGTAGAGCAATTCTTTTCGGTATGATACCTGTTACATCTAACATATTTAAAAAAAGAAGATTTTTGAAGGAGGGTGCGTGTTTGAGTGGGCGCAACCCCTTTATTGTATTATCTTTTACTAAGTGTGACCTCTGCAGTATCTTTCTACTAGTAATGCGGTTTGGTTTGGTAGTTTTGTTTTACGGCATATCAACCCTTTTTGGGTTATTTAATGCCGAATCTGGTCTTGTTTTCTTCTCTTTCTTGTTTCTTTCCCCTTTTAATATCTGTTTCTATTTAACCCATAGTTGGGACCCTAACAGGTACTACCACTCCGGGTCAGGGTGGACCTGGGAGCAATGGTAATTAAGAGGAGGCTCCACATTCCCCAAAGTCCGTAAGCCGGATCTCACCATCGGATGTAGTTTAAGGTCATATCCAGGACCGGGAGTAGGGTAGGAAAAATAAAAATAAAAAAGGGGAGGGAGAAAGGGAGAGGGGCTGTTGTTTTTGTTTTTGGTTTTGTAGAACATAATTAAGTTTTACAAAAAAAAAAAAAAAAAAAAAAAAAACGTCAATGTAGGTGAATTTCGTCTCAGGGAGCCACAGGGCAGCCTGATCTGGTATCACCAGACTAGTAATGCATAACGACTGCTAAAATAGCAGCACGAAATGTTCGGGCTATTTTTACTTATTCCTTGTAAAGGACAGACGAACAACGGATTCTGTACCATGTGCGCATCAGAAATCTTGAAAAACTACCATCTTCTCTATATTGGCGTCCATTTTCTTTTCGCGAGCTAGGCTTAATTTTTTTCCTGCTTGAATGCTGTCCGCAAGTTAATTTGCAAAACTAGCACAAATATTCAGCGCTTGTCGAATAATCCTAATAATTTCAGTCGAATCGATAATTATCCAACCGAACTGAAGAACCCAAGTAACTAAATTAATCATATATTACTATTCTTCTTCCAGTCTTTATATTTTTTGTTGTTGTTGAAATTCTTCAGCTTTCTTTTGATTAGAATGCTGTTAAAAGAGCGTCTTTTATTGGTCAGAGCCTTGATGTCGTCGGCTTAAGATTAAAATGGCGCCGCGAATCAGTTCGGTCATCTAGGATGCACTTTTGCAGGCGGGAGAATTGTCGTTGTCATGGATACGAAATAATCACATCGACTTACAAAACGGTAGCAGTAGAATGCATATTGAATAGGTCCCCGTGCTGCCAACTTATGTTTGACTGTTTGCAGATACGAATCGGGTTGGCGTAATTTTAGTTGCACTTTCTTTCCAGGGGCAGTTTATCTTCGCCTCTCTAAGAACAAATGGTTCTTACTGGCAGGTTTTGGTTTAGTGCTGATCTTAGATTTTATAGACCGTCTCAGGAGTAGCTTGTTTTGACGGAATTCTTATTAGTGGGCTACATTCCCTTTTACCACCACTCCACGTCAACACATTTCCAGCCACCCCCCTCCCACTTTTCACACACCTGTAATTTTTCCTCGCTTTTAGTGAGGAATCAACAATCCCCCTACCTATAATACACGAACCAGAAAGTTAGCCACTACTTTAATCCCTTTCACTGCATTTCTTACTCAACTCCCTTCTCTTATCACTTGACTTCCACTACAAACTGCCACTCACCATTTTTTTTACTGTCAACGCATTTGTTACTTAATTTTCCATATTTTACTCATATTCTTCCATTTTGTGCTCGACTGAGCTCTAAACTATGGTTCACCCTTTTTAAAACATTAACAGCAAGATTTCGATTTGCTACCACAACAGAAAAATAACTGTCTTGTTCCGTGTACCTAGCGTGCAACAAAATTCAAACGAACAGAGCTGCTACAGAAAGGAATCCCGGTTGTGGAACACATTGTCGCGGGACTGCTTTCCTACAGATTACAACAGAGTTATCTTGAAATCAAATGTAAATAGATTCTTCTCATATACCGTCTCCACAAGCAACCAAACTTAGTTCATTCCATTAAGCATCCTCAATTGCATGCAGAAATTTAAATATAATGTTAACAAATATGTTTCCCTTTTTTCCTCTCCTCCTAAGGAAGTTTTCCTATTTATTAATTTCTCCATAAACTTCTTCTATGGTTACACCCTCACTAATTAAGTACCGAAAAGGAAAAAAAAACAGTTAAGATTTCACCCAGAAGGACTTGAGACTTCCTCGAAAATCAAATATGGCTGAAGATAGCCATGCTGACTTGTTTATAAATATGAACAAACCCAACGAAACATTTATTTTCTATCTGGTCTAGAACCAGGCTTGAAAAAAGTAAAACTCCGTCTATGCAGAAAATCTAACAAAATGGATGCCATTTTGTTAGATTCTCTGCACGATTTATTATTTTTGTTCCTTCCAGCTTACATCCTACCCGGGACTTTGCATTGCCCTCAGCCTTTTTAAAAACATACTAATGCTTCATGCAAACTACCATTCTCTATTATATATATATATGAAAACATTGTTAAACATAACATTTCTTTGATTGATTTATTTTCAATTTTCTAATGACTTTTTTCGTATCAAAATAATATATATATATATATATATATATATATATATATATATATATATATATATATATATATGTGTGTGTGTGTGTGTGTTCCATAGGTATCACGAATGTTTTTAATTCTTTGTCTATCACCTCCAAACACACATGAAAAAAAGTTGGAGAGAAGAGAATTTTCAAAAAGTAACAGAGAACGGTCACGCGAAGTCGGTTAGATATCTAAAAAAAGAACGAACCCGTTCAGATTCAAGAGAGACGTTAACAATTTAAATTCCGGGACGCCAGAATTAACATCACAGAATTAATCGTATGACGTTAAGCATTTTAAAATGTTATTACTTGTTTCATACGTAATGTTATTTATTGTAGAAAGTGAAACAGTGACTGTCTTTTTTCAACGTTGTCATCTTATGTACATAGCGTCTGTATACCCGAAAAACACGTACGTAAATTGGACGGCAAATAATAAGTAACTTTACTTCTATATCATTTTTCCAGCTACGGATTAAATATTAGGGTAGACTGGACGCTAAAGCTTTGTTTGTGTAAGTCTAGTCTAGAAAAAGAATAGAAATCTTAAATAACACCAGTTCTTCTCCGCGTCTTCCGGCATTGTTTCCAATCGTCATGGACTTCTTCGTGTCACTGAATTTAAACAGTGCCGATTCAGGAGAGATGCATTTCAAGATTTCACCACCTTTAGACTTTTCACGCTGGTCCCCTTCTAAGGGGTGATATTTATTTGTTCTCGAGATTAAATAAGAGCCCCTCTCTCTATCATTTGGAATAACCGGTACTTGTCCAGTTTAGAACCCAGGCTAAAATCGACTTGGTATCGGTAGTTTTCGGGTGTTTTCGTAGACAGCCAGAAAAAGCTTAATGAAAAGTCGGTTCCCTGCGTTCAAAAAATCGAAAACGAGGCTGGATGTACAACTGAAAAAAATGTTTTTTACACGTTTTTTTTCGTTTTTTTTTTCAGAAAAATATCACTGAACAAGTGTTAAAACGGTGTTAGGGTTATGGTTATAAAATGTGTTTTTCTGCATGAAGGTTAGGGTTAGGGTTAGGGTTAGGGTTAGGGTTAGGTTTACAGTTAGGGTTAGGGTTAGGGTTAGGGTTATAAAATGCTTGGTCTGCATGAAAAGTTTTTTTTTCACTGAACAAGTGTTAAAACGGGTTATGGTTAGAGTTAGTGGTTATGGTTCGTTAAAATTCATCATCGCTTTGATCAATTTTATTTCAAATTAGTAAGTTTGGCGATTCAATCAATCAAAATGTTAACTTGTCGTCTACTAATTTTCTCACGTTCTGATTGGATTAGCGCTTCGGCATTTTCCGGCTGTCTACTTAAACATCCGGAATCTACCAACGGCAGGTCGATTTTAGCTTGGGTCTTAATCTGGACAAGCACCAAATTAACTTCTGATGTTTTATAGTAGATTGCTACATACGTCGTAAACTCTGACGTATAACACCAGACACCATATCATTTATAATCATTTGAAATCATTTAAAATGATCAATTAGCATCTGATCACGTGATAACCATGAACTCCCTAATTTTATTTTCCTTTTCTCCCCATGTGCACCTAAAACTTGACGGAACTTCCATGAGCAAAGATTCGTTCCTAGAAGGAGAGTAGAAAATGAACTTTCGGTTTACTTTCGGCAACCTCGTAACTTTCGCTTCTCTTATGTTGTCCTTTAGTCCTCACATTCCATGAGCGATGTTTCTGACAAAGGGGAAATAATGGCTGTTTTCTAGGTTGGAATCTATCCATCTGACACCTATCGTTGGCTAGTTTTTTTTTTACCTTGAAGTAGTATTTTATATAGCTCCTTACATAAAGTGGCTTCATGCCTTGTCTGAAGCGATGTCCATTAAAAAAGAAAAAGAAAAAATATTACTGTTGGATTTTCAAACTTTTTTGAGATAGACATGATGAAGATGATGGTCTTTGTTTGGACGGGGCTCTGACGGTGATTCTTGCGTGTGGTCAGGTTCGTTAGTTCTCACCAATAATTAAGGAGAGTTAAAAGTGGGCTTTGGGTTTACTTTCGGCAGCCTCGTAACTTTCGCTTCTCTTATGTTGTCCTTTAGTCCTCACATTCCATGAGCGATGTTTCTGACAAAGGGGGAATAATTGCTGTTTTCTAGGTTGGAATCTATCCATCTGACACTTATCGTTGGCTAGTTTTTGACCTTGAAGTAGTAGTATTTTTTTAGCTCTTTACATCAAGTGGCTTCATGCTTTGTCTGGAGCGACTTCGATAAATAAGAACTATTCGTCTGTGGAGCACAACGGCACGGGGCTTCTTCTCAGCCGACTACGACATGGTCGTTTTCAAGTATAATGTAAACAAATTCCCGTTGCGCTGTCCTCTAAAATAATCAAATTCTGACCAGTTTAAACCATCGTTACCAATCCTCCTGATGTTATCTCACTGTCAACATAACAAACTCATTAACCCTTATCCTCAAATAGCCTTTGGGCCTTGATAAGCGGTAACTTGTTAGTAAAAATAAACAATTATTCATATTTTTACTTATCGAATTAAAAAAAAAATTCAGTGTAACTTTTGACAATTGTTTCGCGCAGAAACGAACAACCAGGAATCAAAAAAACAAAACATAATTACTAAGATATTTCGTTTACAGCCTATCAGAAAACCATCAGATCACTTCCGGAGAAAAATCCTCAAGCTAAAAGAAAAATAAATAAGAAATCGCTTGGCCCTTACGATCTCTACTAATTACTCAAATCCGTAGGTTAAAAATACACTTAACCAACAGATTCCGATTACATTGTGTTTAGTTAACGCAGTAAAACCTCTGTACGTGTTTACACATCGTTAAAAAATGAACGATTTTCGATTATTTCATTTTTATTTCACATTTTATAAATTAACGAAGTTTCGTTTCGTCTCTGAGTGTTGCTTGTTTATTTACTTTAAAATGAACTGCGAACGCTAATTAAAGTTACCGATTCGCCGCGTTAATTAAAGCCATCGTTAAATAAAACAAACCTGTCTATCAAAATGGATAATTGAAGGAAAACAACGGGAAATCGCGTATAGATTCTTGTTAATCGATAAATCGATCCGAAACTGAAGATTCATTTTTGTAATTCTAATTCTTATCAGCTAATTAAGAAATTGATGAAAATAAAAAAAAAACAGTTTTTGCAAATAATTCGATATCCGATCATTTTGTTATTCACAAGGATTGGCTGATATACCTGTTCAAAAATGGGTTTAAATTCCCAATAAAAAAAAGATGAAAACAATAATAAATGTTATAAATAACAAGGTTTACTAACTTGCCGTTGGCCGGGATTATTTTTACTTATATTTATGGTTTGGTAGTTTGGTAGTTTTGTTTTACGGCATATCAACCCTTTTTGGGTTATTTAATGCCGAATCTGGTCTTGTTTTCTTCTCTTTTTTGTTTCTTTCCCCTTTTAATATCTGTTTCTATTTAACCCATAGTTGGGACCCTAACAGGTACTACCACTCCGGGTCAGGGTGGACCTGGGAGCAATAGTAATTAAGAGGAGGCTCCACATTCCCCAAAGTCCGTAAGCCAGATCTCACCATCGGATGTAGTTTAAGGTCATATCCAGGACCGGGAGTAGGGTAGGAAAAATAAAAATAAAAAAGGGGAGGGAGAAAGAGAGGGGGGCTGTTGTTTTTGTTTTTGGGTTTGTAGAACATAATTAAGTTTTACAAAAAAAAAAAAAAAAAAAAAAAAACGTCAATGTAGGTGAATTTCGTCTCAGGGAGCCACAGGGCAGCCTGATCTGGTATCACCAGTAAGACACTAGAAGCCGGAGTCATATATATATATATATATATATATATATATATATATATATATATATATATATACATATACATATATATATATATATATATATATACATATACATATATATATATATATATATATACATATATATATATGCATATACATATATATATATATATATACATATATATATATATATATATATACATATCACCAGCTTATATTTATGTTACGCTTTTTCTATTTAAATCGCATAAATGCTTTCTATATTTTTTTCAACTCTTTAATTTATAAATAATTAAAAGAATAAACGAGATTTGCATGAACTTACCATCTGTTGAATACATTACCATGAGACTGTTTCCCTGCAGGATACAACATGGTCGTAAAGTATACAATGGTATTTTACATTCCAATGACCAAGTCTTTATTCATATTTTTACTTATCGAATTTAAAAAAAAGAATTCAGTGTAACTCTTGACAATTGTTTCGCGCAGAAATGAACAATTAGGAATACTAATAAAAAAAAGCATAATTACCAGGATCTTTCATTCATGCAGCTCAACAGAAGACCATCAGATCACTTCCGGAGAAAAATCCTCAAGCTAAAATAAAAATAAAAAAACTTTTTTTATACATTTTTTATAGAAAACAGTTCCTTGAAAGGAACCAGAAGTTCCAATCATCTACAACCGACCATTTTGTATCTCTAAAGCGGAGCTATGAAAAATACGATTAACATTACAAACAATAAAAGCCAGAAACCCAAAACATTGATGAAAGCTAGATAACCCAAAACATTGATGAAAGCCAGATAACCCAAAACATTGATGAAAGCCAGATAACCCAAAACATTGATGAAAGCTAGATAACCCAAAATATTGATGAAAGCTAGATAACCCAAAACATTGATGAAAGCCAGATAACCCAAAACATTGATGAAAGCCAGATAACCCAAAACATTGATGAAAGCCAGATAACCCAAAACATTGATGAAAGCTAGATAATTCAAAACATTGATGAAAGCTAGATAACCCAAAATATTGATGAAAGCTAGATAACCCAAAACATTGATGAAAGCCAGATAACCCAAAACATTGATGAAAGCCAGATAACCCAAAACATTGATGAAAGCCAGATAACCCAAAACATTGATGAAAGCCAGATAACCCAAAACATTGATGAAAGCTAGATAACCCAAAACATTGATGAAAGCTAGATAACCCAAAACATTGATGAAAGCTAGATAACCCAAAACATTGATGAAAGCTAGATAACCCAACACATTGATGAAAGCTAGATAACCCAAAACATTGATGAAAGCTAGATAACCCAAACATTGATGAAAGCCAGATAACCCAAAACATTGATGAAAGCTAGATAACCCAAAAGCAAATATAATGTATTAAAAAATGTTTTTATTTCTTGAAAAGCTATTGCAAAAGTATTGTTAACTTATTTGCACACACATATGCAGAGTTCGAACGTAAATAAATCCAATTTGTTTAACTTGAGACATCACACAATAAAAAGGGAGAATATATCAAATCTAGACTTTGACTAAAAGTTAATGAAAAGGAAATTATGCCGGTATCACATTATGTAAACCATAATTTTGCAGTGTGGTCGTGTGTTGAAATGCAAATCTTTTGTAATGATAGCTTCGTGATTTTGAAAATGGCGTTTGCAACCGACCCCCCCCCCCTTTTCATGAAGCTATTACTAAAAAGGAATTGCTGTCTGTCGGTATAAAGCTGACCACTAGAATTTACTTATATTAATTGTATTATTGCACTTCTATTAATGATGGAGATTTCATATATGTCTGTCTGAAACCGGAACTATATTATGATTTCTATTATTTCTACTATTGTCAATTCAGTTTACTATACAATTACAGACTAATGTAAAATCTACCACATTTAAATTGCTATTTACTGTCCATATTTATGAAAAAAAAACCCAAATCAAATTAATTAATTTCATTAATCTATTAATCAATTACCCAACACAGCTATAGCCCAACTCAATTCAAGTGTCTAAAATTAACCACCCAAAAAACTCGACAAACGTTAATTATCTGTCTATTTATATAATATTATGTATTAAGAATGAGCAAGACTATGATACTCTCATGACATATAGTTAAATTACTCCATCCATTTTAGCCTGAAGATTTCCCCCGGGGATGAAACGCGGGAGCCTCTGTGTAGCTTAATTGCCATAAATATATTTTCATAGCTTACTACCTAGCTCTACTTACGTATCGAGCACTGTTGAAGTAAATACTGAAAATTGATACATAAAAAATTATATCTCCTTATAAAATTTTATGAGAATACATGAAACACTAATATTATATATATATATATATACATATATATATATATATATATATATATATATATATATATATATATATATATATATATATATATATATATATATTAGTACTTGTATGGTTGATGTTTCCCAGATGTAAATTCAATGAAACTCAAGTGTTTATAGTACAGTGCTCAATAACAGGTAAGGCTGTATTATAGTATATATTTTTTATTTATACAAACATTATAGGCTACATATGTGCACACATGTTTCAACTAAGACATCATTTAAAAATCCAGTTTCTACGAGCTACATTAACTTAAACTGACAGTTTAATTAATATGGCCTTAAGAAACTGGGGTTTTAATAAAATTGTAGCTGAATGAGATCTGTATGCACATATGGAGGCAATAATGTTTGTATAAATTTAAAAATTATACAATACATATATATATATATGTATATATATATACGTTGATGAGATTAATAGTAAGAAATTCAACAGAGTACTCAATTATTTAATATCTTATAAAAAATTTCAAAACATTAAAAATTAAAAATAAGAGCATGATATTGATTCATAATGGTTTTACAGAAGATCAAATCAAATCAACATGATACTGTCGGTGTCAAGTCGGTGAGGATTCGAATCTCACAGGCTATTCTCAGTCATAGTTGAATCAACATTTATTTCTCAACTTCTCAACTATATTAATTTCTCAACTCTGACTGAGAATCGCCGGAGATATGAAAATTGACACACCAAGGTACGGTACCAACACAGCTGAAGGAGCGAGTATGACCTAGTGTGTTATTATTATTTGTTTAAATCATTATTTCTGTCTGTCTGTCTGTCTTTCTCTGTCTCTGTCTCTCTCTCTCTCTCTCTCTCTCTTACTTCGCCCTTCTCTTTCTCCCACCCCCTTTCTCTCTCTCTCTCTCTCGTTATCGTACTCTCTCTTTCTTATCACCCTCTCTCGCTTTCTCTTACTTTCTTTCTCCCTCTCTTATCCCTCCCCTTCTCCTTTACTCTCTCTCTCTCTCTTCCCCCTCGTTCTCTCTTTTTTATGGACATCGCTCCAGACAAGACATGAAGCCACTTGATGTAAGGAGCTAAGAAAAAATCCGACTCTAAGGTCGAAAACTAGCTAAAACGTGTAATATGAATAGATTATGAACCAGAAAACAGCATTAATTTCCCCTTTGTCAGAAACATCGCTGATAGAATTTGAAGACTAAAGGACAAAATAAGGGAAGTGAGAGTTACGAGGCTGCCGAAAGTAAACACATGGTGGTCCACTTCATACTCTCCTTATTACTCCCCCTCCCTCTCTCTATTAACTCTCTCTCTATCTCTTTATCTCTCTCTCTCTATCTCTCTCTCTATCTATCTATCTCTTCCTCTTTCAAGGGTTACGTCATCAGACATAAACAAGGGGTTGTACATGCGTTCAATAGTCTGGCCCTGAATGATGGCCCTCTGTCTCTTTTGAGACGACCATGAATTTAATTGAGACCAGCCGACTGGAAAACGGCCAAATAACCCTCGGGATAATTACACGTTGCAAATCCAACTAATAACGTCGGATTTATATCAATCGCCCGGCTGGAAAAAGGTGAAAGTGGCGAGGATATTACAATCTAGTCAACGTCAATAGGAATACAGAACAAGAAATACAATTAGATGCATATACCAATATAAGGTTATAATATACCATTATGAGGTTATAATCTTATTCAACACGTAGATTCACTTAAGTATTTCACTAATTTGGTTTGATATAAAACTGTTTATACTCGCTCCTAAAGCAGTGTTAGTACAGTACCTGGGTATGTTAACTTTTATCTTTAGTTGGCGTCTAACGCTTTGTAGCTAGTACGAAGAAAAAAGCATACGTGAAAAAGTATTTGCATGAGAGAGAGTAAGTAACTACGATCAATGTATTTGCGTATTGTTTTTAGTGTAAGAAAAAACATTGGAAATTATTTTTACGCAAAAATAACTCACTTTGAACTAATGCTAAATACCTATTTATGTCTAATTTTTTACGGATTATAAAAAAAGGTCACATAGTTTTAAACATATGTAAGCAATGTTTTCACTCTTATTATGTAATGTTAATTTTTTTACATTTATAAAACAAGTATCCAGTTTTTTAAATCTTTTATACTTACTTGAGATTCGAATTTGGGTATTTACATCGGAAAAAAACTACTGCCTAAGTAATGTGTACTTTTCCTATTCCTTTTTTTGTCCAGCAATCACATGTTTCTATTTGCGTACAAATCGACAAACTCCAAAACAGCATAAAAGTGTAATATTATATAGATTAAAACGGTACGACATGTAATACTAGTTTGTTTGTAACTTCTATCATTTATATATATATATATATATATATATATATATATATATATATATATATATATATATATATATGATTATTTTTATTTACACAGACATGTACAAAATCTGCGACACTGGCATGTCTCATCAGGCAGAGTTAGAACTAACTAGTTCTAACTCTTCCTGATGAGATCTCAGTTTATAATAACTGTTGATCGATAACATCGACATGCCAGTGTCGCAGATTTTGTACATGTCTGTGTAAATTAAAATAATCATATATAAAGCTCTATTTAATATTGAGCACTTTTTATAAACCCGGTTGAAATTCTTTGGATTACTACCCTGTGGATGTTTTACCTGGATTATATATATATATATATATATATATATATATATATATATATATATATATATATATATATATATATATATAGGGATAGATAGATAGATAGATAGATAGATAGATAGATAGATAGATAGATAGATAGATAGATAGATAGATAGATAATTGGACAGGGTTTTATATTTTCTTATCTCCAGTCTAATACGCATCGCCATAGCTTCCAATACAAGACGTTATACAATACACACAATGCTTCAAGAAAACTACAACACTCCAGCTTTGCAGGCACATGTGGGATTTAATTGGGTGTTAAGTCTAGTAATGATATTAGATTTCATGGGCAGTCCGAGCGAGTAGCTTGTTATGATAAAATTCCTATTAAATAACATTTGAAGGCTGAGGCAATTTTCATTTTTGTTCAAATCTAGAGTGGCCTTTTTGGGGAGGTGGATTTTCTCCACAATAAAAACAAGCCTTGTGTCTAACCTTGCCCTAGTAGCGAGGCTAGTAAATAATACGTATGTAAGCTATGTTGCAGTAAAAGGTGTTTATCGAACAATAACTGGCCCATCTCCCTTCTTCCACCTCCATTCCATATAAGTAAATTTCCAGGCATTGCAACACTCTCTTATAGAAATCAGAAGAGAAAAAAGTGGACGTTAAGTTTGCTTTCGGCAGCCTCGTAATCGTCCCTTCTTTTATTTTGTTCTTCAGTCCTCACATTCCATGAGCGATGTTTCTGATAAAGGGGTAAGAATTGCTGTTTTCTGAGTCGGAATCTATCAATCTAACACTTATCGTTGGCTAGTTTTTGACGTTAAAGTAATATTTTTTAGCTCCTTACATGAAGTGGCTTCATACCTTGTCTGGAGCGATTTCCATAAAAAATAAAACAAACGTGACTTACACACACACACACCCCCACACACACACACACACACACACATACACACACCCACCCACACACACACACACACACACACACACCCTTATACCTGGAAGTAGATTTTAATTTTTTCAAAATTTTTAACAACATATTAATCACCTGATAAATAGTAATACCTAGGCTCAAGAAATCTAGGTTTCGGCCAAACAAATCCGCATAAAATCTATAGAATATTTAACAGTAGATATGATTATATCTTTATTTATATAAAGTTGGGTATGTGTATATGTTTATATATTTCTATGTATAGGATTAACTCCTAAACTAACTAACGGACCATTATGAATATTTGAACACAGCTGTTAGGCGTTAAATTTGGCAATTTTATTTTTATTTAGTTTCATGCAAGGGGGTAAAAAAGTGATCGAAACCCCTTGTGAAAATTCAAATACCTTTGATTTTTGTGACATTTTTACTATAGGTATTAGACATCAATTAATAAATATTCACCAATTTACAGAGTTTTTAGGAGGCATAATATGGGAACAACCTCTCATGTGAAAATTCAAATATTTCAGATTTGCATTAAATTTGCTCTATAGTCACTAATTAAACAAGATTTTCTTAATTTTAATTTCTTAAGAATTCTTAAAGTTTAAAGCTTAAATTTGAGATATTTTTTAAAATCAAAATCATGTGGCTTAAAATGTGAATAATGATTGTAAACACAAGGTTTAGTTGCATTTTATCTTGGTTTTAATCTTCGTAAGGAGGATATGAAAGTGATGCAAAATTGTTCTGTCCGGGAATAATTTTTTTACTCATCCTGGGATGGCTATTCTTTTAGTTCGATTTATATTCATGTGTGGAGGATGGATAATACTGTTTAAACTGGTTTACTGTTTTTACTACTACTACGTCGATCTGTTGATGTCGTTTTTATAAATATTCGTTCAATGACAGCAACCTTCACTGTTGAGTAGATGATAAAGACCAGATATGAAAAAAGTGTTGTGAACAAGAGCAACACGGAATCCCATAAAGAGCAACCCAGGTATCTTCATTTCAGATACCCCTAGCACATAAAAAAAACTGTCCCTGGCGTAAGTATCAATTCCATGTTGATGGCGATTTTGAATGCCTTGTTTCGAGGCCATGTTAGAACAAGCTAGGATCTTGTTGACGTCATCGATGAAAGTTAATGGGCCGATGCCAGTTTTCACACAAATACAACAAGTCAGGAGTTCAACTTCAGGAATGTCAAAGCGCAGAACCTCTAATGTTGGTGAAGGGGATCTGTTAGTAGGGATCCACGCTACAATTTGGACTAATGATTTTCCTAATCTGTTTTACCATTTATCTAGATTCTATACTTATAACTTCGATTTATATCTCCCCTCTTCCTCCTCCTCCTTGTCCCCCTCCTCCTCCTTGCCCATCTCCTCCGCCTCATTATCATTATCATTATAATCATCATCATGATCATCATCATCACAAGCATAATCATCATCACAAGCATTATCATCATCACAAACATCATCATCATCATCATCATCATCATAACAATCATCAATATCATCATCATCATCATCATCATCATCATCATCATCATCATCATCATCATCACAATCAACATCATTATCATCATCACAATCAACATATTATCAACATCATATCATCATCATTATCATCATTACAATCATCATCATTATCATCATTTTTATTATCATCATCATCATCATCATCATCATCATCATCATCATCATCATAACAATCATCAATATCATCAATATCATCATCATCATCATCATCATCATCATCATCACAATCAACATCATTATCATCATCACAATCAACATATTATCAACATCACTATCATCATCATTATCATCATTACAATCATCATCATTATCATCATTTTTATTATTATCATCACATCATCATCATCATCATCATCATCATCATCATCATCACAATCACCACCACTATCATCATCATAACAACGATCATCATCATCATCATCATCATCATCATCATCATCATCATCATCATCATCATCATCATCATCATCATCATCATCATCATCCATATTGTTTTAAGTTTGTACAATCTCTTTATTTGATTTGTGAAAATATTTTCTTTTTGTTTACAAATGAGTATGGCTTAGTAGTAAGTATGGAAAGCTATACATACATTTTCGATTTTCATTCTGTAAGAGTTCATAATGCTCGTGCGATTATCAAAATTCTTATTTCCATTTTATTTGCCACTTATGTTTACATCTACTAGTATCCATAGTTATTAAAGTGATTTGCGTTATCAGAGACTAATACCTTTCCCTCCCTGTTCACGTACACCAGCCTTTGAATCCTTACGATTATTTCTACTAAGTATATCAGACGTACATTTTTTTAAAATGGGTTTGGGTTAGGGTTATCTAAATTGTTGGGAATATCTTGGAATATATTACTCTCAATTTAGATAAGAATATATATTCTCGGTTCTATTGAATGTAGACAAAGTACCTATTCCACTAATGAACACTTATTTAATAAATTAAGTAACGTATAATGCACTGCTCTGAAAAATAATACTCAGATATGTTAACACTGTAATTAAATATAGCGAAGAGGACATCAAAATAATAGAATTGATAGGAAGAATAGAAATATTATTTAGTTTATCTCACCATATAATCAAATGATCAAAGCCAAGCTAGATCAGACATTTTTAAACATTTTTCCGCAACTAATACTCTACATAAAATCTTTAATAAAGTACCTTACAAATTAGTTCTAACTGTACGGAAAACTATAATAATAATAATAATAATAATAATAATAATAATAATAATAATAATAATAATAATAATAATAATAATAATAATAATAATAATAATAATAATAATGATAATAATAATGATAATAATAATCTAGGATATCGAGGTACAAACAAACAAACTCACCCGAGAAAGGAAACCAGATGTTAGTATAGTCGACAAGTAGAGAAAAAAACTGTCAAATCATATTTTCGCCGTTCCATCACTTCATAGGGTGAAAATGAAGGAGACAGAAAAACGAAGCAAATACATGGTACTTTCCAGAAAACTGACAGGAATATAAAACGTGAAGTCAATGACAAGTAAAATGGATAATTGTGTGACCACTAATAAAATGAATAAAAATATTGTTTATTTCCTGCAACTTAGCCTCCGCATAAAATCTTTAAGAAAAATGAATTGCAAGTTAGTACTGAAATTTTACAAATGATTATCAACGGAAATAATTCTAAAATACTAAATAGGAAAAGATACTACTACTACTACTACTACTACTACTACTACTACTACTACTACTACTACTACTACTACTACTACTAATAATAATAATAATAATAATAATAATAATTATTATTATAATGATAATAATAATAATAATAATAATAATAATGATGATGATAATTATAATGATAATGCTAATGATAATAATAATGATAATAATGATGATAATAATAATAATAACAATGATAATAATGATAATGATAATAATAATAATGATAATGATGATAATAATGATAATAATAATAATGATAATAATAATGATAATAATAATGATAATAATAATAATAATAATGATAATAATAATGATAATGATAATAATAATAATGATAATAATAATGATAATGATAATAATAAGGATAATAATAATAATGATGATAATAATAATAATGATAATTATAATGATAATAACAATAATGATAATGATAATAATGCTAATGATAATGATAATAATAATGATAATAATAATGATAATAATAATGATAATAATAATAATGATAATGATAATAATAAGGATAATAATAATAATAATAATAATAATAATAATAATAATAATAATAATAATAATAATAATAATGATAATAACAATGATAATAATAACCATATTGATAATAATAATAATAATAATAATAATAATAATAATAATAATAATAATAATAATAATAATAACTCCGAACATGAAGGTACAAAAGACAGACAAACTCAGCCAAGCAAGGACACAAGACGGGATAATACTACACAAGGAAAAACTACTAAAGACTAGATTTCGCCTTTCCAGCAGTTTACAAAGTGAAGATGAACAAGGCAGACAAACGAAGCAACTACAAATTTGGCCGAAAACTGAAAGGAATATGGAACGTGAATAAATCACTATAATGTCAATAATTGTAGGAACACTGGGAACAGAACTGAAAAAAATGTAAAAAGACTAGGAGAAATTGGAATCAATGGAAGATTGGCACCATACAACGCACGGCACCGATACACATCCGAAATCTTTAAGAAAATCATCGAATGCGGAAACCAACCCACATAACCAACGAACGCGAACGAGCCACAGCAAAGTTGAAATAGTAATAGAACAAAAATGTAGAAAAAAACATCACACGATCCCAAGGGAACTGCAACTGCCAGAAATCCCATAAACTGACATTTGTCAGTGACGTTGCATGAAATAAATAGTGGACGTAGCAAACAGGAAGTCACTTTCCGCAAGTGACGGAGAATAGTGAGGCTGACAAAAAGAAAGGCTAGTTATTCTGTTTCTTTGGTACTGTGAGCGAGACGAGGCAAGCGTGTTTTAAAGGGCTTCTTCCCTCTCACTGAAGGGGGACTTATAATGTGTAACTCTTTAAGAGAAATTTAAATGAAAATAAAACAAAAACAAATATTTCATTGGAAAATAATAATGTTCTGTTGATATTTCACATTTCTGGCGTCTGCGAAGAGAGACGTATTGCTCCAAGTGATACACCTGTTACTACGAAAAACAGCAGATGTCACAAAAAATACTTCCTTAATGGTTTTATTTTCTACGCGGGGAAAATTCGTCGTTTGTGTTCCTGATGACTTCTCGTGGTCGCGATCCTCTAAAGAAGTTAAGCAGATATCGTACAGATAGAGCCGGGTTTTCGTGAGGTGAGTCTCTAACTGTCAAAATGAGGCGAACAATAGACGGGGATTTTAACTCACGATTGAAATAATGGAATCCACTATGAAATAATTTCATTATAAAATTTAAAAATTTCCTCTGTGACCCCTCCTTTTCCCCTTGGCTTAGCATCTATAACCTGCAACGTCTGCCATTCGCATGCACCGCTAAAACATGCAGCCATGTGCATGCTTACATTAGTACTCTTCTAACCCGTATCTTACCATATAAAACGAAACAAAGGTGTAGGTTTATACAGATTACCTAGTGCTACCAGATCAGGCTGTCTTGAGATGTTCGCTTCTTGACCAAAAATGTGCCAAACATTAATATTATTGTTTATTTTTACTTCCCCTTTACAAAACTCAACTATGTTCTGCAAAGACAAAAACAAAAACAGAAACATTTTTTATCTAAAAACAAGCAAACCAAACACCATGAATAAATAACATATAAAGAACTTGAAACATAAAAACTATTAGCAAAATGATCGGATTCGGCATTAAATAATCCGGAAAGGGTTGCTATAGACTACTCCTGCATGGACCGCGGCAGTACGCGTTTCGTACACTCTTTACGATACGGGCCGTGGCTTTACTCGTTTCGTATACTCGTCCCTGAAAGAGCCGTTGCAGTTCACATTTAATACTCGTCATTTTTAAAACATCATAAATCACATAGTTCATATATTGTTTGCATACCTTAGATTTCTCCCACGCCGTGTGGCGGGTCGTGTCGTCTAGTGGACGAATTCTTTCTTCTTTCTTTCCTGCCGTGAACCACGCCGTCCGTTGTCTGCAACAAAAGCTTTCCGACCGACTCACCAAACAACGATCTCTTTAAGTTTCAATTCTTTTTATTACAAGCGTTGTTATTTATCGTCCTGGACCATTCACTACGCAGAGAGAGAGAGAGAGAGAGAGAGAGAGAGAGAGAGAGAGAGAGAGAGAGAAAATCACTACTTTATCGTAGTTACTTGACAATTATTTTCTTAACCATTAATAGAGGGAGAGAAAGGATATCTCTCGCTTCTATTTTCTTAAGGAGATATTTCCCTTACCTGTTGTAAATTACATGGTAACAATCACGTCTCATCGGTTTGCCTCCAAAACCCAGACTGGCTAAACTCGCTTCTCACGAAGAACGAGTGACGTCACGGATTCGTCTGTTTTCCCCGCAAGGGCCCGTGACGCCACAGAGCCTCTCGCAGATGCACATTGACCCCTGATCTGGGATCTCGTCACACGGTGACCTTGTCACGTATGTTAGCTCTGACTATTCTGCACTCGACTGCACCCACGCTAATTCGCGCAAGTCAAACCAACGATTTTCAACAGATACGTCCATTCCCATAGAGACATTATCCAACAGCTATGCTGTAAAACAAAATAATCGAACTGAACACCATTAATTAATACTCGATCATATAATAGACTTTAAGCATTTTTTTTTCCTAAATGATTTGATTCGACATTAAATAACCCGAAAAGGGTTGATATGCCGTAAAACAAAACAACTAAACTCTGAAACATTAGAATAAAATAAACATTTTTAGAATTTACCTTATGTAAGCTAACCTAATCTAGTATTTTTAATTTAATATTTATTTTATAGTTGAAGCATTGTTACCTATTCCATAGAGGAAAAAGTAATCATAGCCTTACCCCTAACCCTAACCCTAACCCTAACCCTAACCCTAACACTAACCTTTGAAACAAAAATATCGAGCCAAAACCAACGTAGGCCAAAGGATAAGGCCATGAACGCTAGGTAGAAAACAAGGTTTTGGTGGTATATGTAAACGTGACGGATACACGAAGTGTGTTCCTCAGTTGCATCCTCTGATATTTAACGTAACCGGCTGCATCGCGGCCATGCCATCAGACGCGACAACGCTGCTACCTGCGCTCATTACCAAATCTCGCAAAACATCTGAGCTTACATGCGATTCTATGTTATCTGGTCTCCGCTTGACATTTCGATGTTAGGTAAGCTGTACAACGGTTGCACATTTACTTGCACGGTAACAAATCTGTCAGATTCAGAATCTCACTGAAGTAGAGATAAGCCTATGCTACACACACTCTCACACACATACACACTCTCTCTCTCACACACACACACCCTCTCTCTCTCTCTCTCTCTCTCCCTCTCTCTCTCTCTCTCTCTCTCTCTCTCTATATATATATATATATATATATATATATATATATATTATTTACCTCCATTCTAGGTCAGGTGTGGGTTTGATGAAAGTGTTTCTGCAAGACGAACTGGATTCAGACTTGGCACACCAAGTCACTTAGTCACCCTTACCCCCAATATATATATATATATATATATATATATATATATATATATATATATATATACATGTATACATATATAAATACATATATATATATATAAATATATATATATACATATATTGGGAATAAAATTATGTATCGGGTTAATTGTTCTATATAGTGTTTGAAAGCATGATGCAATACTGTTTTTATGGACTTAACGTGTTTGTTTATTTTTGTTTATTGAATTGGGGCTTTCGTATTTTCTAGATCTTAATGGGAAGCGGTGTTTCGTTGATATGTTCCGTTAATAACCAGTAGTGTTGAAAACAAAAACAAAAAAACGAAAAAACAACAAAAAATGGTTATAAACGGAATGATGGATACTATCTGTTATTTCCGTTTGAGTGGTATAAGTTTAGTCTCTTTATTAATGGTGTGTTAATAATATTAATATTATATTTGTATTTATATTTATATTTAGTGTAATTCATTAAATTCATTATCTTGTTATTTCACTCGTACCTATGTCCATGCGCACCGGCAAATAAACCTATATACACACACGAGCATAGAACCACAAGCATGCTTATACACAACATCTGCACGCATATACACATCTTCGCTCACATGTACGGGGGTTATTAATTTAATATTTTTTAATTTTTGTGTCTTAAATTTAATCTTTTATTTATTTTATTAATATTATTTTATATTTTATATTTATACATGATCTGCTCCTTTTCTATTTATTAATAATCTGCTCCTATAGAAAATATAAAATATCTGTAACCCCCCCCCCCCCGCCGGGTTTTACCCAAATATAAAAAATATTACACATCTTGGCCTTTTGGCTAGGATCAAAGTGTAGTATCTGTTCCGATGGATACTGCACCCCATAGACTGGTATTGTCTTGGCCTTCGGGGCTTGATTTACGCCTGTCTATGGGTCTGTCCTGTGCAGTTCTAGGAGGTCCACCCTCCCAGGCTTCGCCTCCCCTCTTTGGGGAGGAGTAAGTTTATTGCTTACTGCCTGAGGCGCCCCTACCGGGGAATGCCGACGGGGCTGCCCAGGTAATTTTTAATGGCCAGAGTGCTCACCTCTCGGGCGCTGGCTTTTCAAACCCCACTTTCCTGACCCGACCTTGGGTCACATCTTACTTGTGGGAGTAAGATAAAACTGGCCTTGTGCCTAACTCTTGGAGAGCAGTAAATAAATACTCACACAGTGAAATGTGAATCGATATTAAAATATTCGAGTAAAATGTGTACTGTTCCAATTATAAAAACAACAACTTCATTACACTCTAAACAAAGCATATTGCCACTGAGACGCTAGGGGTTACTGAGATTAGGAGCCAGATTTATAGTGGGCACCCTAAGTGGGGAGATGTGCAGCAATATTTTTTTACAGTGGGGGAAACACGGAGCAGTGAAAGAATTACAACGGCTAGCGGTCCGAGAAAAGAAGTTATTTGTATAGAAAGTTTTTTCTGAATCTTGGAATCTCCACAATGAAGGGGTGAAATTCTGCTGCTTGTCTGGTTGGTCGGGAGTATTTACGTTGGGAAGTACAAGTGCAGTAAGCTCATCGGAGCACATTCCGTGAAAGTACTTATAGAACAAGCAGAGGGATGCAACATTGCGGCGATGAGGCAGTGGCTGCAGCTTGGTAGACAGCGTGGAACCTCTTAAGTTAGAGGTTAGCGATTTCTTTTTTGCATCCTGTCGAAGAGGGACTGACTAATGGTTGGTGCATTACCCCAGATGTGGCAACAATACTCCATGCATTAGCAAATTATTGTGGCCCAACTCCTGTATAGTTTAATTGACCCGTAACCATTTCAAGACTCGGGAACACGTGTAATGTGTGCCTTCTGTTTTAAATCTTCCTGTCATTCACATTTAACTGGACATAAAGACAGACAGACAGACAGACAAATCCCAGGAATATATAGATAAAGAAGGCTCTGTAAACTGGCTGAAAAGAGAATCTTACCACTATGACCAGGAGAGAATGATAATGCCTGCTCAAGATCAAGGCTTGATGACCAATGCCTTTAAAAAGATGAGTAGTCTCAGCAACAATAACAAGTGCAGGTTCTACCACACAGAAGTAGAGAGTGTGAGCCACCTGACATCCAGTTGTAAGGTTCTCCTGGGAGGATGGCTATTATACAATGCGACACAACGGAGTGTGCAAATATCTTCACTGGACTATTTGTTAAAAGTGTAATATCCAGTGTAGCAACAAGTCCTGAGAGCATATACCAGAAAGACCAGTTGGAAATAATTTATACACCATCCACTATGACTATGCAATCCCTACAACTACATATCTAGAAAACGGAGCTGTTAAACCTGACATCGTAATATGGGACAAAAGGGAGAAAGTAGCAACCCTAGTTGAAGTCAGTGTCAGTAATGATGCAGGATTAAACAGAGCTGAAAGAGAAAAGATTACGAAATACCAAGATCTTATGTACGACATAATAAAAAACTGGAATATTAGGAAAATCTCCATCATACCAGTAATTATAGGAGCAACAGGACTAAAGAAAAAGAATTTCAAAAGCTATCTTACGAGTATTCCCGGTGAACCGAGTGCAAGAGAAATACAAACAATTGCACTTAAAGGGACAGTTAGAATCTTTAAAAAATCTTTAGGTTGGAGTGTCTGAAATAGCCAGTGAATGTCTTGCATCCGGTAGGATGCCCCATCTCCAGCAAAAACGGAAAGATGAGAAAAACAAACAGTAGACTTTCATTTGTAGATGCTATGCTGATCGTAGGAATGATACATACTAACTCAACATGTAAGGTAGGCTATTCTACTCATAAACCATTGTTTCGTGTGCCTTCCGGTAATATCGTCGTACATGCGCCAGTATTTAGGTAGGACTTGCGTTATATTCTGTCGAATCGATGGCTTCGGTTATTTATATACTGGCCGCTATATTGACCGCGGCTATACAGGAAAATGAAATTTTATCAGGAGCTGAAAGACCAAAAAAGTAGATTAATGGAAGGGGAAAGAAAAAAAAACAGTTCTTTGTCAATAAGGAAAGGAGACATTGTCGCTGTGTAGGAAATAAATGAATAAACTTACGGTTAAGGAGGAAGGAACAAAAGAAAAAGAAAATAAATTGCATAAGTCACAGAGAAAACGAAAGAGCGGGAAAATAAAGGAAAATCGTAGTACAAAAATAAAGAAGGCAAGATGGGAATAAATAAATAAATATAGAAATAAAGAAGTGGAAAAATGGATTCATTATTAAATAAAGTAGTAAATAAAGTTTGGAATAAAAAATATGAATGGATAAAGAAAAGAAAAGAAGGAACAAAGTAAAGAAAAAGGCGAAACACGAATAAATTATTAAAATATAAGTAAAAAAAATTAAAATGGATGTAAAGAAAGAAAGATAGTAAGAAGAAAGACAAAAACAAGAGAGGAAATAAAGATAGAATAACAAAAGAAAAGATAGAAAGACAGAGATAAGGACACAATAAAAAAGAAGGAAGAAAGGAAAACTATTCTTAAAAAAAGAATAAAAGTAAAGAAAATGAAAGGAAAAAATGAATGAAAAGAACAGAAAAAGAATGAATAAAGCTTATATATATATATATATATATATATATATATATATATATATATATATATATATATATACATATATATATATATATTTATTTATTTATTTTGGTACAGAAAAATGAGTACAACATTCGTACCGTCGGTTGAGATGACAACAGAAGCTGAAGAGAGCCGGGTAGCTAAGTCCTTCCGTGCTTGAAACCGACGGTACGAATGTTGTACTCATTTTTCTGTGTCAAAATAAATAATTATTACGCTCTTAATTTTTATTTTTAACTTTAATTCTTAATTAATCGAGCACTCTGCTGGGGGTTTCCCTGCTATATTACAAAGAAAATAAGGGTCCTATTTTTAAAAATTCTTAACTTTTTTATTTATTGATTTTTTTAATTTTTTTTTTTAGAATAAGTAAAGGACCCCTTCCGAAGCAAGCATGAGCCGTATTAGCTTTAAGGAACGTACCCTCATTTAGAAAACATTATTTTTGCTTAAAAAACTCAAAACAGTGTAAAAAACAATACTTTAGTTTTTGTAAGTTTTAAGAAGTGTTTTTCGGCTAAAATTTGTTTTGTTTATTTCAAAAAATCTCGGAAGGGTCAGTCTACACACACATAAAGTTTGGTGAGTTTGGTGAGTTTAACTTTTATTTTGTGGAAGTTATTCAAATTCAAGTCATTCAAATTTAAAGATAGGACCCTTATTTTGGCCCACCCTGTATATATATATATATAATGCTGGTCGGACTTTAAATGTTGTACCTAAATAGCATTTAAGCTGACAAATCAAACTTTGATTCTGGTTAGCAAATACTCATTTGTTATACTTGTATCATGTTAATTGGAACAGACTCACATAATTCGCTACAATTATTTATTTCGATCCGTAGAAATTCTCAAATAGTCACCTTAAGAGAAAAATCAGCTAAGTAGGATAACTAGTATTCCTTTAGTAAGATTTCTCGTTCCTCAGTTGCTTTTTTCATTCATAATTTAATAACAGTTACGTTTTTTTTTTAATTGTTTCCTTTATAAACAAAGTCAAAGGTTCATTTCTAATTTAGACACTGATGGATTATTGAGTTATCGATTCTTTTCCTTACTTACGCCATGCTTCGTTTTAATTAAATTACAACCAGGTTTACCATTAGTTCATATACAGAACACGAAGACGTGGTTATAGAACATATAACTATTTACAAAACAAATCTGAAAGTTATCGATCCCGGGCAACGTCGCGTCTGTACTGCTAGTTACAAAAAACGATGAAGAATAACAAAAATAAAGGAAAGAGTAAAAAGAAACTAAAAATTAAAAAAAGAGGAAAGCAGGAATAAACATTTAAAAAACAATACTTAACAAAAAATAAGAAACACCTATAATAAGTGTTGTGAAGTAGTCCAACGGTAAAAAGAAGAAGTCGGAGGTGGCGGTGGTTATGTGGATAACGACACGGACTGAAGACCTGGGTGTTCCAAGTTCGAATCCAGTCGGTTCCACAGTACCACTTTCACTTAGGGATGTTGGCAACCTTCTCGTGGTCCTCTCTGTAAGTACCCGATGTCTTTCCAGAAAGATTTCTAACTAGAAAAACATCGGGGAAACTAATGCCAACACTAGAATCATCTGATTCACACGAAAGAAGAAGAAGAAGAAGTCAAGTCGAGGTTGGGTTAAGATAACAAGTGTATTAACATAAAAGGTACAAAGGTAAGGAAACTGACTGGCACTCGGCTAGACAGTTACAATACTGTCCTTTTCCTGGTGATTGTCTACTCGCATTATTTATAGTGAGAACCGGTGTAGTTTCTCTTCTGTTAGAACGGCCGGTGTAACAATAAGTAACATCGGGAATCGGTCATAATATATACATACATACTGGTTCGCCGTATCATCTCTCGTGAGTGTTGCTAGACGAGTAACCCAAACACTAATCCCTACATCATCAGAACAAGTTACGAAATCACGCATACAAATAACCCAATGTTTATATTAGCATTATCAACTGTCTAGAGTTTCCTATCCTTTTACGAAGTGATATCTTCTATAGATCTAAAACTCAATGTATGTACATGTGTGTGTGTTTTATGTTTGTGTGTGACCTATAGAAAGAAAGGTTAGGGAATCTACATAAATTCTAAAAGTGTATTCTTATGTAAAATTTAACGAGAAAGACAACGGAAGAAGTGTTCCCGAATCGCTAAATGCACCAAAAGAGCGGGGGTTATGAAGGCATAACCCCCTTAAAACTTCAAATATATACAATTTTTTATGAAATTTAAATAATATGTACGAAGTTTTCTGGAGAAGACAATGGAAGGGGTCCCGAATCTCTAAGTGCCCTCATAACATAAGGAAAGTGTTGAAGCCGAACCTCCTTTAAAACTTCAAATATATCTTATTTTTCCAATGGAAGTTGTTCCAAAATTATACGTTACCTCTATGTGTCGACTGTGTACGTAGCCCCGCATGTAAGTGACGCATTGGGACAGAATCCTCTTAAAACTTCAAATACGTGTATCCGATTTTAATAAAATTTAAACCATTTGAGTAAGACAGTAATTCAGAAAGTTTTCTAATATTTCAGCTTCTTCCAACTACATTAGGGGGTGAAATAGGAGTTGTTGCATAATCCCTTACAGGGGGATCATGCAAAAGGGGGGACTGCTGTACAATCACTTGAAGAGGAGTTGTAAAAGGGGAGACTGTTGTATAATACATTACACATTACAAACGTTCCTATTATAATACAGACGGGACGATATACTACAGACGGGAGCTCTACTATAATAATTATTAATAATAACTAATCCTTCCCGACTGAGGCAGTTCTTCGTAACCACTTCAACTGTTCGGATCTCATCCTCTCCGAGTCGAAAATAATGCGAAATGTTCATGAGAGGATTAAGAGTGGTTCGATCTATTCTTTTTAATACTTTTGTACAACATTTTAACACATTTTTCAAAGACATTTCTAAGAGTCATTTTGAAACACAGTTTCTAAGAGTCACTTTTAAACACACTTCTAAGAGTCAGTTTAAACTTTTGAACCGGGAGTTTAAACACATTGTTTTCAAGAGTCATTTTAAACACAGTTTCTGAGAGTCACTTTTAAACACATGTTTAAGTCTTTAAACTGCCGATTCATTTTCAAACATAGCATTTCCAATATAACAGTTTAAATATAGGTCTCTTTTGTTAATGGACTAAGAAAGATTAGCTTACAGGTTCGTTCGTCGCTGGTCCGCTGCTGGCTGTGATCGTGGTGGGGTACCTGTTTTAGGGAGCAGATTCTATTTTCCAAGCAGAAGACAAAACGCTCAGAGACCGGATTTTAGAGAATTTGTTCACTGGTTTATTTCACACTTCGTTGTCGGAGTTTCTTTCCATTCGTTCCGCGAATCATTCATTCTTCTTCCTCGCTGGGGAATGCCACGTTAATTGTACTGAATCTCCTGAGAGATACAGCCCTCACGGTAAGCGATTACATTCTCAATAGGCCCGGGTCGCTTCAAACCCCAAGTAACTCATAACTAACTTTTTACACAAAGTTACATGACTGAGTTTTTTCGATCTACCGCTTCGAAGATCGGGAACTAACTGTCTCACGATCCGCCCGCTTCGATAATCGGGAACTTTCTGAAAAACTAAGTTTTCACACAAAGGATCTGTCACGTAGGACCCCTGACCTTTCAACGACTCTCATAACTGCCTTAGATTACCTCTGTGTTTTCAATTTTTGAACTTCAGGTTTTCGTCACTGTCACCCAAACTGTGAGAATGACCTGTACCGAGCTTGTACGCAGATGACACTGTCACAATTGCGTAAGTCAAGTGATCTTCTCTTACGTCCACACATACGCCCTAATTTACCACTGCCCTCAAGTTTGTACTTAGTTTATCTAGATTCTATTTCTCTCACAATTCATACTAGTGGATCCGTACACTTAAATATACAGGGCCTGTCATAATATAACAGGAGGAGGGGACAGTAAAAACAAAAAAAAGTAACATGGTGTTATGAGAATAGTAAAAAAAAGGTACATAGTATTGATCTTCATTCAATCCCGAGCAACATCGGGTGTTCCTGCTAGTATAATAATAATAATAATAATAATAATAATAATAATAATAATAATAATAATAATAATGTTAATAATAATAATAATAATAATAATAATAATAATAATAATAATAATAATAATAGAAAAATAGCAAGAACATTACACGAAACCAAAGGAACTGAAACTGACATAAACCCCCTCTAAAACACATTTGGCAATCTCCACCGAGGAGGGAGGGCCCCAGCCAGACCTGGAAGGGCACGGAGAGTACTGTATTCCTGGGGTGGGGCATGTTGGACTAAAATTCTACAGAAGCCAACGGTTATAATAATAATAATAATAATAATAATAATAATAATAATAATAATAATAATAATAATAAAATGGTGCCAGCCTAGGCTGACACAAGACACAATATTTGTAGAGGGTCGGGGAGAATGAGAAGACCGAGGAGGAACCGCACCAAACCTCCACTGGAAAAGTGCAGAGAATGCGTGGACCTTGTGGAGACTTATTGCCACCCAAATCCCAGAGAAGACCAATGGTCCTTACCAGCGAGAAATCAATGGTAAGAGGCTGTTGCGATACCACAAGGTTATATGTGGTGGCTATCGAAAAGAGGTGGAGAATACTGAAAATCTGGGGCGACTTGTTGTCACTCAAACTCCAGGGGATGCCACCGGTTGTCGGAGAGCAATCACTGATGACCTGTGTGAGAATTCATAGTGAGTACAAATAAGTGAGTACAAATAATAATAATAATAATAATAATAATAATAATAATAATAATAATAATAATAATAATAATAATAATAATAATAATAATAATAATAAGCGTTTGCGTCGCGGACGAAGCAAGGTGAGACGAACGAGAAAATTGAATGTAAGCCACTCGAGTTATTTCCATCGTCCGCTTCATTCTCAAACCCGAACATCGTTTGGACGAAAACCTTGTTGGCGAGTTCATGAATAAATCAAATTTCGTCCGAGAGCGGGCGACGAGCATTCGAAACAGCGCCAGGGGCAGGAGCAGAGCGCCTATGAGGAGGGGGGGACGAGTAAGGAGAATGGAGGAGAGCGATTGGTTGAACAAGGTTTGAGAGAATGGCAGAGGAGATACAAAGAGTGAGAAAAAGAATTGATGCGTAGTAGAAGGAATAAATAGATTCCATGGAGCATGGCCGGCCATTTTTGTATTTTGGTTAAACAAAAATGGAGCAGAATACAAAACAGCGCCCCGAAGCGGCAAGGAGAGACAATTAAATGTAAGTGTGACTAATTGTATTGACAGTAGACGCATATCTCTTTATATCTATACGCCTGACAAAAGAATGAGAATGGATTAAGCCATTAGAATTTCATGTCGTGTTTGAATGTAATATATATATATATATATATATATATATATATATATATATATATATATATATATATATTATAATATAAACTGAAGTAATAAAATAAAGTGTCAATCAAATAAGACTGAATCCCCGTCGCATCTTGCCAGCAGAGCGAAAAAATTCAGTCTTATTTTGCTCAATTCGGATTTAACGGGTTTTCTAATAAAACAACGAACTTTGATTTGACTTGGGTTGCACATGTCGGGATTTTGGAACTTTGATTGGACTTTTTGTATTATTTGATTTATTTATCATTAACATTGAATATTGACACATTTCGCGACTGGATAACTTTGCCAGCCCCTTCAATTTCACGTATATGGACTGCTGTTATAACTTGGAGTAATGTCTTTCCTGATTATGCTTCTCAATTTGTATGACCTGGATGGACTGTATGGATTCAACAAAAAGTATGTTTTTGGGTTGATATGTTTGATGTTATGTATTTTTATGTATTTGTGTATATAATTTTATATATTTTGAAAGCGTAATTTTATTACCTGTAGTAGTATAACTGCGGTAATGGTCCTCTGAAGAGAAGAATTATCTTTGAAAACTCATGAGCTAGGGACTTAAGGATACTTTGCTTGAACTTTGAATTCTAATAAAATTTGATTGACACCTTATTTTATTACTTCATTTTATATTATAATATTAATGCTCTATCCAGTATATTGAGCTTCAGTTTTTATCCGGATGTTTCACTAATTATAAGATATTAGTTGACGCTTATATCTTTTGTTGGATAGCTTCATATATATATATATATATATATATATATATATATATATATTGTATAATTAGGCAACAATCCTTCTTTTATACATATCTGGTTTAACAGGAGTGCCAACTTCTGTTTATTCCTTTTCTGATCCAATCTTTCTATTCGTCGAACGATAGATCTTATATTATTAACCAAAGAGTGTAGAAAATCTCCATATTTGACGCAAACGTTTTCGACCATCATTGGTCGTCATCAGGCGGATGATTGATAAATGCAAAATAAAATTGGTGAATTTATTTAAGAAGACGTTTCCATGTGATTAAAAACATTAAAAAACATTCAACAGCATTTCAACACGCCTTCGCACCCTTCATAACGGGCATGGTTGATGTTGGGCCTTTTTAATTGAATGAGCAATGCTTCCATTATGGGGAGGCGAATACCGCAAAATGACACAGCCAGGATTGATGTACTACCGGTTAAGATATTTCTAAAATTATCTTTGGAGATGCTATGTGCTGTAAGGTGTTTGTAAATGGAGCTTTGAGTGGAGGTCAGGTGGCAAGTTAATCGATGTGAAATACTGGTTCTAGTCATGCCAATATACATGTTGTTGACGAAGACACATTATCCGATAGGACATTTAAACACGTATATGACATTACTAGTTTTTATTAAGCCATTGTCAGTAGGATTATTTTTTTATTAGTAAATTGCTATTTTTAAACCTTTTATAGTAAATAATACATCTAATTTTTAAATCGTTATCTACAGGGAATATATATTTATGTATAATATTTTTAATGATTTATTCGTCTACTTTATAGTTGGAGTGCATCTGGTTGCAATAGAACAAGTTTATATTATTATTAGTAATGTTGTTGTTAGTGTTTTCATTTATGGCGGTTAGTGAGTTTTTTATTTGTTGATCTACTATATAATTAGAGAGATTATTTTTAATCTGTTTAATATCGGTAAGTGCTTTTAAAAATATTTCGTTACTGGAGGAGTTCCTTTTGGCACGATAGATAAGGTTTCTTATTACCGCCATTTTATATTTATCAGGGCATTTTATATTTATCAGGGCATTTTATATTTATCAGGGCATTCACTCTTGAAATTAAGTAAGTTGGAATCTTTACAAGATGGTTTCTTATACGGATAGGTGATAAATTTATCTGTAGACATTTCTATTTCTATATCTAGGAAGGGAATTTTTTTGTTGATATTAATTTCTTGTGTAAAGTTTTATGTTGAATTATTTTTAAAAGCATTTTTTATTTGAGTTAAATTAGATAAGTGTTTTGTCAGTAGGAGAATGTCATCGACGTATCGGACATATATGGAGGGTTTAGGGATAATATCAAAGGTTTTCATTTCTAGGTTAGACATATAATACTCAGCGAACGATGGTCCTAGGGCTGATCCCATTGAAACGCCATCTACCTGGGTGTATAAGTTACCATTAGGACCATAGAACGGTACCTCAGTGGTACAAGAAATTAGGAGTTTGCGTAATATATTTGGGTTTATTTTGAGTGCAGGGAGAGTTGGGTTGCTGTATATGCTGTTAATAATTATGTTAATAGTTTCGTGTACTGGGACATTTGTAAATAGGTTCTCAACGTCCAAAGAAGCTAACAGTTAATCTTTAGGTTGTACCGTATGTAGGATATCTAATAATTCATCTGATGATTTTACTCTATAGCTAGGGGCAGATAAGGTGTAATTAGTTTATTGAGGGTTTTGGCTAGTGTGTGTATAGGTGTGGGGATTTGAGATATAATAGGTCGGAGTGGGTAGTTAATTTTATGTGTTTTCACGTTTCCGTATATGTAACCGGGCTTATACTCGCCGATGATTTTGTTAAGTTTTATGGAATCTGTATGAGCGTTGTTTGCTGTGATTAATTTATTGATGTGTGTTTTAAGTTGGTCGGTAGGGTTACGTTGTATTTTTTTAAATTTTGATATGTCTGATAAAATGTCATTTAATTTCGAGTCGTATTGTTCTTTGCTAATTGTAACGAATGTGTTAGACTTATCTGCGCGTTTAATAATAATGTCTGGCTGATTTTTTAATTCTTTAGCAGCTTTTCTAAGGTCAGTAGTAAGTAATTGCGGTGTATTGGAGGTGCTTCTATTTTTAATGGATTCCGCTTTAAGGAGGTAGCGGGTGTCTGGATGTATGTGGATTTTGTTCTCTTCTGCTAGTTTATTAAGGTTTTGAAATAAGAGTTCGATTTCAACTTTTTTTGGATGGGGTTAAATCTTTTTTGAATGTGACAATTTGGGCCTAGGTTTAATAGTTCTTTTTGGTGTTTACTTAGTTAAATTGTGGATAGGTTAATGTTGTTGTTAGTGTTTTCAATCCTTCTTTTATAGTTATCTCTAGTATCAGGGAGGTCAATTTTTCCATTATATAATCTGTTCAGTTTTTTAAAAATAATTTGTTTATGTTCAAGTTGATGTTGTGCTCTAAGGTCCGAAAGCCATTCCTGGGTATGGTGGTACTGTTAAGCCGTAGTCTCAGTTGCAGTCGATATTCCATGCTTCGAATTTCTTCCTCGAGTTCCCCAATCTTTATTCTGCTAGATTGTATCTAACGTTCCACTAGGTTGAACCGGTAATTGGTGGTATTGGGTTCATGTATTGCTACAGGATCATATAGTTTAAATTTTGTATAATTAGGCAACAATCCTTCTTTTATACATATCTGGTTGAACAGGAGTGCCAACTTCTGTTTATTCCTTTTCTGGTCCAATCTTTATATTCGTCGAACGATAGATCTTATATTATTAACCAAAGAGTGTAGGAAATCTTCATATTTGACGCAAACGTTTTCGACCATCATTGGTCGTCATCAGGCGGATGATTGATAAATGCAAAATACAATTGGTGAATTTATTTAAGAAGACGTTTCCATGTGATTAAAAACATTAAAACATATTCAACAGCATTTCAACACGCCTTCGCACCCCTCATAACGAGCATTGTTGATGTTGGGCCTTTTTAATTGAATGAGCAATGCTTCCATTATGGGGAGGCGAATACCGCAAAATGACACAGCCAGAATTGATATACTACCGGTTAAGATATTTCTAAAATTATCTTTGGAGATGCTATGTGCTGTAAGGTGTTTGTAAATGGAGCTTTGAGTGGAGGTCAGGTGGCAAGTTAATCGACGTGAAATACTGGTTCTAGTCATGCCAATATACGTGTTTTTGGCGGAGACACATTCTTCGATAGGACATTTAAACATGTATATGGCATTACTAGTTTTTAGTAAGTCATTGTCAGTGGGATTATTTTTATTAGTAAATAGCTAGTTTTAAACCTTTTATAGTAAATAATAAATCTAATTTTAAAGTCGTTATCTACAGGGGATATATATTTATGTACAATATTTTTAATGATTTTTTCGTCTACTTTATAGTTGGAGTGTATCTGGTTGCAATAGAACAAGTTTAAGAAACCATCTAGTACTTAATTTCAAGAGTGAATGCCCTGATAAATATAAAATGGCTGTCATAAAAAAACCTTATCTATCGTGCCAAAAGAAACTCCTCCAGTAATGAAATATTTTTGAAGCACTTACCGATATTAAACAGACATTAATTAACAATAATTTCCCCAATTATATAGTAGATCAACAAATAAAAAACTCACTAACCGCCATAAATACAAACACTAACAACATTACTACTAATAATATAAACTTGTTCTATTGCAACCAGATGCACTCCAACTATAAAGTAGATGAAAAAATCATTCAAAATATTATACATTATTTATATTTATATATATTTATTTACCATAAAAGGTTTAAAATCAAAATTAAGAGGGTTATATTTATTTATTATTCGGTACAGGAAATCAGTACAACATAAGTACCATAGGTTTCAAGCTCAGAAGGCGTAAATCTGGTGGCTATCTTCAGCTTTGGTTTCACTTGGTAGAGAAAGTGACAACAAAGCTAAAGATAGCCGGGAGGTTGACGCCTTCTGAGCTTGAAACCAATGGTACTGATGTTGTACTGATTTCTGTACCGAATAATAAATAAATATAACGCTCTTAATTTTGAGTTTTTCAATTAATTGAGCACTCTGCTGGGATTTTTCCTACCATATTACTAAAGATGTTATATATATATATATATATATATATATATTAACGATTCCAATATTTTTCCCGATTCTGATACAATTATCGATTCTGTTCTAAATTCCCGATTCGGATACAATTACCAATTCTGATTCCGATTCCAGTTCTAAAATCGCCTAATTGCCTAAGAAGTTAGCATTTCATTATTTGGTTGGAAGCTCGGCCTTTTGGCCGGGATCAAAGTGTAGTATCTGTTCCGACGGATACTACACCTCATAAACTGATATTGTCTTGGCCTTCGGGGCTTGATTAACGCCGTTCTATGGGTCTGTCCTGTGCATTTCTAGGAGGTCCACCCACCCCGGTTTTGCCTTCTCATCCTTTGAGAAGGGGTTAGTTTATTGCTAATCGCCTGAGACGCCCCTACCGGGGAATGCCGACGGGGCTGCCAAGGCAATTTTTAACGGTCATAAGTGCTCTTCCTCTAGGGTGCTGACTTGTCAAATCCCACTTTCCGACCTTGTGTCACATCTTACCGCTGTGGGAGGTAGATAAATAAAAGGTCCAAGTCACTTCCCTCTGAGTCCATGTTAAAATTTATACGCTACTAAGATAATACTGCAGCTGATAAAGTGCATATGCAAACGTTGATGTGAAGAATGGTGTTGTCGCAAAAACTATCTCTCATGTGCAGAAGTCTGTGGATGTTGGGTTACCACTTGCAATAAAATAAATCAAGGCAACCAGGAATAAATGAAAGTGTAAAGACATTTTATATCCATTGCTAAAACTATACACCACGTCAAATTTGTGCCTTTTTTTTTCGCTCATAAAATTACTGAACAAAAACTAATGTTGTTTCACTCTAGTTATATACATTTGTTTATTGGCTTATTCTTATAATGTATACAACGTAATCAATACATTACTTTTATCAAACAGATGTCTTGTTTGTAAATATGTTTACAGTATCACTGTATAGATTACAGTGTCGAAATTAATAGAATTTAAGTAAAAGGGAAGCCATTTTGGACGCCATCTTGAAATATAGGCATGTAAATCATAAGTTTAGCCTCAACGTGATGATTCTATTGGTTTCCTTATGTCAGTAAATCTATATTTAGATACGTTGTTTGTAATTATATCATGCGTTCAAGCCAAGATATTGGATTATTGCTAAACGACGGCTATCTTGGACGCCATCTTGGATTTTGAAGCGCTGCAAATGGGAAGAAAAACAATGGCGTTTTTTTTCAGAGCTTATGATATTTTCTTTCAAAATTCATTGAGTTTTTTCTTTTACCAAAAAAAAAAGCAATATATGAAAATTACACATGAGAATACACTAAAGCTTGAGATAGAAATCGAATTTTAATCCACGTAATTTTAAGCAATTTGCTAAGACTTTTGGCCACGAGCAAAGTGTAGTATTTGTTCTTAATCTTTTCTGTCCTCGATCAGTGGAGAAGAAATTTATTTAAACGGGGGAAAAAATTTTTTTTTCGAGTCCAGAGTGCCCGTTTCTAGTCAACACATTTGATGATTAACTTTGAAATGTAATTCTAGTCAACACATTTCTATAAGAAACTCAGTCCTTACGTTGGTCGATCCGTTGGGATTACGCGCAACATTTTGAAATATAATTTTGGTCAACGCATTTCTAAAAGCGGCCATGTCTTTCTCGTGGTCGATCCGTTGAGATTACGTGTTTAATTTTTAAATAAGAGTTTTAATCCACGCATCAATATGTATGAGAGATTCTGTACTTCCGCTGGCCAATCCGTCGACCTGTCTCTATTTACTTGCTCCCTCCTACCTGGCCAACGCTAGATACATCGTCGGTTTTTAAGTTGTGGAAAATCTAGCTCACCAGAAAGAAGCACCCCGAACTGGGACAAAAAATAAGAATTGTCTGACTCTACAAAAATTTCTCCTGTATTTTCCGAGAACAGAAAAGATGAAGTGTAATATTGAAGCAGAAACTACACTTTGTTCAATGCCAAAAGGATGTGTATGTTTAAAAAAAGAATTTCGGTCATGCGTCTCTTTAAGAGCATCATTCATTTCGATCGGTCGCTCGGAATGTCACGATGAATTTTGAAATAGAATTTTCATCGCTAAATGCGCATACTGAATGAGTCCATCTTAAGGATGCGAGTTCTTATTTACTTTCCTCCCTACAAGGGTAGAGTTAGTCACGAGGTCGGTTTTAATGTGAAAAAATAAATCAAGCTCTTCAAAAAAAAAAACGAGAACTCTGGGTTCAAACAAAACATAAAATTTTCTCAATCGAAGAAGATTTCTACTGCACTGACCGAGGACAGAAAAGATAAAGTCTAGTACCAAAAAAGATTTTATTTTACACTTTGCATTAGTTATTTGCAAAAAATATAAAATTACATTTTAACAATTTAGGCACAACGCCATCAAAAGTGTAGGGGAGTGGAAAGTCGGTAGTCAACCATTGTCTGTTCTACTATTAGCGAGCATACCATTGTCTGTCCTACTATTAGCGAGCATACCATTGTCTGTCCTACTATTAGCGAGCATACCATTGTCTGTTCTACTATTAGCGAGCATACCATTGTCTGTTCTACTATTAGCGAGCATACCATTGTCTGTTCTACTATTAGCTAGCATACCATTGTCTGTTCTACTATTAGCTAGCATACCATTGTCTGTTCTACTATTAGCTAGCATACCATTGTCTGTTCTACTATTAGCTAGCATACCATTGTCTGTTCTACTATTAGCGAGCATACAATTGTCTGTTCTACTATTAGCTAGCATACCATTGTCTGTTCTACTATTAGCTAGCATACCATTGTCTGTTCTACTATTAGCTAGCATGCCATTGTCTGTTCTACTATTAGCTAGCATACCATTGTCTGTTCTACTATTAGCTAGCATACCATTGTCTGTTCTACTATTAGCTAGCATACCATTGTCTGTTCTACTATTAGCTAGCATACCATTGTCTGTTCTACTATTAGCTCGCATACCAATGTCTGTTCAACTATTAGCTAGCATACCATTGTCTGTTCTACTATTAGCTAGCATACCATTGTCTGCTCTACTATTAGCTAGCATACCATTGTCTGTTATACTATTAGCTAGCATACCATTGTCTGTTCTACTATTAGCTAGCATACCATTGTCTGTTCTACTATTAGCTAGCATACCATTGTCTGTTCAGCTATTATCTAGCATACCACTGTCTGTTCTACTATTAGCTAGCATACCATTGTCTGTTCTACTATTAGCTAGCATACCATTGTCTGTTCTACTATTAGCTAGCATACCATTGTCTGTTCTACTATTAGCGAGCATACCATTGTCTGTTCTACTATTAGCTAGCATACCATTGTCTGTTCTACTATTAGCTAGCATACCATTGTCTGTTCTACTATTAGCTAGCATACCATTGTCTGTTCTACTATTAGCTAGCATACCATTGTCTGTTCTACTATTAGCTAGCATACCATTGTCTGTTCTACTATTAGCGAGCATACCATTGTCTGTTCTACTATTAGCTAGCATACCATTGTCTGTTCTACTATTAGCTAGCATACCATTGTCTGTTCTACTATTAGCTAGCATACCATTGTCTGTTCTACTATTAGCGAGCATACCATTGTATCACATTTACTGTAGAGTTTGCTCCTAGCAGAACTACATCAACTTTAAAATACGATAACGTAATGAATCTAATAGCAAGGATATATTTACAAGATCGCATGTGGAATAATCTGCAATGTAATGAGAGCTTAGGAATGTGAAATCGAGACGATACACTTTCCATCATGCAATAAAGGAAATGGCTTAAAGATGGCGGATTTAAAACTAATTTCATTAATGTCACGCATTAGTCGCAACCTGTTTCAAATAAATATAACAATTGAACAAAAATGAGAACATGAGTACACACACATGTATGTATGCGACGAAACAGTTATTTGTGGATAACTATATATATATATATATATATATATATATATATATATATTAGAAAGGGTATTTAGACATATTTTTATACCATTGTTTCGTAATAGTATTATATTTTTTTTAGAAAAAATCATAACAATGTGTAATGTTAAAATAAATAACATTTATTTCAATCTTAGCTTTCGAGAATTACAATTCTCCTTGTCTATGAGTGTTTTTTCTTTTTTTTTTCTTCTTCTTTTTCTTCATCATCCGATAGTAATGGACTTCTGGGTCAGAAAATTACGTAATGTCTGAAGGCGATTAAAATAAATTTATTTATTTTAACACTACACATTGTTTTGTTTAAAAATAATAATACTATTACGAAACAATGGTTTACACAATATGTATATATGTAGCCTTTCTAATTCAAATTGGCGCAACCTCGCCTGCAGGCATAACATGATTTTCTGACCCAGAAGTCCATTACCCTCGGACGATGAAGAAAAAGAAGAAAAAGAAAAAGAAAAAGAAAAAGAAAAAAAACTCTTTAACAAAGAGAATTGTAATTCTCGAAAGCTAAGATTAAAATAAATCTTACTTATTTTAACACTACACATTATGTTTTTAAAATTATATATATATATATATATATATATATATATATATATATATATATATATATATATATATATATATATATATATATGTGTGTGTGTGTGTGTTCTAATTCAACATTCAAAGTTCTTCAAATGTAGGATTATTTTATAACATAAAGTCAGCTATAGCTCTATAGTGCGTGACTAGAGCTATTTTACAAAGTGTTGATTATTTTATAACATAAAGTCAGCTATAGCTCTATAGTGCGTGACTAGAGCTATTTTACAAAGTGTTGATTATTTTATAACATAAAGTCAGCTATAGCTCTATAGTGCGTGACTAGAGCTATTTTACAAAGTGTTGATTATTTTATAACATAAAGTCAGCTATAGCTCTATAGTGCGTGACTAGAGCTATTTTACAAAGTGTTGATTATTTTATAACATAAAGTCAGCTATAGCTCTATAGTGCGTGACTAGAGCTATTTTACAAAGTGTTGATTATTTTATAACATAAAGTCAGCTATAGCTCTATAGTGCGTGACTAGAGCTATTTTACAAAGTGTTGATTATTTTATAACATAAAGTCAGCTATAGCTCTATAGTGCGTGACTAGAGCTATTTTACAAAGTGTTGATTATTTTATAACATAAAGTCAGCTATAGCTCTATAGTGCGTGACTAGAGCTATTTTACAAAGTGTTGATTATTTTATAACATAAAGTCAGCTATAGCTCTATAGTGCGTGACTAGAGCTATTTTACAAAGTGTTGATTATTTTATAACATAAAGTCAGCTATAGCTCTATAGTGCGTGACTAGAGCTATTTTACAAAGTGTTGATTATTTTATAACATAAAGTCAGCTATAGCTCTATAGTGCGTGACTAGAGCTATTTTACAAAGTGTTGATTATTTTATAACATAAAGTCAGCTATAGCTCTATAGTGCGTGACTAGAGCTATTTTACAAAGTGTTGATTATTTTATAACATAAAGTCAGCTATAGCTCTATAGTGCGTGACTAGAGCTATTTTACAAAGTGTTGATTATTTTATAACATAAAGTCAGCTATAGCTCTATAGTGCGTGACTAGAGCTATTTTACAAAGTGTTGATTATTTTATAACATAAAGTCAGCTATAGCTCTATAGTGCGTGACTAGAGCTATTTTACAAAGTGTTGATTATTTTATAACATAAAGTCAGCTATAGCTCTATAGTGCGTGACTAGAGCTATTTTACAAAGTGATGATTATTTTATAACATAAAGTCAGCTATAGCTCTATAGTGCGTGACTAGAGCTATTTTACAGTGTTGATTATTTTATAACATAAAGTCAGCTATAGCTCTATAGTGCGTGACTAGAGCTATTTTACAAAGTGTTGATTATTTTATAACATAAAGTCAGCTATAGCTCTATAGTGCGTGACTAGAGCTATTTTACAAAGTGTTGATTATTTTATAACATAAAGTCAGCTATAGCTCTATAGTGCGTGAGTAGAGCTATTTTACAAAGTTTTTTATTTACTTTCCTGAAAAATAGTAATGAAGGATTTTCACAGGGAAAAAAAACGTTTTTAATCAAGGCAAACAATTGTTTCAGCTAAAACTAAGGATATCGTTTTCAAGACATTTAAAGTATTTTGAAAATATTTACATATGTACGTTTTAAAGTACGTTTTTAAATACACAAAAATATGTTTAAAAATACGTTTAAAAACACATTTAAAAACTGCTTGATTTGGCCATCGTCAATGCAAAGTGCACATTGCAAAAAGTACAATAAGTTAAAACAATGACAATACACATTAGACATTTCATAAGAAAGTATACATTTTTCAAACTGCTTTAATTATTTTTTACCTTGAATTGCATATAACTGTCCAAATTGTGATATATATATATATATATATATATATATATATATATATATATATATATATATATATATATATATAATAGAAGAATACCCGTCCCGGGTCGGGTGAAGTTAATTCCCCGAAGAGAACAGTTTCTGTTCTGTTACAAAGATTAAACACCAACGTATAATGCTACTAAATGTTATGACTTGAATCGTAATTCAAATGTTCATACACAATCCATTACATGATTTTGATTATAGAAAATGACTCAAATTTAAAGCTTAAGGGATATCAAGAAGAAATTGAAATCCAAAGAAATTTTTCACCTCCTTCTTGACCCCTTTTGCATTAAACTAAATATAGCTCACATTACCCGCCCTTACACATAGCTGATGTGTTCCAAAATTACTAATTATTTGTCAATTAGGTAAGGAGCGAATTCTCTCTCTCCGTCTGTCTCTGTCTTCGTCTGTCTGTCTGTCTGTCTGTCTGTCTGTCTGTCTGTCTGTCTGTCTGTCTGTCTCTCTCTCTCTCTCTCTCTCTATATATATATATATATATATATATATATATATATATATATATATATATATATATATGATGAGTCTTGATTGAAAAGAGACGAAACGTATACGTCCATAGATAAAAATAAACAATAACAAATATTTTATATTTGAAGCTCCTTGTTAAAAAGTAGAGCACTGTAAAATGGTAGTAGAAACACACAGTAGCGTCACTTGCTTTATGCATCGTTCCTTCACTTATAGAAGTTTTAATGCCTGTTCGCTTCGCCGCCGTTAATGTGTTAAAATTATCATTGTTTATAAGCTGTTCAGAACTGGCCGTGCGGCTAGCGACGTTTGACGGGAGTTGGAAAATACTTGTAATCCAGGGTTTCGAATCGTGTGACCGGTGGTGAATAGTCGTACTTCTATGCTGATGAGTCTTGATTGAAAAGAGACGAAACGTACACGTCCATAGATAAAAATAAACAATAACAAATATTTTATATTTGAAGCTCCTCGTTAAAAAGTAGAGCACTGTAAAATGGAAGTAGTAACACAGCGTAGCGTCACTTGCTTTATGCATCGTTCCTTCACTTATAGAAGTTTGAATGCTTGTTCGCTTCGCCGCCGTTAATGTGTTAAAATTATCATTGTTTATAAGCTGTTCAGAACTGGCCTAGCGGTTAGCGACGTTGGACGGGAGTTGGAAAATACTTGTAGTCCAGGGTTTCGAATCGGTGGTGAATAGTCGTACTTCTATGCTGATGAGTCTTGATTGAAAAGAGACGAAATGTATACGTCCATAGATAAAAATAAACAATAACAAATATTGTATATATATATATATATATATATCCAGCAGGTAGACCCGACGTTGCTCGGGATTGAATGAAAATCACTAGTATATACTTTTTTTTACTCTGCTCATTAAACATATTACTTTCTTTTTACCCCCTGTCCTCCCATTTCGATTCCTAATATAGTCAGAAACAACTGATATATAGGAGAATTTTGTGAATTAGTCTCTTATACATAAGGTTTGCATGTCATTAACATCGGATAATTGTTTTAGAAATTTTGATGGGGGTTCTGTTATAATGGGTCACTTGTAAAGGGGTACACGTAAATATTCCGCACATAGAGGGTAGCATAGAAATTCAGGACAACTTTCAGTGTCTTTCCCGGAGAATTTTATCTATATAATATACATTTAATAAAAAATAAGGTATATTTTAAAGTTGTAAAGGAGGTTCGGACCCCATAGATTCTTTTATGTTAGGAGGGCACTTGGAGATTCGAGACCACTTCCATTGTTTTCCCCACAATATTTTTTCGATATGATTTGAATTTCATAAAATTAGGATGCATTTGAAATTTTAAGGAAGTTATTCCCTCATATCCCCTTTAGCGATGCACTTAGAGATTCCATTGTCTTCCCCTGTACATTTTACATAAGAATACACTTTTAGGTTTTATGTAAATTTTCTTACCTTTCTTTCTATAGGAAACACACACACACACACACACACACATATATATATATATATATATATATATATATATATATATATATATATATATAAGTATAAATTTTTATTTATACAAACATTATTGGTTACATATGTGCATACATGTTTCGGTTGCACTTTTCTAAGAAAGTCAACCTCATCAGACCAAGAATTTTTCAGAAAATTCTTGGTCTGATGAGGTTGACTTTCTTGGAAAAGTGCAACCGAAACATGTATGCACATATGTAACCAATAATGTTTGTATAAATAAAAATTTATACTTATAAACAGCTCTACTTGGTATTTAGCACTTTTTATAAACACTTGAGTTTCTACGGATTTACATTTACAGAAACTAATACAATACATGTACGATATATATATATATATATATATATATATATATATATATATATATATATATATATATATATATATAGTCTCTGAAGTTTTTCAACCATTAAAACTATATGGAAAAAAAAAACACTTATGCCCCAAGTTCTTCGGTGGAAAACTATATTTCTTGTAAGTCAATTTACCTTTTACAGTCACCATATTAGTTTGCTTCCAAGCAGGGTGTTATTGTTTACTTTGTCAGGTTAGTCGGGTGTATTCACGTTTAGAGAGCACAAGTGCGGTAAGTTAAGGTACTTTTAAAACAAGTACATGAATGCACTACTGCGGTGATGGGACAGGGGCTGGAGTTTAGTAGACAGTGTTAGACATATTAGAAATTCTTTTTTGTACCCTGTCCAAGAGGGAAAGGCTAGTGGTTGGTGCACTAGTCCACATGTGGCAACAATACTCCATGCATGGCTTTGTAGAGATATAAGATACTGGCAGTGTTGGATAATGCTTACCGTTCGTCTCTTGCTCAACCCAGGTTTCGTCGCTGCTGGACCCTGTCCCTCGGCCGGTGGTCGATAGCACGTGGACATCGGACTTATGGTTTCAAGAAAGTTTATTTAAGACAAAATAATGACAGACACTGGATTTGTTTTTACGAGAGAGAGAGAGAAAAAAAAAAGAGAGAAAAAGAGAGAGAAAGAGAGAGAGAAGAGAGAGAGCGAAAGAGAGAAATAGAGATGGGGAGAGGAGAGAGAGAGAGGAGAGAGAGGAGAGAGAGAAAGAGGGAGAGAGAGGAGAGAGAGAAAGAGAAGGAGAGAGAAAGAGAGAAAGAGAGAGAAAGAGAGGAGAGAGAGATAAAGAAGAGAGAGAGAAAGAGAGAGAGAGAGAGGGAGGAGAGAGAGAGAATATAAAATTACTTAGTAAAGATTTACCGTAGCATCAGTCATGCCATTTTGGACTACTCTGCGCTCCGGCACCTAAAGCTGCAGGGGCCATCGCTTTGCACGTCTGGACTGGTTGCTGGTCAGACTGAAGGAGCAGAATCAGCCCCGAACGAAAGTGACGCTATTTCCGACTTCCGCTTTTACTCAACCCACCTTTTCGGGCGTCCTCAATCCGACCCCCTTCATTATCCAACAGAAGGTATAAGAAGTGTTCTAGCCCCGTAAAGGGAGATGTAAAAACACAAATTTGAACGTAATGTATCCCGGGCAACGGCGCGACGGTACAGTTAATATAACAATTCATTAAGGAATTATTTGAAATTATACTAACGATCGATAATTTTGGTATATTAGAAAACAATGTTTGCTATTGCGTCGGAAGACAGAAGTTCAATCCTCAGTCGAGCCATACTAAAACCATAAAAGTTATATTTGATGTCCCCTTGTTTAACACACAGCATTATAAGGTGAGGATCAAGGGTAAGTGGGGCAATCGAGGAAAAGGGGTGGCGCCCTCCCCTACATCTAATAAAACCGGTCGACCACTTAACTATTTTTTATCTATGTATTATCTAGCATATTTGCATCTTTGAACTAATCGTATTGTAACACAATTTGCTTTTTTATTCACAACCTTCTACCCCCTCCCAATCGACGTAGACTTTCCCTTCGGTATGTAAAGTTGACCTAGACCAAGTCATTACGACGTAATTGTAGAGAGAGAAGGAGAGACATACAAAAATATATACAGAGTCTCTACGCAACTGACTAATTTCCGGTGGCCGAACCGTCTCGCCTGCGCCGGGGGGAAATATGGAGGGCTGATTCAATAACAAATCTTGTTCTTTTTCTTTATTTTCGCCGGTGGCGCCACACAGCGAGCTGCAAGAGAACTGAACGCGGCGGCCAACGTACTAATCTACAGTTGATTAATTTTCAACGGAAGCCGTTCGGATCCCGGCTGGTCCGGTTGGCCCGTTTGATAAACAACGGAAAGTCAATGTTTCGATGTCGTCCTATGTTTTTTCCTTCTCGTCTCCTTTCACTTTTTATTTTTCTCATTTTTCTGCTTCTATGTTATCAGTTTTTATTTCATCCCTTTTTTTTTGTTCGCTCCGTTTTTCTTTCGTTCGGTTGTCTTTTCTTTAGTTTCTAACTGTTATAATTTTCTTCTGTCTATCATATGGCTTCTTCAGTATTAAAAAAATCAGTCCTATTTTAGAAAAAAAAATTGGCCAATTTTTTTTCTAAAAGTCCTGTATTTCTACAAAGCCACCATCCGCCCATGCATGGAGTATTGTTGCCATATCTGGGCTGGTGCATCATCTACTCGTATGTTCTTCCGTGGACCTTGAGTTTACTTTCGGCAGCCCCGTAACCTTCGCTTCCTTTATTTTGTTCTTTAGTCCTCACATTCCATGAACGATGTTTCTGACATAGGGGTCTTATGGGTCGGAAACTATCCATCTAAAAATTATCGTTAGTTAGTTTGTTTTTTTTTTTTCACTAGCTGCTTACATCAATTGGCTGCATGCCTTGTCCGGAGCGACATTCATTAGAACAACATATTCAACTGAAGGAACTAATCTGAGCTGCCATTGCTCAAGAGCTGTTGCACCGGTGTGTCAAAGTATGTCGCTCAATCTCTGAAAGATTAGCAAAGTGCATTGCAATTTAAGAGAAATAGAAATTGGTCGCCGTATTGAAGCTAAAATGGGAGTTCCGTCCGATTGGATTACGAAATAGGCAATAAAAACAAAAGTTGCATATGCAGAGACCCGACAGATTATTTAGCAACAGCTAAAGTTACATACTACATTATTTTTCAATGTAATTACCCCCGGCGGAGACGACCATCTCAAGGCGGTCACGAAATTAGTCACATGCTTTGGCGACAATGTGCCTGTCTATAGCGGTGAATGCCTTCACGATGACAGCCTTTAAAGAGTCGACTGTGTTGTGGGCGTGCTAGGTGGTCCGTGCCTTGATCACGCCCCAGAATATATAGTCAAGGGGTTGCAGTCGGGTGCGGAGGGCGACCAGTTGTAGGGAATTACGCATTAATTGGCAGCCAATTTTGTAATTCTCTTAAAGCGCCTACACGTTGAAAGGGGAATATAAACAATATTATGGTAAATATTAAAAAAAAAATTCTATTCCATATACATATGTGTTTCATATTTTTTTCCGGGAATCATCAGTGTAGGAAATGACTGTTTTGCCGGTCGCACGATTCGAACTCCAAACCCAAGTCACCTTTAACTGTTACAAAATTAAAATCATCCAATACATAGAAAATAAAATGCCGTACAATATTTTACATGTTCCTTAACAACAAATTCTATGAACATAAACTAATAGTTTGAAGTGAAAACGTGGAACTGCTATCCGATCGAGACATTGTGTTATTAAGCCGAGACAGAATCGGACATACACGTCTATTAGATTTACTCAAAGCGGAAGCTGTTTCTCTGTGCGCCTTCTGTAACCAACAACTTATAGTCAAACAGCAGTGCAGAGACGAATGTTAAAGTACAGCAGACTTGAGGGGAATTACCTTGAAAGGTGAAATCATGTTGTTTGTTGTTTGGAATTGGTTTGGTCTGCTTTTTGCTGTTTTATTTTACGGCATATCAACCCTTTACGGGTAATTTCATGCTGAATACAGTCATTTTGGTAAAAGTGTTCAAGTTTCAAGTTCTTTATATTCACGATGTTTATTTTATTTGTTTTTTACGGCATATCAACCCTTTACGGGTAATTTAATGCTGAATACAGTCATTTTGGTAAAAGTGTTCAAGTTTCAAGTTCTTTATATTCACGATGTTTATTTTAATTGTTTTTTTTACGGCATATCAACCCTTTACGGGTAATTTCATGCTGAATACAGTCATTTTGGTAAAAAGTGTTCAATTTCAAGTTCTTTATATTCACGATGTTTATTTTAATTGTTTTTTTACGGCATATCAACCCTTTACGGGTAATTTCATGCTGAATACAGTCATTTTGGTAAAAGTGTTCAAGTTTCAAGTTCTTTATATTCACGATGTTTATTTTAATTGTTTTTACGGCATATCAACCCTTTACGGGTAATTTCATGCTGAATACAGTCATTTTGATAAAAGTGTTCAAGTTTCAAGTTCTTTATATTCACGATGTTTATTTTAATTGTTTTTTTACGGCATATCAACCCTTTACGGGTAATTTCATGCTGAATACAGTCATTTTGGTAAAAGTGTTCAAGTTTCAAGTTCTTTATATTCACGATGTTTATTTTAATTGTTTTTTTACGGCATATCAACCCTTTACGGGTAATTTCATGCTGAATACAGTCATTTTGGTAAAAGTGTACATGTTTCAAGTTCTTTATATTCACGATGTTTATTTTAATTGTTTTTACGGCATATCAACCCTTTACGGGTAATTTCATGCTGAATACAGTCATTTTGGTAAAAGTGTTCAAGTTTCAAGTTCTTTATATTCACGATGTTTATTTTAATTGTTTTTTTACGGCATATCAACCCTTTACGGGTAATTTCATGCTGAATACAGTCATTTTGGTAAAAGTGTACATGTTTCAAGTTCTTTATATTCACGATGTTTATTTTAATTGTTTTTACGGCATATCAACCCTTTACGGGTAATTTCATGCTGAATACAGTCATTTTGGTAAAAGTGTTCAAGTTTCAAGTTCTTTATATTCACGATGTTTATTTTAATTGTTTTTTTACGGCATATCAACCCTTTACGGGTAATTTCATGCTGAATACAGTCATTTTGGTAAAAGTGTACATGTTTCAAGTTCTTTATATTCACGATGTTTATTTTAATTGTTTTTACGGCATATCAACCCTTTACGGGTAATTTCATGCTGAATACAGTCATTTTGGTAAAAGTATTCAAGTTTCAAGTTCTTTATATTCACGATGTTTATTTTAATTGTTTTTTACGGCATATCAACCCTTTACGGGTAATTTAATGCTGAATACAGTCATTTTGGTAAAAGTATTCAAGTTTCAAGTATTTTATATTCACGATGTTTATTTTAATTGTTTTTTACGGCATATCAACCCTTTACGGGTAATTTCATGCTGAATACAGTCATTTTGGTAAAAGTGTTCATGTTTCAAGTTCTTTATATTCACGATGTTTATTTTAATTGTTTTTTACGGCATATCAACCCTTTACGGGTAATTTAATGCTGAATACAGTCATTTTGGTAAAAGTGTTCAAGTTTAAAGTTCTTTATATTCACGTTGTTTATTTTATTTGTTTTTTTACGGCATATCAACCCTTTACGGGTAATTTCATGCTGAATACAGTCATTTTGGTAAAAGTGTTCAAGTTTCAAGTTCTTTATATTCACGATGTTTATTTTAATTGTTTTTACGGCATATCAACCCCTTACGGGTAATTTCATGCTGAATACAGTCATTTTGGTAAAAGTGTTCAAGTTTCAAGTTCTTTATATTCACGATGTTTATTTTAATTGTTTTTACGGCATATCAACCCCTTACGGGTAATTTCATGCTGAATACAGTCATTTTGGTAAAAGTGTTCAAGTTTCAAGTTCTTTATATTCACGATGTTTATTTTAATTGTTTTTACGGCATATCAACCCCTTACGGGTAATTTCATGCTGAATACAGTCATTTTGGTAAAAGTGTTCAAGTTTCAAGTTCTTTATATTCACGATGTTTATTTTAATTGTTTTTACGGCATATCAACCCTTTACAGGTAATTTCATGCTGAATACAGTCATTTTGGTAAAAGTGTTCAAGTTTCAAGTTCTTTATATTCACGTTGTTTATTTTAATTGTTTTTACGGCATATCAACCCCTTACGGGTAATTTCATGCTGAATACAGTCATTTTGGTAAAAGTGTTCAAGTTTCAAGTTCTTTATATTCACGTTGTTTATTTTAATTGTTTTTACGGCATATCAACCCCTTACGGGTAATTTCATGCTGAATACAGTCATTTTGGTAAAAGTGTTCAAGTTTCAAGTTCTTTATATTCACGATGTTTATTTTAATTGTTTTTACGGCATATCAACCCCTTACGGGTAATTTCATGCTGAATACAGTCATTTTGGTAAAAGTGTTCAAGTTTCAAGTTCTTTATATTCACGATGTTTATTTTAATTGTTTTTACGGCATATCAACCCTTTACGGGTAATTTAATGCTGAATACATTCATTTTGGTAAAAGTGTTCATGTTTCAAGTTCTTTATATTCACGTTGTTTATTTTAATTGTTTTTTACGGCATATCAACCCTTTACGCGTAATTTCATGCTGAATACAGTCATTTTGGTAAAAGTGTTCAAGTTTCAAGTTCTTTATATTCACGATGTTTATTTTAATTGTTTTTACGGCATATCAACCCCTTACGGGTAATTTCATGCTGAATACAGTCATTTTGGTAAAAGTGTTCAAGTTTCAAGTTCTTTATATTCACGATGTTTATTTTAATTGTTTTTACGGCATATCAACCCCTTACGGGTAATTTCATGCTGAATACAGTCATTTTGGTAAAAGTGTTCAAGTTTCAAGTTCTTTATATTCACGATGTTTATTTTAATTGTTTTTACGGCATATCAACCCTTTACAGGTAATTTCATGCTGAATACAGTCATTTTGGTAAAAGTGTTCAAGTTTCAAGTTCTTTATATTCACGATGTGTATTTTAATTGTTTTTTTACGGCATATCAACCCTTTACGGATAATTTCATGCTGAATACAGTCATTTTGGTAAAAGTGTTCATGTTTCAAGTTCTTTATATTCACGATGTTTATTTTAATTGTTTTTTACGGCATATCAACCCTTTACGGGTAATTTCATGCTGAATACAGTCATTTTGGTAAAAGTGTTCAAGTTTCAAGTTCTTTATATTCACGATGTTTATTTTAATTGTTTTTACGGCATATCAACCCCTTACGGGTAATTTCATGCTGAATACAGTCATTTTGGTAAAAGTGTTCAAGTTTCAAGTTCTTTATATTCACGATGTTTATTTTAATTGTTTTTACGGCATATCAACCCCTTACGGGTAATTTCATGCTGAATACAGTCATTTTGGTAAAAGTGTTCAAGTTTCAAGTTCTTTATATTCACGATGTTTATTTTAATTGTTTTTACGGCATATCAACCCCTTACGGGTAATTTCATGCTGAATACAGTCATTTTGGTAAAAGTGTTCAAGTTTCAAGTTCTTTATATTCACGATGTTTATTTTAATTGTTTTTACGGCATATCAACCCCTTACGGGTAATTTCATGCTGAATACAGTCATTTTGGTAAAAGTGTTCAAGTTTCAAGTTCTTTATATTCACGATGTTTATTTTAATTGTTTTTACGGCATATCAACCCTTTACAGGTAATTTCATGCTGAATACAGTCATTTTGGTAAAAGTGTTCAAGTTTCAAGTTCTTTATATTCACGTTGTTTATTTTAATTGTTTTTACGGCATATCAACCCCTTACGGGTAATTTCATGCTGAATACAGTCATTTTGGTAAAAGTGTTCAAGTTTCAAGTTCTTTATATTCACGTTGTTTATTTTAATTGTTTTTACGGCATATCAACCCCTTACGGGTAATTTCATGCTGAATACAGTCATTTTGGTAAAAGTGTTCAAGTTTCAAGTTCTTTATATTCACGATGTTTATTTTAATTGTTTTTACGGCATATCAACCCTTTACGGGTAATTTAATGCTGAATACAGTCATTTTGGTAAAAGTGTTCATGTTTCAAGTTCTTTATATTCACGTTGTTTATTTTAATTGTTTTTTACGGCATATCAACCCTTTACGCGTAATTTCATGCTGAATACAGTCATTTTGGTAAAAGTGTTCAAGTTTCAAGTTCTTTATATTCACGATGTTTATTTTAATTGTTTTTACGGCATATCAACCCCTTACGGGTAATTTCATGCTGAATACAGTCATTTTGGTAAAAGTGTTCAAGTTTCAAGTTCTTTATATTCACGATGTTTATTTTAATTGTTTTTACGGCATATCAACCCCTTACGGGTAATTTCATGCTGAATACAGTCATTTTGGTAAAAGTGTTCAAGTTTCAAGTTCTTTATATTCACGATGTTTATTTTAATTGTTTTTACGGCATATCAACCCTTTACAGGTAATTTCATGCTGAATACAGTCATTTTGGTAAAAGTGTTCAAGTTTCAAGTTCTTTATATTCACGATGTGTATTTTAATTGTTTTTTACGGCATATCAACCCTTTACGGGTAATTTCATGCTGAATACAGTCATTTTGGTAAAAGTGTTCAAGTTTCAAGTTCTTTATATTCACGATGTTTATTTTAATTGTTTTTACGGCATATCAACCCCTTACGGGTAATTTCATGCTGAATACAGTCATTTTGGTAAAAGTGTTCAAGTTTCAAGTTCTTTATATTCACGATGTTTATTTTAATTGTTTTTACGGCATATCAACCCCTTACGGGTAATTTCATGCTGAATACAGTCATTTTGGTAAAAGTGTTCAAGTTTCAAGTTCTTTATATTCACGATGTTTATTTTAATTGTTTTTACGGCATATCAACCCTTTACAGGTAATTTCATGCTGAATACAGTCATTTTGGTAAAAGTGTTCAAGTTTCAAGTTCTTTATATTCACGTTGTTTATTTTAATTGTTTTTACGGCATATCAACCCCTTACGGGTAATTTCATGCTGAATACAGTCATTTTGGTAAAAGTGTTCAAGTTTCAAGTTCTTTATATTCACGTTGTTTATTTTAATTGTTTTTACGGCATATCAACCCCTTACGGGTAATTTCATGCTGAATACAGTCATTTTGGTAAAAGTGTTCAAGTTTAAAGTTCTTTATATTCACGATGTTTATTTTAATTGTTTTTACGGCATATCAACCCCTTACGGGTAATTTCATGCTGAATACAGTCATTTTGGTAAAAGTGTTCAAGTTTCAAGTTCTTTATATTCACGATGTTTATTTTAATTGTTTTTACGGCATATCAACCCTTTACGGGTAATTTAATGCTGAATACAGTCATTTTGGTAAAAGTGTTCATGTTTCAAGTTCTTTATATTCACGTTGTTTATTTTAATTGTTTTTTACGGCATATCAACCCTTTACGCGTTATTTCATGCTGAATACAGTCATTTTGGTAAAAGTGTTCAAGTTTCAAGTTCTTTATATTCACGATGTTTATTTTAATTGTTTTTACGGCATATCAACCCCTTACGGGTAATTTCATGCTGAATACAGTCATTTTGGTAAAAGTGTTCAAGTTTCAAGTTCTTTATATTCACGATGTTTATTTTAATTGTTTTTACGGCATATCAACCCCTTACGGGTAATTTCATGCTGAATACAGTCATTTTGGTAAAAGTGTTCAAGTTTCAAGTTCTTTATATTCACGATGTTTATTTTAATTGTTTTTACGGCATATCAACCCTTTACAGGTAATTTCATGCTGAATACAGTCATTTTGGTAAAAGTGTTCAAGTTTCAAGTTCTTTATATTCACGTTGTTTATTTTAATTGTTTTTACGGCATATCAACCCCTTACGGGTAATTTCATGCTGAATACAGTCATTTTGGTAAAAGTGTTCAAGTTTCAAGTTCTTTATATTCACGATGTTTATTTTAATTGTTTTTACGGCATATCAACCCCTTACGGGTAATTTCATGCTGAATACAGTCATTTTGGTAAAAGTGTTCAAGTTTCAAGTTCTTTATATTCACGATGTTTATTTTAATTGTTTTTACGGCATATCAACCCCTTACGGGTAATTTCATGCTGAATACAGTCATTTTGGTAAAAGTGTTCAAGTTTCAAGTTCTTTATATTCACGATGTTTATTTTAATTGTTTTTTTACTGCATATCAACCCTTTACGGGTAATCTTATGCCAAATCCAGTCATTTTGGTAAAAGTTTTTTATGCTTTAAGTTATAAAGAACTTCAAATATTTATTCATAGATTTTTGTTTTGTTGTTTAGTTTTACGGCATATTAACCATTTTCTGGGTATTCAATGCCGAATCCGGTCATTCTGGTAAAAGTGTTATGCTTCAAGTTCTTTATATCTTCAAATATTTATTCACAGATTTTTTTATTTTTTTTTGAGGAAACTATTTGTTTTTTTTAGCTTTGCAGAACATGATTGAGTTTTGCAAAGGGAAAATAAAAAAAAACAATGACATCAATGTTTGATGCATTTTCAGTCAGGAAGTTGGTATTTTCAGACAGTTTGGAATTGGAGCAAATTGTTTTTTTTGCTTTTCAGACAAACCGGATGCTCCCACGCATTCTGCATATCTTGTTTTCGCTCCTGATTTAGTTGCTTTATCAAATAATCAAACATATTCTCAAATGCCACACGAGCACCATATATACACATCAAACATTGCTGGAATCATTTCACAAAAATAAAAAGTCTTCAGTTTGGCGCAATAAAAAAGAAAACTGCTTCTCGTTTTACTAAAAGCAAATCTAAAGAGATTTAGAACTGTCAATAATCGAAAATAAATTTACCAAAAAAACAAACAACAAATAAACGAATGAGACTTCTCTCGACATTTTAATATCGTTGAAGGCCAACGTGTCCGTTTGTCACTTGTCTTTAAAGAAGATGACTACACTCCAAAAGGCCTGTCTCTAATCAAACATGACAGGCAACAAGATCCGTCAGCAATTCTCATCGAAGCCCGCCCAATCGTCATGCTTTACGCCAGATTATCAATAACTCAAACAAAAAAAAACATGGCAGAACATAAACTTAAAATCAGAATAAATAATAATTTTTCTTTCATTTTCTTTTAAATTCTCATTTCTTTTGTGTTTTTTTTTAAAAATTATTTTTAAATGAGTGTACATCACCCTTCAAAAATGACGGAAAGCATTATGCTTCGCCAGTGTTCACACTTATATTCATATTTCATATTCATATTCATATAAAATAATTTTCGATCAGTGAAGTTAAAGAAAGAAATTTTAAAAAGTGGAAAGGTCTAAAACTGAAAAGTTTTTAAAAAGAACAAAAAAGAAAAACGTATATATCGGTGAAGAAAGAAGAAAGGAAAAATAGAGAAAAAATGTTTCGTTATGAAAATAGAGTGATTGATTTCTTTCCGAATTCATTTCAGACGGCGGAGTTGTCTGACTTGCTGTTTGCGTTCTCCTTTCGTCTAAACACTTGAAATGGTTTTGTCCGGCAATTTTTTACCCGCTAGAATTTTCGTAACGCAATGCATATTTATATAGATAAAAAATATATACACCTTGGTTTTTATTATAGAACTATGATGTGTTTTTTTAAATTTTTTATTCGCTCTTTCTTTCTTTCATTTTGAGGATTTTTTCTTTATTTATTTAAATACAAGTACACCTTCCTTAAAAAGAAAAACTGAAACCAATCATGTTTCGCCAGTGTTCACACTGATATTCTTATTCACATAAAATAACTTCTCAATCGGCGAAGTTAAAGAAAAAAAGAAGAAAGGAAGAATGAAAACGTCCGAAAAAAGAAAAGTCTGAAAAAAGAAAAAAAAAAAGAAAGAAAAAAACGTATAAATGGGTATAGAAAGAAGAAAGGAAAAATGAAGAAAGAAAATGTCTTATTATGGAAATAGAGTGATTGATTTTTTCCGAATGCATTTCAGACGGCGGAGAGTTGTCTAATTTGGTATTTGCTTTCTGTTAAAAAAAAGAAAACTCGTCGTTTCTACAACATCATGAAGATAGGACACTACAACACTACAAACTACGAGAAAACAAATAAAATAAAGGCAAAACCTTTAATCTTTTTTGTTTCATTTTACTTCAGTCGAAGTTCTCAGAAATCAAGGGGCCCCTTCCTGGGTCTAATACTTTACTTCTATATGAGATACATACATATTCGAATATTCTATTAAAGTTCTTTATTTCTCAAACGTTGACTTAGTAAAGAAGTTAAGATTATTAATTTTCCTCTCCCGAATTGATCAGTTAACTATGTTATAATATACTTTTTGTGATACCAGATCCAAGGCAAGAATTCATCTAGTCTGGTGGAGTATCCATCTAAGTGATGTTACTTGAGGTAACATCACTCGGAGAAGGTGCACCATTCCTTGTATGAACAAGTGTATAGCCATGCTGAGGGGATCTTATTTGTGCTGCGAATACTATGTTATGCGGAATATTTGGTCAGGGTTTACGTGTAGGGTCAAATATTCGCATGTCACGTTGTCCTGACACACCTTTGTGCAGAGAGACCGAAGACACTAGAGGATGATGTCTAGTAGGAAATTCAAACTCTCCTATGTATGTGTGTCTGTCAGTGTGACAAAGTAATGGAACAGTATTATATATTTTGAGACCCACGCAGGACACAAGAAAGGAAAAAAATCGTTATTCTTAAGTTTGAAATACTGTTTTCACGATTTGAAATAATGAAGTTATTTCCTGTTCATGTTAGAACGACGCAGCGAGCGATGGTGGAAGGCTAGAGGTCAATCACTGTCGCTGGTGTCATTATTACGAAATGTTGGCAATGACAGCCGAAGAAACCGTGAAGTTGCGTCCTAGCCGGTCACTTGAGAAGTTGCGGTCGCTTATTGCAAGATAAAACCGTCCGAGCGGGACTCCAGTAAGTAATGTGGGGCAAGATAAGTGGAATTAAACCAGGCAGTGCCAATTAATATAATTCGCGATAATTTCGATTTTACTGAATAGTGATTCAGATTTAAAAGAGATTTTGAGAGTTTTCCAGCGATTGTTTGTCCGACAAGAATTGCTTTACTTTACCCGGAGAAGAACCACAACCTCAATCAGTGAAAGGGTTTTGTTATTGTAACTACAAATTTTTACGGAAATATATTCTTATTTTTCATATTAGGAATATTTTTATCGAATTTTGTATACATCGCTTGTTTTGGATGTATTTCTCATCCCTCAGTTGATGTCCAGTTCTCTGTTCGACTCCGGATCCAGACTTCTGATCAATCAACAAACGTGGGGGGGGGCAGTCCGATCAAAGGAAAACACTACGACACCACCAGTTTTCTTTAGAGTAGTGGAAACTTCGTCAACGCAACTTTCCGAACATACGGCGAAAGCCGTTGACGCCACATTAACCAACCAAAGAGGTATTAACCCCGGATACGGGTGGAAGCGACCGAGCTTGAGGGCTACAATATTGGTTGAGCAAGAAATTATGGTACATTCTCTTGGTGCCCTGGCCGAAGATCAAGGTTACATTATTAGTGTTCCGTGACCAGCTTCATGGTCACATTATTGTCGACATGTACCAGGATAGTGGAAAATTGTGTTATTTCTGTGCCGTGGTCAGCTTCATCGGATATATATATATATATGTATATATATATATATATATATATATACGTTTTTTTTTGTTCTTTTTAAAAAATTTCCAGTTTGAGACCCTTCCATTTTTTTTTAATTTCTTTCTTTAATTTCACCGATCGAAAATTATTTTATATGAATATGAATATAAGTGCGAACACTGGTGAAGCATAATGCTTTCCGTCATTTTTGAATGATTATGTACATTTAAAAATAAATTTTTTAAAAAAACACAAAACAAATGAGAATTTTAAAAAATGAGGATATATATATATATAAATATATAAACATATATATATAATGTACATGCATATAATTATAAATATCTGTTTTTATCTACATACGTATACGTTTCATCCTTACGAGAATCGGCAGTGTAGAGAAGAATTATTCACACCGGTCGCCGGACTCGAACTCCGGAACATGAGTCATATTTCAAATTCAAATTTCGACGTCTTAGCCCATACGGCCATCATCAACAACCCGATAAATCAGCGAGAGATTAATCTTATACAAAAGCAGCCGTTGTAAAGTATTTTAATATTGAAAGGAACATGCACTGAAGCAACGATAACAGCTGTGTTAATACTACTTACTACAGAGCCCAGCCTAGATTTTGGGGGCGACAAAAGTCAACTATATATATATATATATATATATATATATATATATATATATATATATATAGTGTGTAGATTTCAATTTTGTGTTGGGAATCTGAATAACAGAGCTCAATGTAATTTAAACAGAGCAAAACAGAATTATAAAAAAGAAAAACTATACACACATTAAGGTTGTACACATAATAACTTATTTCGACCCCTTTAATTAGGTCTCCTTATTATTTAAGGTGTACAACCTTAATGTGTGTATAGTTTTTCTTTTTTATAATTCTATATATATATATATATATATATATATATATAAATGCAACGGTAATATTGTATATATATATATATATATATATATATATATATATATATATATATATATATATATGAAGAGTTCGAATGCAAAACGCGATAAACGCCATTTTCAAAATTGCGAAGCTCTTACGACAAAAAAGTGTTGCCTTTCAATACCCTACCACACCACTAAATCCTGTTTTATATAATATGATAGTGACATCTTTTTTCTTTGCTTTCAATGAAATTTTGCTTTTAATCGAAGTCTAGTTTTGATATGTTTATCGTTTAATTGTTTTATATCTTAATTTAAAGTAATAGGATGTATCGTGTTTTGTATTCGAACTCTTCATATATATATATATATATATATATATATTTATATATATATATATATATATATATATATATATATATATATATATATATATTTGTTACTTTTATAGATAAATAAATAAATAAATAAATAAATAAATAAATAAATAAATAAATAAATAAATAAATAAATAAATATGTCCTGTAATAGGGACGACTCATTGCATATGATTGTCTATGGCCGAGGGGTTAACACTCTTGACTACGAATCAGTGGCGATTTGTGATCAGAGTTCGCGCCCGCCGACCGTTGAGTATTAGCTTCCTGCACTGACGATTGCGTTAGCATGAAACATCGATGTCTGTAGGTATTAAAATAATTAATATTTATTTATAAATATAATTATCATCCCCCTCCAACAAGGCCAGGCACTCTTGAGTGACTTTAATAACAAGCAGTACACATAGCTACATGCTCGATCCGAACACGTTCGTAGATCACTCTTGCTGCTTGGTAAATATAGCCGCCGACTCGCTATTTACATTTAAATTCCTCTCTAATTGCTAACTAATTGTTTATGGCCGATGGGATAAGACTCTTGACTACGAATCAGTGGCGATTTGTGATAAGGGTTCGCACTCGCCGACCGTTGAGAATTAGCTTCCTGCACTGAAGATTGCGTTAGCATGAAACATCGATGTCTGTAGGTATTACAATAATATATATATATATATATATATATATATATATATATATATATATATTACTGTTTTATATATGCACATACTTGTATTATAAGATAATATATTACGTATTTGCTTTAACAGTTCTCAATACATTGTAGAGCTTAGTGATAGTATTAAAATATATTTACGGTAAGTTAGCTATACTGAAACATGTGTGTTTCATTCTCCAAAGAATTCATAAGACATTTAGCCTGTTAATTTTTTGGGGAAAAAACACAAACGTTTCTGTGACTTCTATACCATTATTATATTGTATACGGTCTACGAATCTTTCCCGTGTTTTTTTGGCAAGATTCGAACCCGCGACCATATTGTCTGTAGTCTAGCGTGTTACTTCCGGTCCAGAAGAACTTGCACAGAATATTTACGATCTTTTATTGCTTTTAAATAATTGTGATTTTTGTTGTTAGCGATAACTGCTGTCGTATTTTTTACTTTCTAAGTGAAGGGAGTTCCTTCCCGTTTCGTACATTATATTGTGTGTGTATATATATATATATAATTATTAATGACAACATATGTATTATCATATGTAGACAATATAATATGTTTAAGGGGAGGGAACTCCCTTCACTTAGGAAGTGAAAAATACGACAGCGGTTATTGCTTACAACAGCGAAAATCTTAACTATTCGATTGTATAGATATATTTGTGTGTCTATCTATTTATCGGCCTTTCTGTCTGTTGTTTCTGTCTATCTTTCTCTCTCTCTCTCTCTCTCTCTCTCTCTCTCTGTTTCTGTCTATCTGCCTCTCTCTTTTTACCCCTCTCTCGGTTTATCACCCCTTCTTTCTCTCCATCACTCTGTTTATACCCATTTCCCCCCTCTATCTGACTCCCTCTCTCTTTTTCTCTCTGGTTCTCTCTATATCTCTCTCTCTGTTTCTGTCTATCTTTTTCACTCTCTTTCCTCCCTCTCTCTCTCACTCTCCCCCCCCCTCTCTCTCTCTCTCTTTGTTTCTGTCTATCTGCCTCTCTCTTTTTTCCCCTCTCTCTATTTATTAACCCTTCTTTCTCTCCAACTCTCTGTGTGTACCCATTGTTTCTCTCTATCTGACTCCCTCTTTCTTTTTTCTCTATCTCCTTCATTGCATCAACATGCCCGTGAATATCGATAAGGCTTAAAAGTAAATGAATGGGGATCATGACCCACGCGGTTCGTTGATCAAGAATTTTGTTTTCTAATAAAAATCAGCAGCGAATTTATTTGCAGACACGAATATCAGCGCTCTGTTCATGGAGATATGCACACACATGAACACACAGATCCACATAATTACATATACGAAAAGACACAGAATGAGACAAAAAATGACACCGACCTATATATACCTACACGAACAGACGTAAGGTATCCAGTATGATTCGTTTTTAAACAAATGTATGTAGAGTGAACTGTGAGCAAAAAACAATAAAATATATAAATTAGTATGTCACTGACTTTTTTTCATTATTCTATGTTCATTGGTTAACGATTTAGTAGAAGGTTAATTTGTAAGAAATGTACCTGTTTCTACCGGAACAAATAATTACAATGGAGAAAGGAAACGGAACTAGAAAAAGGCTCACATCAACTGATAAAGATGATAGGTTCTCTAAAAATTATTACTCGTGAAAAAATTACAATAAAAACATCATAAATTTGCTTACAGATGTCCAAGCAAGGACTAATCGGCAAAACATTGAGTTACAGATTGTTGTACTTTATTGTTTCGCTTTTATGTTCTAGTAAGCTTTTTTCTGCGCGCACACATTATAATATATATATATATATATATATATATATATATATATATATATATATATATATATATATATTTGTTATTGTTTATTTATCTATGGACGTATACGTTTCGTCTCTTTTCAATAAAGACTCATCAGCATAGAAGTATGACTATTCACTACCATTCGAAACCCTGGATTACAAGTATTTTTCAACCCAAATCCAACGTCACTAACCGATAGGTCAATTCTGAACAGCTTATAAACAATGATAATTTTAACACATATAAAGCGGCGAGACATACAGGCATTCGACTTCGATAAGTGAAGGAATGATGCATATAAAGCAAGTGACGTCACGCTGTGTTAGTACTACCATTTACAGTGCTCTACTTTTTAACGAGGAGCTTCAAATATAAATATTTGTTATTGTTTATTTATCTATAGACGTATACGTGTCGTCTCTTTTCAATCAAGATATATACATACATATATATGTATGTATGTATGTATATATATATATATATATATATATATATCACTGAAGAAGGCTTATAAGTTCGAAAATTTTGAATTCAAACAATTTTTTTTTCATTTATTTGAAAAAAAATCTCGCATCGTGATTTTTCATATATATATATATATATATATATATATATATATATATATCCTTTACAAGCGGAAATATTGGGGAATATTTATTAATTGATGTGCAATACCTATTTTCAAATTTCACAAAAATAGGAAGTATCTGAATTTTTATGAAGGGCTTCCACCACTTTTTATCATTTTCGCATAAAACTAAATCAAACAAAATATAACCCACATTACGACCCGTACGCCTAACAGATGTGTCCCAAAAATTCATAACGATTGGTTAATTAGTTTTGGAGTTAATCCTGTGCATAGAAATATATAAACATATACATATACCTAACTGAAGCATTCATCTTTCTTCCCGAAGGAAATCATCAGGAGAGATAGCTGTCGTTGATTTTATTATCTAAAGATTTTAAGTTCGAACCCTGGTGTCAGCAGTGATACTATTTTCCTTAAGACACGCCAGACAGTTGCTGGAGCAAGCTGAAGTTCCCTGCTGGCTCTTCTCACTGATTTATGGGGGCTCCGCTGAAAGGCTGTCCGAACTTGCTCAACTGCATCTTCTGAAGTTGAAGGGCGACCTGTTCGCTTACTTGGGCACAAACACCCATCTTTCACAAATTTAGCATGCCATCTGACAATGGATTTCCTTTCAGGGGCTTCTTTTTTAAATTTCCTGCGAAATGCACGCTGAACACATGTCCACGATTCAGTCTTTGCAAATTGGAGGACGCAAAATGCCTTGTCTTGTTTAGAGAACGCCATTACTGCACCTGGAAAGATAACACGAAAATCATTAGTATGACCAAAAACTTGATTAAGCAAGCTTTAAAATGGCACCAGTTTCATTTTTCTACCTGGAATAGTTCATGAGATATACGCATTTGTAATGTTCCCAAGACTTTTGAAACACCCTGTATATTAGTTGGCACGAAAACACTATTTGTTGTTCTCTTATAGTGTTAGCATTTGAAAGCTAACAATGTTTGGACAATAATATTTTAATGTCCGTTTTTATTTTAGCCGATGACATTTATTATGCTGTAAACGCAAGTGCTTACCGTGTATTCTCTCCGTATAAAATGTCAAACAGGTACGACGCAGGAAGTGATTGAAACTTGTTTTATTGTTGAAGTACATACAACCGAGTATAAAATAAGAATTATGTTTCTTTAAATCATTGTCGACAAAACCACTTAAACTTTTCAATCACGCACCGGATATATTTATAAGTAACCTAACCTTCACAGGTAACATGAATTGGAACAAATACATTGAAGACATTGCCAAGGCTGCAGCAAAGAAGGTGGGTTCCCTCTACCGTGCTAGTAAACTCCTCACACCTGACATTATCCTGTATCTCTACAAAGCCACCATCCGCCCACGCATGGAGTATTATTGCCACATCTGGGCTGGTGCATCATCTACTAGTCTCTCCCTCCATGACAAGGTCCAAAAAATAGTCGCCAACCTAATAGGTCCCTCACTGTCAACCAAGCTCCAGTCCCTGTCCCATCGCCGCAATGTAGCATCCTTATGTTTGTTTTACAAATACTTCAATGGATTATGCTCCGATGAACTGGCTACTCTGGTGCCCCCTCGACGTAAATCCACTAAACCAACTCGACAATCAGCTAAATCCCATCCATTCACTGTGGAGGTCCCCAGATGCCGGAGACCTTTCTACTCAAATAACTGCTTTCCTCGTGCTGCTGGCCTCTTGAACCCCCCTCCCTGCCCCCTGTTTCCCCGACGGTACTGACATGCATAAATTTAAAACTAATGTAAACAGACATCTCGCAGCGCAGATCCCAATTTAGGTTGACCCCCCCCCCCCAAACCGTCTCCCTTTTTTTCTCAGTAGCCCCTTACGTCTACAGTGCGGTCTGCCTTGTTTAGGGTGAACTATGGTAATTTTTTTTAAATACTTACCGTTCAGATGGTTTAATTATATTTTATTTTAATTAAGATGGTTTAATTATCTTTTATTCTACTTGTATACACGCCAAACAAAGCATATTGCACTGAAGCGCAAGGGGCTACTGTTGTAGGGGTCAGGTTGATAGCAGCTCCAATCTGGTTCTCCCTTCGAAGACATTCACGACACGAATCCGTTTCTTTACCATTACTGCAAACAACTCCCCTTTCCTTTTTCGTGTTGTTAGCATTAAACGGAATTTCCACAAACATAGCTTTTTCCCCCACAAACACATTACCTTATATTGAACACAATACCACGGGACTGCTTATCCGAAAACTACAACATGGTCGTCTTTAAGCGAAAATTAGGAGAGTAGAAAGTATTCCTTGGGTTTACTTTCGGCAACCTCGTAACTCTCGCTTCCTTTATTTTGTCCTTTATTCCTCACATTCTATGAGCAATGTTTCTGACAAAGGAGAAAGAATTGATGTTTTTTGGGTCGGAATCTATCCATCTAACACTTATCGTTGGCTAATTTTTGATCTTCAAGTAGCATATATTTTGATCCCTTTACATCAAGTGGATTCATGCCTTGTCTGGAGCGATTTCCATTTAAAAGATCCAATGTCAACAAAGTCTTGTCCTAAACCGTATTGATCAATAATAAAATTCTGTTCATTCCGTTCAACATTTTTTATCCTCTCATAATATTCTTCATAATTCAACTGAAATCCATCCATCTCATTAACTTCTATCCTCAAGTGACTTGTGCCCTTGATGAGTGGTGCTTTATTAGTAAAAAAAATATATTTGTAATTAACATAAATTTTAAAAAAAGTCTACATGAGAAACTTATCTGTAATCTGGGGCGGTATCTATTCGACCAATTACAAAAATACTTTATTAATGCATGGTGGGGCATGAAGATCTCCAATATTTTAAATGAATGAAACAAAATCAATTGTTTTAATTGATTTACCAAAAAATCCTGTGCATAGAAATATATGATGGACTCTCCCGTCGATTTCGACGTATGAGTTCCACGCCAGGGGCTGCCCGCGCATGTAAGTGTAATTGCAAGAGTTGCACAATCCCCAACAACACCTCTCCTGAGTCGACACTGCTTGATACCAATGGCAAATAGTTCAAGACGACTGGAAACAATGCCGAGATAAGCAGAGAGCACATACAGCACCTGGTATTCCCAAATGGTCACCCATTTAGTACTGGCCAGGCTCAACGTGGTTGTGCCGTATATAGAAATATATAAACATATACATATACCGAACTGAAGCATTCATGTTTCTTCCCGAAGGAAATCATCAGGCGAGATAGCTGTCGTTGATTTTATTATCTAAAGATTTAAGTTCGAACCCTGGTGTCAGCAGTCATACCATTTATATATTAGTTGACAGGAAAACACTTTTTGTTCTCTTATAAAATAAGCATGTCTGATAAATGACGGCCTATGTTTGTGTTACATTCGAATGAACTAACTGTCCATAATGAATTAGTTATGGACAAAATGAATTAGTTATGGACAAAATGATAAAATGATTCGTAAGTTTTTAGATGCGGATTCATAATTTGTATTATTAAACACTACATCAACAAGATGATAATAGTAATTCGAATAATCCAAAATGATACATAGACTAAGTATGAAACTGAACACATTTATTGACGCCAAGGATGAACATTGGTAATCCCTGATCTCCCTGCTGATAGGGGATAACTCTAGACCCTGCAAACCTGACCTAACAGAAAAGAAAATATATTTTAAATCATATATAAACACACATCAAATTAAATAAACGTTTCATACTTCTGGCAAAAGTGCATTAACTCGTAGCACCGCCAGTGAGACCCGTTGGACAAAATGAATTAGTTATGGACAAAATGATAAAATGATTCGTAAGTTTTTAGATGTGGATTCATAATTTGTATTATTAAACACTACATCAACAAGATGATAATAGTAATTCGAATAATCCAAAATGATGCATAGACTAAGTATGAAACTGAACACATTTATTGAAGTCATTTCCAAGTAAGGATGAAGATTGGTAATCCGTTTGGTTCGTCCAGACACGTGTTCAAATCTCTGGTGTCATGGCTGCCTTTCTTCTTGTTCTCTTACACTATCATCTAACGAAAGGGGTCGGTAACTGAGGGGACGCAACCCTGATCTCCCTGCTGATAGGGATAACTCAAGTAAAAAAATATTTAGCTTCTTAAAGGCAAAATATTTCGGTGCGCAGGGATGGATATTTTTTTCAGCCCCCATGTTGGTGAAAGCATTACCACCCCTTTCTGTTTTTATGGGGTCATTCTTTAACAAAGACAGAAATCCAGCCAATAACCATAAGGAACGCAATTTAAGAAAGGGCCAATAACCTCAGAAGTCTCCACTGCCACTGGATAAAATTTTTTTTAATCTCGTATGTCTCAAGTGACAGATCCAAATTCTTTTGGAAATTATTCTGAGGAGTATTGTAAATAAAAAGTGGCAGACATCACCGAAGACATCAATTTTAATGAAGATATCGATTAAGGCAAATCCTTATTGTATGCCCCCAAGTTTAAAGCCTAAAATACTGTAAAATATAAGAATGTGTTATATTATGATAAACTAACAATGAATTAATTATGGACAAAAAATGTTTCGGAATTCTTTAGACGACAATTAATAATTTCTTCAGATAATAATAGTAATCCGAATAATCCAAAATGATACATAGACTAAGTATGAAACTGAACACATTTATTGACGCCAAGGATGAACATTGGTAATCCCTGATCTCCCTGCTGATAGGGGATAACTCTAGATCCTGCAAACCTGACCTAACAGAAAAGAAAATATATTTTAAATCATATATAAACACACATCAAATTAAATAAACGTTTCATACTTCTGGCAAAAGTGCATTACCTCGTAGCACCGCCAGTGAGACCCGTTGGACAAAATGAATTAGTTATGGACAAAATGATAAAATGATTCGTAAGTTTTTAGATGCGGATTCATAATTTGTATTATTAAACACTACATCACCAAGATGATAATAGTAATTCGAATAATCCAAAATGATACATAGACTAAGTATGAAACTGAACACATTTATTGAAGTCATTTCCAAGTAAGGATGAAGATTGGTAATCCGTTTGGTTCGTCCAGACACGTGTTCAAATCTCTGGTGTCATGGCTGCCTTTCTTCTTGTTCTCTTACTGACCCCTTTCGTAAGATGATAGTGTGACTGAGCGAATGCAACCCTGATCGCCCTTCTGATAGGGAATAACTCTAGACCCTGCGAACCTTCTTAAGTTACCGGGCCTAACAGAAAAGAAAATATATTTTAAATCATATATAAACACACATACCATTAAATAAACGTTTCATACTTCTGTCGAAAGTTATATTATCATGAACTAACAATGAATTAATTATGGACAAAAATGTTTCGGAATTCTTTAGACGACAATTGATAATTTCTCTAGGTAATAATAGTAATTCGAATAATCCAAAATGACACATAGACTAAGTATGTAACTGAACACATTTATTGACGCCAAGGATGAACATTGGTAATCCCTGATCTCCCTGCTGATAGGGGATAACTCTAGACCCTGCAAACCGGACCTAACAGAAAAGAAAATATATTTTAAATCATATATAAACACACATCACATTAAATAAACGTTTCATACTTCTGGTAAAAGTGCATTACCCTGTAGCACCGCCAGTGAGACCCGTTGCAGGAACCACTCTTTTGCGAGACTCATGCTTTAACAGGAACAACACAATCCCGTCACTCATCTGAAGGAACACATTTGAACGAGAGTCAATAAACCTAGAAGTCTACATTTCCACTAGTGCAAAAAATAAATCTGTTCACAACAGAATAATATTTATTTTTGTTAATCACTGCATCTTGAACCACAGACTCGGGTTCAATTGCGGACCGGATCAAACAGAGTTGAAAATGTGTCACCACCGGTAGCACTCCAAAATCAACGACTTTTATGTATTTTCGGTTACTATCTGGCGTGTCTTGTTTTCTCTTTTTATTTCTGCTGTAACCATATTATCAGCAGTAATTAACACAGGAGTAAAAAATAAATAAATAAATAAATAATTAATCTAATTTAGGTAGAGATTTATTTCTGGTAGCTTTCACATAAATTCTCCTTTTGGTTTTTCCCCAAAGGAATATTGATTTTCAGATAAAGAAAACATGCAATTCTTCATTTCTTCTATTTGGATGCATTTTCCGTGCCTTCAAACCACTCCTATCAATTCCACTTCATTTGTTAGTGTTGTTGTTGTTGTTGTTGTTGTTGTTGGTGGTGGTGGTGGTGGTGGTGGTGTTGTTGTCCCCTTCTTGCTTTTTATTTTGAAAAATAAAGGAAGGTAGATACCCGTTTATACACCTGGGTGTAGTGTTTGCTTACATCACCTTATATTTCTATCTGGTTATCAATTTAAATATTAACTAATCTCATAGTTAATTAACTTCAACGATCTAATGAAAACCTGCGTGCCAACTGTACTATACGGAATGACATTTTCGTTACTAAAAAAAGTTATTTACTTCGCTATTCTCTTGGAACTACTGGTAAAAACGATAGTGTATTTCTCACTGTTTTTTTAATTCTTCTCCCTCTTCTTCTTTTTCTTCTTCTTCTTCATTGCTGACTGTTCTGCGTGCGTAATCCCTTAGTTTCTCTTTGTCGTAGTCTCTTTCCTTTTCTAGCCGCTGCTGCATTGATTCTTACATCTAGTGGTCGCTTCATTAATTCCTACGCATATCTATTCTCCACGGTATGGCCGTTGATCGTCTCTTCAGTGTAGCTAGATAAATAAAACTTCTTCTCGCACAGAAAGGGAGATAAAAGACTCTGCTGAAAGTTTTAGTCTTAACTTTATTTTGGAGAGAACTAAAAAACACATGAAAAGGAAGAGCCTAGAAATCTATATAACTTCTGATTAATTATTTGGACAATATTACAGTTCACTCGAAAAAATAAATTTATAAACTCGACTGTTTTTTTACACTTGATTCGTGCATGTCTACCCCCCTCCTTCCCTCTCGATCTGAATCAACAGACGCCCTCTCTTTCTCCTTCTTTTCCTTTATGTGTCTACCTTCCTACCACCTCTCCCCTCATTATTTGTTCCTCTTTCCACCTTATATTTTTATTTATTTATTTATTTATTTATTTGCCCTGTTCGTTTCAGATTTTAGATTTTAAATTTTAGATTTTTTGTTTTTTGTTTTTAGATTTTTTAATTTTTTAATTTTTAATTTTAATTTTTTAACGGCCTTAATTTTTGAAATGTTAAATTTCTTTTCTTCTTCTCTTTCTCTATGCCTCCACTTCATTCTCTCCAAATATGATCTGAGGTTAAGATCGGATTCTAACTCTGCCTGATGAGATCTCAGTTTATAGTAACTGTTGATCGATAACATCGACATGCCAGTGTCGCAGATTTTGTACATGTCTGTGTAAATAAAATGATCATATATATATATATATATATATATATATATATATATATATATATATATATATATATATATATATATATCTGTACCAAAAAAACAAACAGAACTTTCGTTCATAGAATATCGTATCTGCAGAGCAAGATACAAGGAGCGTGCTTCCCAACCAACTACAGCATGGTCGTCTTCAAGTCAAGCCGTTCTCTTTAAAAACTAAGTCCTCTTAAGTAATCTTCTTCCCATTCCACCCACTTCTCCTAATCCTCTCATGACGGCGATTATCGTCCAACCAACAATCCTTTTAACTTATCCTCGAGTAGCCCCCTGGCCTAGATAAGCGGTGATCCTTCAGTAAAAAAAGGAGTATTTATTTACATGAAAGAAATAACATTGTAAATAGATATGCTCACATAAGATATTAAACGGACATGTTAGATTTAGTAACAATTTATGATTGTCGTGCTGAAAACAGAATACTGTTGTAGCGAAAGTAAGTAAGTTGTACGCATAGTTTTGCTGACAAATTCCTTGCCATCAACCTCGGGGGATGATGATGCCTGGGGCGGGGAGGGGGATGGACGAGAGGTTGTTAACCGATTGAATACATTGTCGTGGCTGGTTTTGAATTTGATTATTAAGCTCGGAATGTAGATGATAGTTGTTGATAGCTAGAGAATGCAGGTTGGTATTTTGTGACAAACGAAGTGCGCACATACTCAGTGGGACAAGGGACAGGGAGCGAAGTCGTTAGATGACAGAGTTCCAACCAGGGGATCGTTGTGAATTTATCACCTCCCCAATTGGTACCATATATATGAAGTGTGTCTGAAAAGTATCGTAACTATGTGTGCTACGTGTTGTGTGAGCTATAAGCGAAAGCGGGATGAGGGTTAAATTGAGTATTAAGGGTCCTGTTAACTATTTTATTTCTCTTCCTTCCACAAGGTAAGATGTGACACAAGGTCGGCAAAGTGGGGTTTGAAAAGCCAGCGCCCGAGAGGTGAGCACTCTGGCCATTAAAAATATGCTTGGGCAGCCCCGTCGGCATTCCCCGGTAGGGGCGCCTCAGGCAGTAAGCAATAAACTTACTCCTCCGCAAAGAGGGGAGGCAAAGCCTGGGAGGGTGCACCTCCTAGAACTGCACAGGACAAACCAACAGACCGGCGTAAATCAATCCCCGAAGGCCAAGACACTACCAGTCTATGGGGTGCAGTATTCATCGGAACAGATACTACACTTTGATCTTGGCCAGAAGGCCGGTTAAGAGAATGGTCCTGTTTACTATGAATTGACTTTTAACGGTTCTGTCGCGCGCACCTATTTTGATGGGGTTCTATTTATTTTTTTCGTATTGCTACCCGGACTTAGGGTTAGTTATAGATTTAAAGAAGACGTTTGTTTTTTCTGACTTTTAAGTTAAAATTAAATTAAACTTTTATTCTTGTTTAAATCGATTTGAAAATGAGATCTTAGCCCGCCATGTTCATTACTGGACTTTCTAAGCACCTCAGCTAAAAAAAAAATAATGTCTAAATTGTCTCAGTCTAGAAGGATTTCTCCTTTGCTGACGGAGGGCAGATAAGATGGGGTGTAGTATCAGAACAGATACTACGTTTTGCTTCTACACAAAAGGTCAAAATCAGAAACGTAAGTCATCAAAAAACGCCCTTTCTTAACCTTAACAGTAACACTAAGTCCGGGTGGCAATACAGAAAAGACATAAAAAGTATTTCAATATCTGTTTGTCCAACTTATACATGTTTGTGTTGTGGGTCGGCCATTTTGTTTGGTACCGTTCGATTTTTAGTGGCGCTTTAAGCTCAATTTTTCCACGCATTTTTTATGATTGAACATGATATCTTCTATTTACCTGCCCCCAACGAGGGCTGGATGTTACAATAGCTGTAACGACACAAGGGTGCCCCTCATAGCCAAGTGGCCTTCAGTAATTGCGACAAATGTAACCCATAAGCGGTCAATAAGAAATCATCAGTCTGAAATCGTTCTTATTTACTTGCCTCCCCACGAGATGAAAAGTTAGACAAAATGCGGGGAAATCGAATCGCCCCCCAAAAATTCGAACAATAATTGCCAGAACAAATATTATACTTTGATCCTAGCACGAAGGCAGGATTTATGAGCACCCCTCTTATGATAAAAGGTGACACAAGGTCTTTTTATCAGGACATACCCAACTCCCCAAGAGGGTACTATGGCTGAGTGCAAAAATAGCCAAGAAGAAACATCTTGACATTTCCCGATAGGGGCACTTCAGTCAACTGGTATTTAACCGATAACCCCCCAAAAGAGGAGATAATTATTTAGGAATTTTGCATACTAGAATATAAAACATCCCAGGCATTACCTCCTCTACCGTTCGGATTAAGAATGAATGACCCTTAAGAAAATGAAGAACTATAACAACAAGTAGTATGGGTCACCTTTTTAATCTGTAACATAATTTAAATATTAAAATGAAAGATCACTTTTCTATAAAAGATTGAGAATACTTGTGAGTGTAAAAGAAAAACTTCAGAATAGTTACGAGAGTCCAAGAAAAGTGTGAGAATACTTGTGAGTGTAAAAGAAAAACTTCAGAATAGTTACGAGAGTCCAAGAAAAGTGTGAGAATACTTGTGAGTGTAAAAGAAAAAACTTCAGAATAGTTACGAGAGTCCAAGAAAAGTGTGAGAATACTTGTGAGTGTAAAAGAAAAACTTCAGAATAGTTACGAGAGTCCAAGAAAAGTGTGAGAATACTTGTGAGTGTAAAAGAAAAACTTCAGAATAGTTACGAGAGTCCAAGAAAAGTGTGAGAATACTTGTGAGTGTAAAAAAAAACTTCAGAATAGTTACGAGAGTCCAAGAAAAGTGTGAGAATACTTGTGAGTGTAAAAGAAAAACTTCAGAATAGTTACGAGAGTCCAAGAAAAGTGTGAGAATACCTGTGAGTGTAAAAGAAAAACTTCAGAATAGATACGAGAGTCCAAGAAAAGTGTGAGAATACTTGTGAGTGTAAAAGAAAAACTTCAGAATAGTTACGAGAGTCCAAGAAAAGTGTGAGAATACTTGTGAGTGTAAAAGAAAAACTTCAGAATAGATACGAGAGTCCAAGAAAAGTGTGAGAATACTTGTGAGTGTAAAAGAAAAACTTCAGAATAGATACGAGAGTCCAAGAAAAGTGTGAGAATACTTGTGAGTGTAAAAGAAAAACTTCAGAATAGATACGAGAGTCCAAGAAATGTGTGAGAATACTTGTGAGTGTAAAAGAAAAACTTCAGAATAGTTACGAGAGTCCAAGAAAAGTGTGAGAATACTTGTGAGTGTAAAAGAAAAACTTCAGTATAGTTACGAGAGTCCAAGAAAAGTGTGAGAATACTTGTGAGTGTAAAAGAAAAACTTCAGAATAGATACGAGAGTCCAAGAAAAGTGTGAGAATACTTGTGAGTGTAAAAGAAAAACTTCAGAATAGTTACGAGAGTCCAAGAAAAGTGTGAGAATACTTGTGAGTGTAAAAGAAAAACTTCAGAATAGTTACGAGAGTCCAAGAAAAGTGTGAGAATACTTGTGAGTGTAAAAGAAAAACTTCAGAATAGTTACGAGAGTCCAAGAAAAGTGTGAGAATACTTGTGAGTGTAAAAGAAAAACTTCAGAATAGATACGAGAGTCCAAGAAAAGTGTGAGAATACTTGTGAGGGTCAAAGAAAAACTTCAGAATAGTTACGAGAGTCCAAGAAAAGTGTGAGAATACTTGTGAGTGTAAAAGAAAAACTTCAGAATAGATACGAGAGTCCAAGAAAAGTGTGAGAATACTTGTGAGTGTAAAAGAAAAACTTCAGAATAGTTACGAGAGTCCAAGAAAAGTGTGAGAATACTTGTGAGTGTAAAAGAAAAACTTCAGAATAGTTACGAGAGTCCAAGAAAAGTGTGAGAATACTTGTGAGTGTAAAAGAAAAACTTCAGAATAGTTACGAGAGTCCAAGAAAAGTGTGAGAATACTTGTGAGTGTAAAAGAAAAACTTCAGAATAGTTACGAGAGTCCAAGAAAAGTGTGAGAATACTTGTGAGTGTAAAAGAAAAACTTCAGAATAGTTACGAGAGTCCAAGAAAAGTGTGAGAATACCTGTGAGTGTAAAAGAAAAACTTCAGAATAGATACGAGAGTCCAAGAAAAGTGTGAGAATACTTGTGAGTGTAAAAGAAAAACTTCAGAATAGTTACGAGAGTCCAAGAAAAGTGTGAGAATACTTGTGAGGGTCAAAGAAAAACTTCAGAATAGATACGAGAGTCCAAGAAAAGTGTGAGAATACTTGTGAGTGTAAAAGAAAAACTTCAGAATAGATACGAGAGTCCAAGAAAAGTGTGAGAATACTTGTGAGTGTAAAAGAAAAACTTCAGAATAGATACGAGAGTCCAAGAAATGTGTGAGAATACTTGTGAGTGTAAAAGAAAAACTTCAGAATAGTTACGAGAGTCCAAGAAAAGTGTGAGAATACTTGTGAGTGTAAAAGAAAAACTTCAGTATAGTTACGAGAGTCCAAGAAAAGTGTGAGAATACTTGTGAGTGTAAAAGAAAAACTTCAGAATAGATACGAGAGTCCAAGAAAAGTGTGAGAATACTTGTGAGTGTAAAAGAAAAACTTCAGAATAGTTACGAGAGTCCAAGAAAAGTGTGAGAATACTTGTGAGTGTAAAAGAAAAACTTCAGAATAGTTACGAGAGTCCAAGAAAAGTGTGAGAATACTTGTGAGTGTAAAAGAAAAACTTCAGAATAGTTACGAGAGTCCAAGAAAAGTGTGAGAATACTTGTGAGTGTAAAAGAAAAACTTCAGAATAGTTACGAGAGTCCAAGAAAAGTGTGAGAATACTTGTGAGTGTAAAAGAAAAACTTCAGTATAGTTACGAGAGTCCAAGAAAAGTGTGAGAATACTTGTGAGTGTAAAAGAAAAACTTCAGAATAGTTACGAGAGTCCAAGAAAAGTGTGAGAATACTTGTGAGTGTAAAAGAAAAACTTCAGAATAGATACGAGAGTCCAAGAAAAGTGTGAGAATACTTGTGAGTGTAAAAGAAAAACTTCAGAATAGATACGAGAGTCCAAGAAATGTGTGAGAATACTTGTGAGTGTAAAAGAAAAACTTCAGAATAGTTACGAGAGTCCAAGAAAAGTGTGAGAATACTTGTGAGTGTAAAAGAAAAACTTCAGTATAGTTACGAGAGTCCAAGAAAAGTGTGAGAATACTTGTGAGTGTAAAAGAAAAACTTCAGAATAGATACGAGAGTCCAAGAAAAGTGTGAGAATACTTGTGAGTGTAAAAGAAAAACTTCAGAATAGTTACGAGAGTCCAAGAAAAGTGTGAGAATACTTGTGAGTGTAAAAGAAAAACTTCAGAATAGTTACGAGAGTCCAAGAAAAGTGTGAGAATACTTGTGAGTGTAAAAGAAAAACTTCAGAATAGTTACGAGAGTCCAAGAAAAGTGTGAGAATACTTGTGAGTGTAAAAGAAAAACTTCAGAATAGATACGAGAGTGCAAGAAAAGTGTGAGAATACTTGTGAGTGTAAAAGAAAAACTTCAGAATAGTTACGAGAGTCCAAGAAAAGTGTGAGAATACTTGTGAGTGTAAAAGAAAAACTTCAGAATAGATACGAGAGTCCAAGAAAAGTGTGAGAATACTTGTGAGTGTAAAAGAAAAACTTCAGAATAGTTACGAGAGTCCAAGAAAAGTGTGAGAATACTTGTGAGTGTAAAAGAAAAACTTCAGAATAGTTACGAGAGTCCAAGAAAAGTGTGAGAATACTTGTGAGTGTAAAAGAAAAACTTCAGAATAGTTACGAGAGTCCAAGAAAAGTGTGAGAATACTTGTGAGTGTAAAAGAAAAACTTCAGAATAGTTACGAGAGTCCAAGAAAAGTGTGAGAATACTTGTGAGTGTAAAAGAAAAACTTCAGAATAGTTACGAGAGTCCAAGAAAAGTGTGAGAATACCTGTGAGTGTAAAAGAAAAACTTCAGAATAGATACGAGAGTCCAAGAAAAGTGTGAGAATACTTGTGAGTGTAAAAGAAAAACTTCAGAATAGTTACGAGAGTCCAAGAAAAGTGTGAGAATACTTGTGAGGGTCAAAGAAAAACTTCAGAATAGATACGAGAGTCCAAGAAAAGTGTGAGAATACTTGTGAGTGTAAAAGAAAAACTTCAGAATAGATACGAGAGTCCAAGAAAAGTGTGAGAATACTTGTGAGTGTAAAAGAAAAACTTCAGAATAGATACGAGAGTCCAAGAAATGTGTGAGAATACTTGTGAGTGTAAAAGAAAAACTTCAGAATAGTTACGAGAGTCCAAGAAAAGTGTGAGAATACTTGTGAGTGTAAAAGAAAAACTTCAGTATAGTTACGAGAGTCCAAGAAAAGTGTGAGAATACTTGTGAGTGTAAAAGAAAAACTTCAGAATAGATACGAGAGTCCAAGAAAAGTGTGAGAATACTTGTGAGTGTAAAAGAAAAACTTCAGAATAGTTACGAGAGTCCAAGAAAAGTGTGAGAATACTTGTGAGTGTAAAAGAAAAACTTCAGAATAGTTACGAGAGTCCAAGAAAAGTGTGAGAATACTTGTGAGTGTAAAAGAAAAACTTCAGAATAGTTACGAGAGTCCAAGAAAAGTGTGAGAATACTTGTGAGTGTAAAAGAAAAACTTCAGAATAGTTACGAGAGTCCAAGAAAAGTGTGAGAATACTTGTGAGTGTAAAAGAAAAACTTCAGTATAGTTACGAGAGTCCAAGAAAAGTGTGAGAATACTTGTGAGTGTAAAAGAAAAACTTCAGAATAGTTACGAGAGTCCAAGAAAAGTGTGAGAATACTTGTGAGTGTAAAAGAAAAACTTCAGAATAGATACGAGAGTCCAAGAAAAGTGTGAGAATACTTGTGAGTGTAAAAGAAAAACTTCAGAATAGTTACGAGAGTCCACGAAAAGTGTGAGAATACTTGTGAGTGTAAAAGAAAAACTTCAGAATAGATACGAGAGTCCAAGAAAAGTGTGAGAATACTTGTGAGTGTAAAAGAAAAACTTCAGAATAGTTACGAGAGTCCAAGAAAAGTGTGAGAATACTTGTGAGTGTAAAAGAAAAACTTCAGTATAGTTACGAGAATCCAAGAAAAGTGTGAGAATACTTGTGAGTGTAAAAGAAAAACTTCAGAATAGATACGAGAGTCCAAGAAAAGTGTGAGAATACTTGTGAGTGTAAAAGAAAAACTTCAGAATAGTTACGAGAGTCCAAGAAAAGTGTGAGAATACTTGTGAGTGTAAAAGAAAAACTTCAGAATAGTTACGAGAGTCCAAGAAAAGTGTGAGAATACTTGTGAGTGTAAAAGAAAAACTTCAGAATAGTTACGAGAGTCCAAGAAAAGTGTGAGAATACTTGTGAGTGTCAAAGAAAAACTTCAGAATAGATACGAGAGTCCAAGAAAAGTGTGAGAATACTTGTGAGTGTAAAAGAAAAACTTCAGAATAGTTACGAGAGTCCACGAAAAGTGTGAGAATACTTGTGAGTGTAAAAGAAAAACTTCAGAATAGATACGAGAGTCCAAGAAAAGTGTGAGAATACTTGTGAGTGTAAAAGAAAAACTTCAGAATAGTTACGAGAGTCCAAGAAAAGTGTGAGAATACTTGTGAGTGTAAAAGAAAAACTTCAGAATAGTTACGAGAGTCCAAGAAAAGTGTGAGAATACTTGTGAGTGTAAAAGAAAAACTTCAGAATAGTTACGAGAGTCCAAGAAAAGTGTGAGAATACTTGTGAGTGTAAAAGAAAAACTTCAGAATAGTTACGAGAGTCCAAGAAAAGTGTGAGAATACTTGTGAGTGTAAAAGAAAAACTTCAGAATAGTTACGAGAGTCCAAGAAAAGTGTGAGAATACCTGTGAGTGTAAAAGAAAAACTTCAGAATAGATACGAGAGTCCAAGAAAAGTGTGAGAATACTTGTGAGTGTAAAAGAAAAACTTCAGAATAGTTACGAGAGTCCAAGAAAAGTGTGAGAATACTTGTGAGGGTCAAAGAAAAACTTCAGAATAGATACGAGAGTCCAAGAAAAGTGTGAGAATACTTGTGAGTGTAAAAGAAAAACTTCAGAATAGATACGAGAGTCCAAGAAAAGTGTGAGAATACTTGTGAGTGTAAAAGAAAAACTTCAGAATAGATACGAGAGTCCAAGAAATGTGTGAGAATACTTGTGAGTGTAAAAGAAAAACTTCAGAATAATTACGAGAGTCCAAGAAAAGTGTGAGAATACTTGTCAGTGTAAAAGAAAAACTTCAGAATAGTTACGAGAGTCCAAGAAAAGTGTGAGAATACTTGTGAGTGTAAAAGAAAAACTTCAGAATAGTTACGAGAGTCCAAGAAAAGTGTGAGAATACCTGTGAGTGTAAAAGAAAAACTTCAGAATAGATACGAGAGTCCAAGAAAAGTGTGAGAATACTTGTGAGTGTAAAAGAAAAACTTCAGAATAGTTACGAGAGTCCAAGAAAAGTGTGAGAATACTTGTGAGGGTCAAAGAAAAACTTCAGAATAGATACGAGAGTCCAAGAAAAGTGTGAGAATACTTGTGAGTGTAAAAGAAAAACTTCAGAATAGATACGAGAGTCCAAGAAAAGTGTGAGAATACTTGTGAGTGTAAAAGAAAAACTTCAGAATAGATACGAGAGTCCAAGAAATGTGTGAGAATACTTGTGAGTGTAAAAGAAAAACTTCAGAATAGTTACGAGAGTCCAAGAAAAGTGTGAGAATACTTGTGAGTGTAAAAGAAAAACTTCAGTATAGTTACGAGAGTCCAAGAAAAGTGTGAGAATACTTGTGAGTGTAAAAGAAAAACTTCAGAATAGATACGAGAGTCCAAGAAAAGTGTGAGAATACTTGTGAGTGTAAAATAAAAACTTCAGAATAGTTACGAGAGTCCAAGAAAAGTGTGAGAATACTTGTGAGTGTAAAAGAAAAACTTCAGAATAGTTACGAGAGTCCAAGAAAAGTGTGAGAATACTTGTGAGTGTAAAAGAAAAACTTCAGAATAGTTACGAGAGTCCAAGAAAAGTGTGAGAATACTTGTGAGTGTAAAAGAAAAACTTCAGTATAGTTACGAGAGTCCAAGAAAAGTGTGAGAATACTTGTGAGTGTAAAAGAAAAACTTCAGAATAGTTACGAGAGTCCAAGAAAAGTGTGAGAATACTTGTGAGTGTAAAAGAAAAACTTCAGAATAGATACGAGAGTCCAAGAAAAGTGTGAGAATACTTGTGAGTGTAAAAGAAAAACTTCAGAATAGTTACGAGAGTCCACGAAAAGTGTGAGAATACTTGTGAGTGTAAAAGAAAAACTTCAGAATAGATACGAGAGTCCAAGAAAAGTGTGAGAATACTTGTGAGTGTAAAAGAAAAACTTCAGAATAGTTACGAGAGTCCAAGAAAAGTGTGAGAATACTTGTGAGTGTAAAAGAAAAACTTCAGAATAGTTACGAGAGTCCAAGAAAAGTGTGAGAATACTTGTGAGTGTAAAAGAAAAACTTCAGTATAGTTACGAGAGTCCAAGAAAAGTGTGAGAATACTTGTGAGTGTAAAAGAAAAACTTCAGAATAGTTACGAGAGTCCAAGAAAAGTGTGAGAATACTTGTGAGTGTAAAAGAAAAACTTCAGAATAGATACGAGAGTCCAAGAAAAGTGTGAGAATACTTGTGAGTGTAAAAGAAAAACTTCAGAATAGTTACGAGAGTCCAAGAAAAGTGTGAGAATACTTGTGAGTGTAAAAGAAAAACTTCAGAATAGTTACGAGAGTCCAAGAAAAGTGTGAGAATACTTGTGAGTGTAAAAGAAAAACTTCAGAATAGTTACGAGAGTCCAAGAAAAGTGTGAGAATACTTGTGAGTGTAAAAGAGAAACTTCAGAATAGATACGAGAGTCCAAGAAAAGTGTGAGAATACTTGTGAGTGTAAAAGAAAAACTTCAGAATAGTTACGAGAGTCCAAGAAAAGTGTGAGAATACTTGTGAGGGTCAAAGAAAAACTTCAGAATAGATACGAGAGTCCAAGAAAAGTGTGAGAATACTTGTGAGTGTAAAAGAAAAACTTCAGAATAGATACGAGAGTCCAAGAAAAGTGTGAGAATACTTGTGAGTGTAAAAGAAAAACTTCAGAATAGTTACGAGAGTCCAAGAAAAGTGTGAGAATACTTGTGAGTGTAAAAGAAAAACTTCAGAATAGTTACGAGAGTCCAAGAAAAGTGTGAGAATACTTGTGAGTGTAAAAGAAAAACTTCGGAATAGTTACGAGAGTCCAAGAAAAGTGTGAGAATACTTGTGAGTGTAAAAGAAAAACTTCAGAATAGTTACGAGAGTCCAAGAAAAGTGTGAGAATACTTGTGAGTGTAAAAGAAAAACTTCAGAATAGTTACGAGAGTCCAAGAAAAGTGTGAGAATACCTGTGAGTGTAAAAGAAAAACTTCAGAATAGATACGAGAGTCCAAGAAAAGTGTGAGAATACTTGTGAGTGTAAAAGAAAAACTTCAGAATAGTTACGAGAGTCCAAGAAAAGTGTGAGAATACTTGTGAGGGTCAAAGAAAAACTTCAGAATAGATACGAGAGTCCAAGAAAAGTGTGAGAATACTTGTGAGTGTAAAAGAAAAACTTCAGAATAGATACGAGAGTCCAAGAAAAGTGTGAGAATACTTGTGAGTGTAAAAGAAAAACTTCAGAATAGATACGAGAGTCCAAGAAATGTGTGAGAATACTTGTGAGTGTAAAAGAAAAACTTCAGAATAGATACGAGAGTCCAAGAAAAGTGTGAGAATACTTGTGAGTGTAAAAGAAAAACTTCAGTATAGTTACGAGAGTCCAAGAAAAGTGTGAGAATACTTGTGAGTGTAAAAGAAAAACTTCAGAATAGATACGAGAGTCCAAGAAAAGTGTGAGAATACTTGTGAGTGTAAAAGAAAAACTTCAAAATAGTAACGAGAGTCCAAGAAAAGTGTGAGAATACTTGTGAGTGTAAAAGAAAAACTTCAGAATAGTTACGAGAGTCCAAGAAAAGTGTGAGAATACTTGTGAGTGTAAAAGAAAAAACTTCAGAATAGTTACGAGAGTCCAAGAAAAGTGTGAGAATACTTGTGAGTGTAAAAGAAAAACTTCAGAATAGTTACGAGAGTCCAAGAAAAGTGTGAGAATACTTGTGAGTGTAAAAGAAAAACTTCAGTATAGTTACGAGAGTCCAAGAAAAGTGTGAGAATACTTGTGAGTGTAAAAGAAAAACTTCAGAATAGTTACGAGAGTCCAAGAAAAGTGTGAGAATACTTGTGAGTGTAAAAGAAAAACTTCAGAATAGATACGAGAGTCCAAGAAAAGTGTGAGAATACTTGTGAGTGTAAAAGAAAAACTTCAGAATAGTTACGAGAGTCCACGAAAAGTGTGAGAATACTTGTGAGTGTAAAAGAAAAACTTCAGAATAGATACGAGAGTCCAAGAAAAGTGTGAGAATACTTGTGAGTGTAAAAGAAAAACTTCAGAATAGATACGAGAGTCCAAGAAAAGTGTGAGAATACTTGTGAGTGTAAAAGAAAAACTTCAGAATAGATACGAGAGTCCAAGAAAAGTGTGAGAATACTTGTGAGTGTAAAAGAAAAACTTCAGAATAGATACGAGAGTCCAAGAAAAGTGTGAGAATACTTGTGAGTGTAAAAGAAAAACTTCAGAATAGTTACGAGAGTCCAAGAAAAGTGTGAGAATACTTGTGAGGGTCAAAGAAAAACTTCAGAATAGATACGAGAGTCCAAGAAAAGTGTGAGAATACTTGTGAGTGTAAAAGAAAAACTTCAGAATAGATACGAGAGTCCAAGAAAAGTGTGAGAATACTTGTGAGTGTAAAAGAAAAACTTCAGAATAGATACGAGAGTCCAAGAAAAGTGTGAGAATACTTGTGAGTGTAAAAGAAAAACTTCAGAATAGTTACGAGAGTCCAAGAAAAGTGTGAGAATACTTGTGAGTGTAAAAGAAAAACTTCAGAATAGTTACGAGAGTCCAAGAAAAGTGTGAGAATACTTGTGAGTGTAAAAGAAAAACTTCAGAATAGATACGAGAGTCCAAGAAAAGTGTGAGAATACTTGTGAGTGTAAAAGAAAAACTTCAGAATAGTTACGAGAGTCCAAGAAAAGTGTGAGAATACTTGTGAGTGTAAAAGAAAAACTTCAGTATAGTTACGAGAGTCCAAGAAAAGTGTGAGAATACTTGTGAGTGTAAAAGAAAAACTTCAGAATAGTTACGAGAGTCCAAGAAAAGTGTGAGAATACTTGTGAGTGTAAAAGAAAAACTTCAGAATAGATACGAGAGTCCAAGAAAAGTGTGAGAATACTTGTGAGTGTAAAAGAAAAACTTCAGAATAGTTACGAGAGTCCACGAAAAGTGTGAGAATACTTGTGAGTGTAAAAGAAAAACTTTAGAATAGTTACGAGAGTCCAAGAAAAGTGTGAGAATACTTGTGAGTGTAAAAGAAAAACTTCAGAATAGTTACGAGAGTCCAAGAAAAGTGTGAGAATACTTGTGAGTGTAAAAGAAAAACTTCAGAATAGATACGAGAGTCCAAGAAAAGTGTGAGAATACTTGTGAGTGTAAAAGAAAAACTTCAGAATAGATACGAGAGTCCAAGAAAAGTGTGAGAATACTTGTGAGTGTAAAAGAAAAACTTCAGAATAGTTACGAGAGTCCAAGAAAAGTGTGAGAATACTTGTGAGGGTCAAAGAAAAACTTCAGAATAGATACGAGAGTCCAAGAAAAGTGTGAGAATACTTGTGAGTGTAAAAGAAAAACTTCAGAATAGATACGAGAGTTAATAGAAAAGTGTGAGAATACTTGTGAGTGTAAAAGAAAAACTTCAGAATAGATACGAGAGTCCAAGAAAAGTGTGAGAATACTTGTGAGTGTAAAAGAAAAACTTCAGAATAGATACGAGAGTCCAAGAAAAGTGTGAGAATACTTGTGAGTGTAAAAGAAAAACTTCAGAATAGATACGAGAGTCCAAGAAAAGTGTGAGAATACTTGTGAGTGTAAAAGAAAAACTTCAGAATAGTTACGAGAGTCCAAGAAAAGTGTGAGAATACTTGTGAGGGTCAAAGAAAAACTTCAGAATAGATACGAGAGTCCAAGAAAAGTGTGAGAATACTTGTGAGTGTAAAAGAAAAACTTCAGAATAGATACGAGAGTCCAAGAAAAGTGTGAGAATACTTGTGAGTGTAAAAGAAAAACTTCAGAATAGATACGAGAGTCCAAGAAAAGTGTGAGAATACTTGTGAGTGTAAAAGAAAAACTTCAGAATAGTTACGAGAGTCCAAGAAAAGTGTGAGAATACTTGTGAGTGTAAAAGAAAAACTTCAGAATAGTTACGAGAGTCCAAGAAAAGTGTGAGAATACTTGTGAGTGTAAAAGAAAAACTTCAGAATAGATACGAGAGTCCAAGAAAAGTGTGAGAATACTTGTGAGTGTAAAAGAAAAACTTCAGAATAGTTACGAGAGTCCAAGAAAAGTGTGAGAATACTTGTGAGGGTCAAAGAAAAACTCGAGAATACTTACGAGAGTCCAAGAAAAAATCAAGAATACTTGACAGGTTCGAAGGAAAAATCCAAAATACTTACGAAAGTTCAAGAAAAGCTCAAGAATACTTGCGAGATTCAAAGAAAAACCTTCAAAATACTTTGGAGAGTTCAAGAATAACTCAAGAATACTTGATAGGTTCCAAGAGAAACTTCAGAATACTTACGAGAGTTCAAGGTAAGCTCGAGAATACTTGCTAGGTTAAAAAACAACAACTTCAGAATACTCACAAGAGTCCAAGAAAAACTTGAGAATACTTATGAGATTCCAGGAATAACTCAAGAATACCTACAAGACTCCAAGAAAAGCTTGTAAATACTTGCGAGGTTCTAAGAAAAACTCCAGAATACTTAGAAGAGTCCAAGAAAAGCTTGAGAATACATGCGAGTGTAACAGAACAACTTCAGAATAATTACGAAAGTCCACGAAAAACTCAATAATTCTTGAGAGGTTCCAAGAAAAACTCTTGAATACTTACGAGAGCCAAAGGTAAGATGTGGAATACTTGCTAGCTTAAATAAAAAAAACAACTTCAGAATGCTTGCAAGAGTCGAAGAAAAACTTGAGAATACTTGGGAGATTCTAGGAAAAACTCAAGAATACTTACTAGAGTCTAAGAAAAGCTTGTAAATACTTTGCGCTATTAAAAAAAAAACCTCAGAATACTTACAAGAGTCCAAGAAAGGCTTGTAAATACTTGCGAGATTCTTAGAAAACCTCCAGAATACTTACGAGTGTCCAAGAAAAGCTCGAGAATACTTGCGAGTGTAACAGAAAAAACCTTTAGAATACTTAGGAGAGTCCAAGAAAAACTCAATAATAATTGAGAGGTTCCAGGTAAAAATTCTTCAATACTTAGGAGAGTCCAAGGTAAGCTCGAGAATACTTGCTGGGTTAAAGAAAAAACAACTTCAGAATACTTGCAAGAGTTCCAAGAAAAACTACAGATACTTTACAAAACGCCAAGAAAATCTTGAGAATACTTGCGAAGTTCCAAGAAAAACTCCAGAACGCTTAAGAAAATCCAAGAAAAATAGTTACGTGACTCCAAGAACTTTAGAGATATATTGTAATAAGAAAAACCGATGTCGCTAATAAGCACATATTCTAACATTATTTATATAGAGAGAAAGATCAACCACCGTAAGCGAAATATTTATCTTTGTATTATATGTGCCTATTAGCGACACCAAATTTGTGTGTCTTATATTTGTTGTGCAAATATTTAAATATTTAATCGTTATGCGTGCCCCTTTTTTACTTGCCTCCCCGAGAGGGCAAAGTTAGTCACAAAGTTGATTGTTAATATGGGGAATACAGCTCCCCGAAAAGAGGAACAGAACTGTGAGTGAAAATACATGTCGGCACTGTCTCACGAATGTGAGCATCTCAGAAGACCACCAATCTACTCCCCTTCAATCGAAAAAAGGAGGTAATGCCTAGGGGATGGTCTCGTCGTACAGAGTAGATATGATCCGAGCCAAAAGGCCGGATGAAATAGTTGTGCGTCTTTGTTATTAAATATTCGAAAGGGTGCCCATTTCTACTTGCCTCCCCATGGGATTAAAGTTAGAAACTAAATCGATTTTGTATGTGGGGATTTCAGCTCCCCAAAAAGAGGGGATAACAATAAAAATTGAGAACGTTGAGAAGCATTTCTCCTCTCCTGGCTCAGGACAGAACCGATATTTCACTTTGAATTATTTATGTGGACAGAAAATAAAAGATATATGAAATTTATAAATTTTGAAGAAGGTCATCATATGTTTGAGAAGTGCGAGGTCAGAGGTCATCCTCTGTTTATTCTCCTCTTAATTAGCACATGTTGACCCTTTTGTACAAGCATTATTTCTTTCATTCTTTCGTTATTTGTCCATAACTTTTCCTTCATCAATCACCAGAATACCACATTAACCATATGGACTATCCTACTTAAAATATCACCAATAGTTTAAATTGGATTATATATATATATATATATATATATATATATATATATATATATATATATATATATATATATATATATATATATATATATATATATATCGGTGATCTAGCGGGAAATGGTGCGTGGCGTGATTATATATATATATATATATATATATATATATATATATATATATATATATATATATATATAGAGAGAGAGAGAGAGAGAGAGAGAGAGAGAGAGAGAGACTGAAAGGGAGAGAGAAAGAGAGAGAGAGAAGATAAGGGATGAGAATAAAAAATTGTATAAATACAATCTTTATTAAGACATCAGAAATTCAAAGCAAAGAGTTTAATAATCCTTAACCCATGGATTTTCAAAGAAACTCTTTTCATCAGAGGATAAAACTCGGTAATGTAACTGTAAATATTACCGGTAACATTCAACTTTGAAAATTAATACACACACACACATACACACACACACACACACACACATATATATATATATATATATATATATATATATATATATATATATATATATATATATATATATATATATATATATATATATACAAAAAACAAAAAACAAAAGACAAAAGCTTTTGGTTGAGAGGAACGTAAAGTTAGGGTAGTCACTGTGAAGCAAAAAGGGTTGTTATAGTGAAAATAAACGTTTGAAAAAAATACTGAAAGTACTCATCTTTCTAACGACAACATTTGGACTCCTCAGTACCTTGATGGTGATATATGTGTGTATGTGCGCGCGTATATGTGTGTGTAGCGTCTCAGTGTCTGACTGTCAGCGCGGGACTGTAAATAAATAGACTGAGAGTGACAATGTTTCTCCTGCGTCATTACTTTGTGTGTTCTGGGTTAAACCTTCCCCGACTTCGCATGCAACTGCTGAGCCTTACTGTTCTTAATGTCGGGATCAAAAACCTGCAATACTTGAAGGTAACAAATAGCTGTGACCAACGAGGAGAACTTCATGCAGACCAGACAACCCCGAGGCACGATCTTCGTGAGTTCCATGCAAAAGTCCGATTCACTTAACAACAAAAGGCAAAGACGGCGATTTACTTTATTCTATTTTATTCATAACTTGCAAAATGAAAGTAGAGTCATTTAAAAAAAATAATGAAACTGCTAATATAAGATTAAGTGCTGAGAAAAGATATACGCAGGGGTTCTCATTTATACCAGGGCAATGCCATGTGTCCTTGCTAGTGATATATATATATATATATATATATATATATACACACACACACATATATATATATATATATATATATATATATATATATATATATATATATATATATATATATATATATATTTCTGAATTTTTTTAGATGAGGATTGATAATTTGTATAATTTTGGTTATTCGGACTATATTTCTCATTTTGAGTGTTATCATCACAAGGTTTCGGCCGCTGTAACCTCAGGCCTTCTTCGGGAGTATCTCTTTGAACTCGGGGATATATATCTGTCGAACTCGGGAATCTGGACGGAATTTCGAAAGCAACCCTTTATTCCGTCCAGATTCCCGAGTTCGACAGAAATATTCCCGAGTTCGAAGAGATACACCTAAAGAAGACCGGAGGTTACAATGGTCGAAACGTTGTGATGATAACACTCAAGATGAAAAATGTTATCCGAATAACCGAAATTATATATATATATATATATATATATATATATATATATATATATATATATATATATAAGTGAAAACGATTCATTTGTGCTTCGTCTGTCATGTTAGTACAGCAACCCGGCTGATACAAAAATACCCAAACCATATCGTCAACCCCCACACCGAGAGGCGAACAACACACATAGCTCCATTTTACGCTCACCGGAAGAACAGTCTGCGACACTCGAAGAGTTATCAAATCTCTTTCTGTTGGTCTCAAAGAAAATTCTTTTGCGAATATTTGGCTTCATGAGAGCGGATGGTGATGTCCCCATCTTCAGACTTTCAGTATTTGCTGCCAATCTGAACGGAGTTGTTGTGTATTTCCCCTACCCACAAGCCTCAAAAGATTTCATCTCACCTTTATAGCTTTCTACCTCATCTGAAAATTGCAAACGCCTGATGCCAAATAGTGTTTGACAGCACTTGAGCAAGTGCCAACGGCCATTAGAAGATATCGTTCGCCATTTTGAAACGTTTTGCCTGCTATGGCCTCGACCCATTAGTTATTTTTGCTCCCTGTTTCTCATCATTTAAATGTGTTGCTATTACTTTAGTATTGGTTTATTACTAGCTAGGATGGTCGTAGCGAGCCCCTAATTCGGGAGACTTTGAGGGGAGTAAGGTGTCACCCGTCCCAGTCCTACTTCTACCCGATTGGTAGTATCTGTCAAGGTTTCATCGATTGGTGAAATAGAAGCTGTACTGGACATGACATTAAACTGGATTCGGTAGTGGTCTAAATTTGGGAGAATGAGGAGAGAGTATCTTGTTACCATTTTAGTAACCACTTACCGTGACCACGATTCGCAGGGTCCTAATCATGGGGTAAATAGAATATAACTTGGGCATTATATCAAATTGCACTCGTTGGTGAGGTCCCAATTTGAGAGATTCAGGGAAGTGGTGAGGTTACCTCTAAATTGCTACTTATCCCAGGGCGACTCTGACCTAGATGGGTAGTATCTGTCCGAGTTCCAACAATGAGTTAACTAGAGTACTGATTTACTCCTCTCCAGGAGTTAGACACAAGGCCAGTTTTATCTTACTCCCACAAGGTAAGATGTGACCCAAGTTCGGGTCGGGAAAGTGGGGGTTAAAAATTGCCTAGGCAGCCCCGTCGGCATTCCCCGTTAGGAGGGGCTCAGGCAGTAAGCAATAAACTTACTCCTCCCCAAAGAGGGGAGGCGAAGCCTGGGAGGGTGGACCTCCTAGAACTGCACAGGACAGACCCATAGACCGGCGTAAATCAAGCCCCAAAGGCCAAGACAATACCAGTCTATGGGGTGTAGTATCCATCGGAACAGATACTACACTTTGATCTCGGATCCGACAGAAAACTGCACCCCATAGTGAAGTTCCATTTGTTAACGGCAGAAGGGGACCCTTTAGGCAAAGTTGCCTGCAATAATATTGCCACTAATTGGACCCATAAGTTATCGATGAGAAATCATCAATACGAAATCATGCAGTTAGAGTAGCTATTTACTTGCATCCCCACAAGAGAAAAGTATGACACAAGGTCGGCTTTTCATGTGGGGGAAATCGAGTTCCACCTAAATTTGGGCAATAACTGCCAGAACAAATATTACATTTTGATCCTAGCACGAAGGCAGGATCTTATGCAAAATGTGACACAAGCTATTTTTATAGGGGTATAGCCAACTCCCCCGAGAGGGCACTATAGCTGGGTGCAAAAAAAAAAGCCGAGAAGAACCATCTTGACATTTCCCGATAGGGGCACTTCAGTCGATTAGTACTTAACCGACAACCTTCCAAAAGGAGGAAATAATTTCCTGGGATATTGGATACTAGAATATAAATCAACCCAGGCATTACCTCCTTTACTGTTCGGATACAATAAAACGAAAAACTATGAAACAACAAATAGTTTGGGGAGTAACACTTTAGTTACAACTACTCCCATATCTATTCTGACTCGGATTGTCAGTATTTGCCAGAATCCCTATTTACTTGCCTCCCCACGAGAGCAAAGTTAAACACACGCTCGGTTTGTAATGTGGTGAAAATCCAGTTCCCTAAGATGGGGCACTCTATATTGGAAGAAAAAGAAACATTGCCTCAGTCTAGAAGGATTTTTTTTTACTAAATGAGGACAAAGCAGATACTACATTTTGATCCTAGCCATCTAGCGGTTAGAGGTATATGAAATATAATTATATCTTTATTGTTCGATTACGGTGAACGAATAGTCACTGTAAAGGGTGTGCGAGGATTGACGGAGGTGTATCTCTTAAATTCGCTAATCACGCGTTTCTGTCGATCCAAAATCGAGCCGGTTAATTAGACATTTTAACACTAACGCATCGTTTACTACAACGCCTATGCCGGGATGCCATCCACGAACCCAATGAAGCCACGCTCCCTGCTCTTCCCTGTGGTGTATTCTTTATTTATCGAACGGATGTATTTCCTCCGGTGCGTCTGCATGTGTCCTTACAGGTTGCTCTGCGTCAACGGCCGGATGTTATTCTACTGACCAAGTGTGGTGTTTCTGCGCCAATTACCGAATATTATTCTTCCGGTGAAGGGTTTCTTTGGTACCCCAGAGATTGAGGTGCTTTGGTAACAAATAAAGGTTACGTGATATTTTTGCGGTGTTTGATGAAAAAGCATACCATCTCATGAAATTAATCGTGCGCCCCCCCCCCCAACCTAAGATAGACAATGAGAGATTTTCTTTTGTATTGCCACTCAGACTTAGGAGTAGGGATAAGGAAGAAGATGTGGTTTTATGATTTTTTTAGTTAAAATTAAATTAAAATGTTATTCTTGTTTAAATTAAGTTACTTTCGGCAGCCTCGTAATCCTCGCTTCCCTTAGTTTGTCCTTTAGCGATATTTCTGACAAAGTGGAGAGAATTGCTGTTCTCTCGATCGGAATCTATCCATCTAACGTTTATCGTTGGCAAGTTTCTGACCTTAAAGTAGTATTTTTTATCTCCTTACAGCAAGTGGCTTCATGCTTTGTCTGGAGCGAACTCCATAAAAAAGTTAATTAATTTCTTGTTATTAGTTAGTTTCCAAATATTTACGCTAGACTTTATATTATTGTAGGACTCATCAGTTGTTTAACATGAAAAACACACACAAATTAATTGTTGTAATAATATTGATAATATTTATAATAATAAAAATATTAATAATAGCTATAATAATAATAACAGTGGTAACCACAATAATCATAATACTTATAATAATGGTAATGATAATAAGAATAATAATAGTATTAATAATGATAATATTAGTAATAATATTATTAATTTATAAAAGTAATAACAATAGTAGAGGTGGTTATGGTAATATGGTAATAGTAATTTTTTTGTTATAAAGTAATATTAGCTTGAGGGGTTATATGTGAATTACTAAGAAGGTGTGATCTATTGTGCTTACAGTTAATTAAGGTTTCTTATTTTTTTGTTTAGGAGTTTGCCTCTATCACTAAATTTAATCATTTCAAGTTTTTCAGTTAAACAAAGGTAACATGGTGAGTTCAGGGAATTGCAGGTGCTAGTTCTTCTAATGGTATTCCAAATCACTGTTGGTGATTTATTATTGTGGATTAATTCGCAATAATATATAGAGAGTGGGGTTCTTTTTTGGTAAGTAGAGTTATTGAAGGAACATTTATGGCCGGTGTATATTTATTTGAAAGTATTACCAGCCATACCTATATAGTATTTTTTCAGGATTGGATTTTCTTTAGTTGAGATTGTAGCTTGGTATATTGTTTGAGTTATTTGGCAGTTTTGTTGTAAGGGGAATTCTGTTTTGTTTGTGCAGTTACAAGCCTTGTTTTTTGTTGTTTTTATTTCAGTAGTTTTATTGTCATTTAGAATTTTATTGTTGTGTTTTTTTATTATTTTTTCTAAATTTTCTCCACAGCAATAGCTTAATTTGAGGGTGTTTTTATTAAAAATGTTATGCAGTATATTATTAGGGGAAAGTGTAGGTTGATTAAATCTAATAATTATTTAGCAAGTTTAGTTTTAACCATGTTATTAAATGGGGGTGTGAACCAGATAATTTTTCTACTTCTATTTTTGCGTTTGTTCTTGGGAGATTTAGGTTTAGTGAATTTAATTTGGGTGTTTTTATATCATCTCTCTTTTAGCGCTTTATTGTAAAAGGCCTTATGTTTGTTGAAAATTGCTTCATTAGAAGAGTTATTACTTATTCTTTTTTCAATTGATCTGGGGATATATTTAATTATGGTTTTTGGGTGGTTAGAGAGTTGGCATTATCCTTAGTTCATATGTTTCTTTAAGTTAAATGTTACATCTAAAAAGTTAACTAGTTTAATATTAGATGTTATTTCAACTGTAAGATTTAATCTTTTCATTTCTCTAAGTATAATTTTTTTGTTATTTCACATTTTTGCCCATTTGAGTTTTTTACTACAAACAGTCCGTCATCCCTATATAAGCCTATGTCTTCTATGCTAATGCCCTTTGTAAGGTTATATAATATATAAAGACCAACTAGATCAGTGACTTCTGCTGAGTCTAGGGAGCCCATAGAGACATCAAAGGATCCAGATTGATTACTTTTTGTCCATTGTTCTTGTTTGCGAATTAATACTGTATTTCTACATTTTCTAATAATGTTAATTTCATCTACGGAAATATCAGATAGAAGAGTGGCAAAATCAATAACATTTTCAAAAAGTTCTTTAGATATGGATGGGTAATAATTAATGATGTCAAACTGGATGAACGAGCAATTTACTTTATTTACTATATTACAAAACCAATTTATGGTTTCTGTTGTATTTACCCACTGATTTAATTCATAAAATGTTTTTATTTGTTTATTTACTCTTTCTAAAAAATGTTTGCTAATTTTCCCTATTTCTTGTCTTGTGGGGTTAATGAGTCTAGTGGCTGGTTTAGTTTGGAAGTCAGGTTTATGGTCTTTGAGAAGAATATAAGCTTCTTTTTCTCTTAATTTACCTACTCTATCGCTAATCTTAAGTTTATCGATAATACCTTTCAATGTTGATATTATTAACTAAGTTTACGTTAGATTTTTTGTAATTTTTGTGATGTTATTGTCAAGTAATTTATAGTATTCTTGTGTGGTAAGTTTGTAAAAGTTTTGGGTTTTATCAACTTTGGCTAGTATATATTCTGAATTATAAATCTCCTTAACTATTCTGTCTAGTTTTTTTTTAAATGTTTTTTTTTGTGATGGAATGTGATGTCCCTAACTATATCCATTAAATCCACTTCGAATCCGTCGAGTTGTTCAACACGTGGGGCGGTTCCTTGATTTTTAAATCCGTAGTAATTCCTAGATTCATTGCATGTAGATTTCTCCAGGAAAAAGCTAGCTTTCCATTTCAACCTTTTCAGAAGTTCTTCCATCTTCATAGGGAGTGTGAGAAGGTAATTCCGTTTGCTGGTAGTCGGAATGTTTTTTAGGGAGGTATTAAAATTGTTTTTTTCCATGTATGTGAATTAATAATCCACGGTATAGAGAGTGCTCAACAGTAATGGAGCCAAGATGATGATGATAATGATAATAATAATAATAATAATAATGATGATGATGATGATGATGATGATGATGATGATGATGATGATGATGATGATGATGATGATGATGGTGATGATGATGATGATGATGATGATGATGACGACAACAACAACAACAACAACAACAACAACAACAACAATAACAATAACAATAACAATAACAATAACAATAACAATAATAATAATAATAATAATAATAATAATAATAATAATCATCCAGGTAAAACATCCACAGGGTAGTAATCCAAAGAATTTTAACCGGGTTTATAAAAAGTGCTCAATATCAAATAAAGCTTTTATATATGATTATTTTTATTTACACAGACATGTACAAAATCTGCGACACTGGCATGTCGATGGTATCGATCAACAGCTATTACAAACTGAGATCTCATCAGGTAGAGTTAGAATCCGATCTTAACCCTAGAACATATTTGGAAAGAATGAAATGGAGAAAGAAAGAAAAAGAAAAAGAAAACAGATTTCAATTTCAAAAATTTGTGAGTCACGTGGTTGGGACCGTTAGTAATCAAAATATAAAACTCACAAACCAAAATAGAAAAAAAACAAATATATATATTAATCTAATTATATATATATATATATATATATATATATATATATATATATATATATTAATCTAATTATATATATATATATATATATATATATATATATATATATATATATATTTAAATCTAACTATCTCGCTCTCACCCTTTCTCTTTTGTTACTGTTTTGTACACGCCCCACCTGTAAGATGATTTATCTGGAGATTTAACCTCCCTACCCTACTCGTCCTATATGGTTAAATGTCAAAATATATCATCGTAATCCACGTCAGACGTTCCGGAACCCGATTGAATAAAGATCAAAAAAAGCTTCAACCCTCTCATGCTGTGTGTCGATCTCGAAGAGAGATGACCTTAACGGGGTCACATGTAACTACATAAATTGACTAAATGGGGCGTTGGCCGAAAACGCAACGGTATTTCCGACGACCTGTTTACAACGAAACGTAAAATGCATGAAGTATGATTCATCCGGCCGATAATGTAATGATTATTCTGAACTTAAAACAATAGTTATAATGATTTGCGTGGGTTATTTTTATATTGTCAGTGAAATTGGCTGCTCTGGTGCCCCCTCGTCGTAAGTTCACTAGACCAACTCGACAATCGACTAAATCCCATCCATTCACTGTCGAGGTCCCCAGATGCCGGAGAGCTTTCTACTCAAATAGCTTCTTTCCTCGTGCTGCTGGCCTCTGGAACTCCCTCCCTGCCCCCTGTTTCCCCGACGGTACTGACATACAGAAATTTAAAACTAATGTAAACATCCATCTCGCTGCGCAGATCCCAATTTACGTTTTACCCACCCCCCCACCTTCTCCCTTTTCTTTCTTCTCAGTAGCCCCTTACGTCTACAGTGGCGGCCTGCCTTGTCTGGGGTGAACTATGTTAAAAATTAAAAACAACAACACTGAAGTGCTGTGATACAGCGAAACATTTCGTCTGTGGATGACTACATATTGCTCTGTTCTTGAGTCGAGCACTATGGTAAGTGAAATAGGTCACTATAATCAGCGAAAATGCAAAGCTTTTCATGTAAACAAACGGAGCATAATTATATAAACATTGAGATTCCGCTTACTCACAGCTTGTGATTTACGGTCAGATCGATAGAAGCACCGAGTTTCGAGTTACTTGCCTGCCTAGCCACATTAGTTTACTAATTTTAGTCGATCTGTTTTATCCTTCTTAAAAGTTTTTAGTCGAATGGCTTCCGACGATTAAATATATTACTATAATTTTCCTCTCTTTTCTTTCTTGTGATATAGTCCTCGACTCGCTATGACTCCGTTTATCCTATTTAAAAGCTTGATAAAATTCTGTACCACAAAAAATCTGTTCATATAATAAATATTTGTTATTGTTTATTATCTATGTACGTATACGTTTCGTCCTTAAACCGAGACTCATCAGCATAGATATGACTATTCACTACCGGTCATGCGATTCGAAACCCCATATTACGAGCATTTTACAACTCAAATCCGACGCCTTAACCACACGGCCAATTTTAAATAGCGAATAAACTGTGATAATTTTAACACGTTATCGGCGGCTATAACGTCCAGAGCGTTCTACTTTTTTGAGGAAGGAACGATGCATTTAAAGCTAGTGACGTCATGCTGTTTTAATACTACACATACAGTGATCTGCTTTTTCGAGGAGCGACAAATTATAATATATATTTGTTGTTGTTTATTATCTATGTACGTATACGTTTCGTCCTTAAACTGTGACTCATCAGCATAGAGATATGACTATTCACTACCGGTCATATATATAGAATGAAAGGTCACATTTGGAAGCGTTGATGAAATGGCAATAATAAGGAGAATATTTTGAAAAAATATTTAGAAATACCTGGACAACGCATATCTTTTTTTTTTTTAAATAAATTATTTATTTACTTAAAAATTTGAGCACTTTCGGTGTATACACCCTTGTCAAAAGTATATTCCAGTTGGAAAGGTACTCAATACATGTTAGTCTCGGGTTTCTGACTCCTTAAAGACAATCTGCATTCGTAGAAAATCATTTCGACAAAATTTCACGTCTCTCCGTCTGTTATTTTATGTTTACGTAAATAATTACAAATAAGGTCCAAAAAAGAGTTGCTAACTTGATAGGTCTTTCACTATCCACCAAGCTCCAGCCCCTGTCCCATCGCCGCAATGTTGCATCCTTGTGCCTGTTTTACAAGTACTTCAATGGATTGTGCTCTGATGAGCTTGCTGCTCTGGTACCTTCACGACGTAAATTCACTAGACTAACCCGACAATCTGCCAAATCCCATCCATACACTGTGGAGGTCCCCAGATGCCGTAGAGCTTTCTACTCCAAAAGCTTCTTTCCCCGTGCTGTTGGACTCTGGAACTTCATCCCTGCTTCCTGCTTTCCTGACGTTACTGACATGCAGAAATTTAAAACTAATGTAAACAGACATCTCGCTGCGCAGCTCCTAATTTAGGTGACCCCCCTTTTTTTACTCAGTAGCTCCTTACATCTACAGTGGCGGCCTGCTTTGTTTGGGGTGAACTATGATATTAAAAAAAATAACAATACGGAATAAACATACACGTGTGACGGTTAAGACATATCTATTGAGACTGCTGTTATACAATGTTATTGAGGTGGAATGAGGTTGCATTCAAAAAGGGAATGGTGGGAGGTATAAGGGGAGATAAGCCATCATCTAACATCGCCTAATTCCTTTTAAGTACTTTACCTGACACAGCTTGAGTAGGTGTTGTTGCCAGTCGAAGATACGTCATCGACACTCAGTCTGAAAGTGGCCTTACTTCTGTCGGGCTGAGGTATGGTTCTATTCAGTCCTAGGTTGTTCAACTTTCCAGGTGCGGAAGGGGTTAGTTTATTGCTAATCCTCTAATATACTACTTACCGGGGAATGCCGACAGGGCTGCCCATGCATTTTTTGTAAGCCAAAGTACGCTTCTCCTCGTGCGCTGGCTTTTACAAAACCTCACTTGGCCTTGTGTCTAACCTCTTGAACACCGGTATTCCTTGGCTAAGAACAAGGTGTAGCATCTGTTCTACTACTACACTTAGTTTATTCTGTATTCGATCAGTGGATGAGAAATGCTTCTAGATTGATGCGATTTTTATTTTTGTTCCAATCCAGAGTTCCCCTTTTTGAGAAGCTTGATTTTCTCCACATTACAAACCGCCTTTGTGTCTAACTTTTCCCTCGTGGGGAGGCAAGTAAATAGGAACATACAAACACTAAGACCAACACACATCAATCATATATAATTGTGGTTATCCTTGCAATTTATGAATGTAGTGGGTGGGTTGTAACGATTCTGTGAGTTTGTCATATCGTAAACTAGTTTCGTCGGCGATGTAGTTTACATTCTCTAAAACCCTTGATCTGATCTGTGACAGGATTCGCTTTGGGTGGGTTGAGCCGTATCAAAGTGAATTTGCAGGGTCGATAAGACTATTGTGTAATGATACAAGAGTCTGCGAAAATAGTTCCAGTCTATATTCATAAAAAAACAAAAACAAACAGGTGGATTTTAACTCACCTCCCACATAAGGACTTTTAACACACCTTCTACCAAGAGGACTTTCAAATCACCTCTCATATCATTCCGCCATTTTATTTTCTCACCCCCCCCCCTAAAAAAATTAGGAGGAATTTTTTTCTCCTCGTACCAAGAGGACTTTATCCACAGCTCTCATATGAGCAGGCATTCCACCATTTTGCTTTCTCTCCTTTCCCCTCAAAATAAAATCGATGGTCGGTTTAGACTAACCAGAGGCGAAGAAAACCGTCTCTATTTCTACACCAATCATACTATTCGACGATCGGTCCTCGATAATCAATCTAACAAATACTGGGTCATTGTGACAGCGGTGGCCTTTTTTCTGTCCGGCTGTGATATTTGTTCCGTTCAGCTCTAGGAGGTCCACCCTCTCAGTCGTTGCCTTATTGCTTAGTGAAGGATTTAAAATATAGCTAACTGCCTTTGATGCCCTCACCGGGTAATTCTGACGGGACTTCTCAAGTAATTTTAAGGGACCAGAGTACCACATCTTCCCGCGATAGGGGGTAATACTGAGACACCCTAAAACTTTTCTGTAACCAAAGAAGAGCAGCATACAGCATCTGGTATTCCTAAATAGTCACCCATCTGTTACTGACCAGGCTTAACGTCGCCTAACTCTGATGATCTAAAGAGCACCTGTGTGTCAGCGTGATTCTAGCCGAATAGATGATTCCATCTTTACTTTCCCTAGGCGTAATAAAATAGTCAAGTAAACTCGACTATGAAATCTTGGTAGGGCAACCAACTTAGGAGAAGGAAAATTACAAAATAGCACTAGTGTTCTCCTCTTATCCCGACACAGCTTCGGGTCGACTTGGGTTTCTCCTTGCCCAAGGACTTAAGCAATACAAGTCGAGAGAGGTGTGTTTAAGGATTGCGCAACTTTTATGTATGGAGGTGCGTGTTTGATCTAACGGATACTGTCGCGGGGGATGGAATAGGTTATGCCGAATTTATATCATATTATCGATTATTGTCATTTACGTAACACATCAGTTCATAAGTTGCGAGCCTGGCGTATAGATGGCGACACTAATGAAAAATATGATTTTTATAAAGTACTAACCTTCAAATGGCACGTGTCAAAATTTGAGCCCAATCGGATTATTAGTTTAGAAATTACGGTTATTTAAGTGAAGCTACTGTTGCAATTTTTTAAAAATCTGAATTTAGTATGTTTATAAAGTATTACTTGCAAGTAAATCAATGACTTTGTAAGTGTTATTCGGACTCTGCGCCATCGGAAACAACGGTGAAGAGGTAGTATGCTGATTTTAAACGAAGTCGTACAGACACAAAGGATGCTGAAGCTCATGTGGCCAAATTCGGTAGCAGTCCTGGAAAACCAGACTGGTTTGGCCGATCGTAAATGGAAGTTGCGCGACGTAACGGAGAAGTTGAAGATATCAGTAGGCAGTGTATGCACAATTTTGCATGAACATTTGTTGTCAATGTAAACGTGTGTTTCGATCAAAAGCAACAACTCGTCGACGATTCAGAGCGTTGTTTTACAACATGTTCAACGCCATAAAGAGAGTTTTTTTGCATCAATATGTGACAATGGATGAAACATGGATCCACCTTCTCTCCAGATTAAACCCCTCCGCTCAATCAACGTCACGAGCTCTACTCACCCTTGATGTTAGAATCTACCCTTTCACCAACTGACCAACCCTCATATTCAACATTCCCTTGTATTCCAATTTCATTCCCCCGCTTCAATTTATTGCTGCTTAACTTCTATATTGGGCCATTCCTTACTACAATAAACATCATATATATATATATATATATATATATATATATATATATATATATATATATATATATATATGATAATTTTATTTACACAGACATGTACAAAATCTGCGACACTGGCATGTCGATGTTATCGATCAACAGTTACTATAAACTGAGATCTCATCAGGCAGAGTTAGAATCCGATCTTAACCTCAGATCATATTTGGAGGGAATGAAATGGAGGGATAGAGAAAGAGAAGAAGAAAAAAAAATTTAACATTTCAAAAATTGAGGCCGTTAAATAAAATTAAAAATTAAAAATTAAAAATCTAAAAAATCTAAAAACAAAAACAAAAAATCTAAAATCTAAAATCTGAAACAAACAGGGCAAATAAATAAATAAATAAATAAATAAATAAATAAATAAAAATATAAGGTGGAAAGAGGGGCATATAATGAAGGGAGAGGTGATGGGAAAGTAGACACATAAAGGAAAAGAGGGAGAAAAAGAGAACGTCTGTTGATTCAGATCGAGAGAGAAGGAGGGGGGGTAGACATGCACGAATCAAGTGTCAAATATATATATATATATATATATATATATATGAAGCAATCCAACAAAAGATATAAGCGTCAACTAATATCTTATAATTAGTGAAGAATTATCTTTGAAAACTCATGAGCTAAGGACTTAAGGATGCTTTGCATGAACTTTGAATTCTAATAAAATTTGATTGACACCTTATTTTATTACTTCATTTTATATTATAATATATATATATATATATATATATATATATATATATATATATATATATATATATATATATATATATATAAATGAACGCCCGTATATCCTCTTGCTACACACACACAACCCTATGCAACACTACTCAACGCATCAATATGTGACAATGGATGAAACATGGATCCACCCCTTCACTCCGGGGTCAGCAGTCAGCTGAGTCGACAGCAGCAGATGAAAGCCGTCCAATATCGACGAAAGATTTGGCCTCCGTATATTGGAATGTGCAAGGTATTTAGTTCATCGATTATCTTGAGAGAAGGAAGGACCATCAATCGCGAAGTCCGTTTGAAGGATAAAATTGCCCTGAAACGTGGTCGTCCACCAAGAAAATCCACAGCGTCACAAGGCGATTGCCACAATGACAAAATTACATGAATTGGACTTCGAATTACATCCGTATCCAACCTATTCTCCAGATCGGGGCCACAGATCTTACAAAGAATTCTACAGGGAAAGGGATTTAGCTCCAAGGAAAAAGTGATATTGGAAACTGATGCGTATTTTGAGGTCAAAGATAACTCGTTCTACATGAAGAGGCATCGAATTGTTAAAGAAGCGTTAGAATCAGTTTATCTGTCTCAAAGGAGACTATGTTGATGAATAAAGTAAAATTTGACCAAAAAGATGTTGTTTTATTAGATAGGCTCGGGAATTATTGAGTGATGTGTTAATTGTATAAAATGAATTATACACAGGCTAAAGCCGTCCAAATACGCAAACATCAGCAGGCAAGGTTTCGGCCTCCTTTAGGTACAAACGGATCTTGTGTTCAAAAACCATGTATGAAGTACTGTTATAATATTTGTGCTGGTGAATCTCTGTTCCATTTGAGGGTTCTTGATAAGGTGCAGAAACGTATCTGTAACTTGATTGGCCCCACGCTTTCTTCTTCTCTAGACCCTCTCTCTCACAGCCACGTGTTCTTCAGAATTATGTGACCTATTCCCTGCTTCTTTTGTTTTAACTAGTTTGACTCGTTGGTTTAGTGGTCTCCATCAATTCGCTGTTTTGATACCTCATTGTAATACAGCTTCATATTACTGTAGCTTCTTTCCAAGAACTGCAATCTTGTGGAACTCTCCTCCTGCTGACTGTTTTCCTCTTATTTATAGACTTAGTCTTGAAAAAACTTAGGCCAATAATCATCCCCTGTTTTTGCGATAATCGTATTTGTTCTTGTTAACTCCTTACATCAAGTGGCTTCATGCTTTGTCTGGGGCGATTTCAATTAAAAAAGAAGTTGTATACGATGAATTGTTTACAATAGCTGTTGTGTTTCAGTATTATATAGCTTAAACATGGTTTCCTTGTCATAAAAAACCCCAACTGAAACGAATCCTAGCAAGCTTTAAGTTGGCATCTATTGTTTACTGAGATAAAAAAAAACCTAATTTTTCAAATTTACTTGCAAATAATACGTACATATGATTCTGAAGAATGGCGGGGGGCACGTCGATGATGAAAATATAAAAGTTGATGAGAACAATACTCCGAAGAGAAACACAAACAATAAATCTGTATATATTCCATGAAAAATGCTAGTATACTGAAATCATATGCCCTTAATAGGGTTAAGATGAAAATTCATATACACTAAATGTACAAAAGCAAGGAAATTCCCAGATTTTCACACTTTTATTTTTATTAAGGGTATGACTACATATCAACCCAACCATTTCATTATCACATCACTACAGTATAAATCTCTATGCATGAGTGGATGAAGTGTGTGATGTGCGCTGAAGAAAAATTCCTACCAGTAAAATACATAGCCCTGTTGTGCTCGCATACCCTTAATGGAATGTCACTACTTTAGTAAAGGCTATGCCTTAATACAATGGTCATTTGTAAGGTTTTTTTTTATTTTCTGGAAAACTAAGGTATATGGTAAACTGAAATTAAAATGCCATCAACTAGACCCTAGAACCTCTATCTCTGCCAAAAATCAGCTGAATTCATCAAATAGTTGATGAGATACGGGGTGGAACATACGTACGTACGTACGTACGTACACACAGATAACATGATTTCATGATTGAACTTTTTAGATCTCTGGGTTGCCTTGACTAATGATGCTGAAATTCTACACACTTATAGAACCTATCAAATAAAGATTTTGTGCAAAGTTTTAACTAATTTGGTTTATTGGTTTTTGAGTTATGATTGATCAAAGAAACGAGATTTCCAGCATATGCCATTCGTGAGGTCTATTAAGGGATAGAGCACTCTCGCGCCTCCATGGATACAGTGTTCGAAAAATCGATGGCATGACTTTGGGATTATGTTTGATATGTAAGAGGGTTGCTTTTGTAATAGCACCCCGTTACTAGTCTAATTTTCTTTTTATTTACCCGTCTTTTGTATTCTGTTACCAAAAATAAGGAGGGGCAATATTCACAATATGCTGACGAGTTCTCCTTGATTGTTTATCAAAGGAGACCCTGCCGATCTTCAAACTTTGATCTTTCTCCCGAGCCTCACGACTTTTATATTCGTTTCGTGTTATGTTTTCATGGTCTTGTTGGCGTATGCGGCCACACCAGGGACAAGCTTATTTAATCTGTGATCCTGTCAGAAGGAATATTGTTTCTCTATCCTATGTGTAGAAATATCAATACTGATTTATTTCGCGGAAAATTGCATAGACTTTGTCCTTTGAAGTCAATTTAATTCGGGACGGGGTGCAATTCCTGGGTTCGTAAAATTTTGCTGGGCAACACCGGAACGCGTGTCCCGTAAGTAACTAATTATAATTTACTTCTCGTTTTCGGGTATTGTACTTTAAAAAAAGCTACTTTTTTTTCAGATGCATCCATTCAGCTTGAGTGCTTAGCAATACAAATATTACTTAAAACTTGACAGCGTGACAGACCGCCGAAAATAATACTGAAACTTCAAGCGTGACAGATTGACGAAAATAGTATGGAAACTAAAGCGTGACAGACCGCCGAAAATAATACTGAAACTTCAAGCGTGACAGATTGACGAAAATAGTATGGAAACTAAAGCGTGACAGACCGCCGAAAATAATACTGAAACTTCAAGCGTGACAGATTGACGAAAATAGTATGGAAACTAAAGCGTGACAGACCGCCGAAAATAATACTGAAACTTCAAGCGTGACAGATTGACGAAAATAGTATGGAAACTAAAGCGTGACAGACCGCCGAAAATAATACTGAAACTTCAAGCGTGACAGATTGACGAAAATAGTATGGAAACTAAAGCGTGACAGACCGCCGAAAATAATACTGAAACTTCAAGCGTGACAGATTGACGAAAATAGTATGGAAACTAAAGCGTGACAGACCGCCGAAAATAATACTGAAACTTCAAGCGTGACAGATTGACGAAAATAGTATGGAAACTAAAGCGTGACAGACCGCCGAAAATAATACTGAAACTTCAAGCGTGACAGATTGACGAAAATAGTATGGAAACTAAAGCGTGACAGACCGCCGAAAATAATACTGAAACTTCAAGCGTGACAGATTGACGAAAATAGTATGGAAACTAAAGCATGACAGACCGCCGAAAATAATATTGAAACTTAAAGCGTGACAGATTGACGAAAATAGTATGGAAACTAAAGCGTGACAGACCGACGAAAATAGTATTTAACCTGAAGCGTGACAGACCAGCAGAAAATAGTATTTAAACTGAAGTGTGACAGACCAACGAAAATAGTATTAAAACTGAAGCGTGACAGACCGGCGAAAATAGTATTTAAACTGAAGTGTGACAGACCAACGAAAATAGTATTAAAACTGAAGCGTGACAGACCAGCAGAAAATAGTATTTAAACTGAAGCGTGACAGAGCAGCGAAAATAGTATTTAAACTGAAGCGTGACAGACCGGCGAAAATAGTATTAGAACTCAAGCGTGACAAACCGGCGAAAATAGTATTTAAACTGAAGCGTGACAGACCGACGAAAATAATATTTAAATTGAAGCGTGACAGACCGACGAAAATATTATTTAAACTGAAGCGTAACAGACCGACGAGAATAGTATTTAAACTGAAGCATGACAGACCGACGAAAATAGTATTGGAAATATAGCGTGACAGACTGACTGAAATAGTATTGAAACTGAAGCGTGACAGACCGACGAAAATAGTATTTAAACTGAAGCGTGACAGACCGACAAAAATAGTATTTAAACTAAAGAGTGACAGATCGACGAAAATAGTATTGGAAATAAAGCGTGACAGACTGACTGAAATAGTATTGAAACTGAAGTGTGACAGACCGACGAAAATAGTATTTAAACTGAAGCGTGACAGACCGACAAAAATAGTATTTAAACTGAAGAGTGACAGATCGACGAAAATAGTATTGGAAATGAAGCGTGACAGACTGACTGAAATAGTATTGAAACTGAAGCGTGACAGACCGGCGAAAATAGTATTTAAACTGAAGCGTGACAGACCGACGAAAATTGTATTGAAACTAAAGTGTGTGAGATAGACAAAAATAGCATGTAGACTTAAGCGTGACAGACCGACGAAAATAGTATTTAAAGTGAAGCGTGACAGACCGACGAAAATAGTATTGAAACTAAAGTGTGAGAGATAGACAAAAATAGCATTGAGACTTAAGCGTGACAGACCGACGAAAATAGTATTTAAACTGAGGCGTGACAGACCGACGAAAATAGTATTGAAACTAAAGTGTGAGAGATAGACAAAAATAGCATTGAGACTTAAGCGTGACAGACCGGCGAAAATAGTATTAGAACTCAAGCGTGACAGATAGGTAAAAATAGCATTAGGCTTAATCGTGACAGACTGACGAAAATAGTATTGCAAATAAAGCGTGACAGGCCGACTGAAATAGTATTGAAGCCGAAGCGTGAAATAGTGAAGTAAATAGTATTGTGCATTCACTCGTGACAGACCGACATAAAATTCTATTTCAGACGTAGAACTGACAGGCTTATGAAAATGCGAATTAAAAAGTTAAGTGTGACAAACCGACACAAAGGATGCGTCTTTTATAGCGATGTTTGGACATATCTAAAATCAATCTGTGCGTTGCCTGATAAATCTGAAGCGTGACAGACTGATCGACTGATCGACCAAGCCTCTCACGGAGATACGTGGACGCGTTAAAAAATAAATAAACAAATAAAAAGTAAACGATACCGTGTTTTCATTATTTTTAACTTTTAAATCTTAATTTAATTTCGAATACTTTTGTTTATTTATTTTACCCCCTTTAAAACCAAACACAAAAAAAAGATCGCAGTTAATGTGGGTTCATTTCGGGACAGTTGCTGACAAATTGCCTTTTCGTTGGATTCAGCCATGCGCAGTGAACGCCACTCATGTAAGATTGATCGAGCTCCTCTCAATGGCTCCCGAGGGGAATTTGCAGCGAACATGGCGGTACGAACAGCTAGGTTCCTCCAGTGGCGAGAACATCATATGGAAGTGATAATTCAGCCTATTCTCTTCTCTTCTTTTCTGCACAAAGTGCCAGACACATAACCATGTTAGCAGAGCCATGTTTATATATATATAGTAGTAAGTTTTTGAAAGGTTGTGGGCAATGCAAATTCCGGGTAAGATGCAAGTTGTAAGGAACAAAAACAATGACAATAAATCGAATACGAAATATGACTTACTATTTATATTTCCTAAAATCTTACATTACAGCAAGAGTGTTTTTAGCTGTTCGTGTGATGTCCGGGTGATTAAAAATCACTATTTAATATTTCGGGAAAAGAGACTTCCCTTTGTCAAAATTAATTAAACCAGAAGAAAAATTTATCCGACTGTGCGGAGAGTCCTACAATATATATATATATATATATATATATATATATATATATATATATATATATATATATATATATATATATATATATTGGTAGAGAAAAATGAGTGCAACATTTGTACCGTCGGTTTCAAGCACAGAAAGACTACGCCATCTGGCTCTCTTCAGCTTCTGTTGTCATCTGTTTTGGAAATGTGAAGTCACGTGTCACTCTCGTTTGGACGCGTTATTTGCTTAGAGTGTTGTGTATGTTTGTTTAAATTTAGTGTAAGGAAGGTTTAATAAGGTTTGAAAAAACTACGCTACTCATAAATATTGGCTCAGGGGATTGATGTAGAAATATTTTTTATTTTTATCTTTTCATTTTTTTTATATCTCTTTAAATCTTCTCTAGTTTTTAATCTCAAATGTTACTTTTCACCCACCCTTTTTTTCAAACCTTATTAAACTTCCTTACACTAAATTTAAACAAACATACATAAAACTCTAAGAAAATAACGCGCCCAAAAGAGATTGACACGTGACTTCACATTTCCGATACGAATGTTGTACTAATTTTTCTGTATCAAAATAAATAAATATTACGCTCTTAATTTTTTATTTTAGTTTTCAATTAATCGCGCACTATGCTGGGATTTTTTCTGCTACATCACAAAGAAGTATATATATATATATATATATATATATATATATATATATATATATATATATATATATATATATATATATATATATTCCATCTCTCTTTCTCTTTTTTTCTCTGCGGAAATAATAGATTCTACCAAGCGTAATAGCTTCTGTAAAAAGAAAAGTAACTACTGTCGCTACGTCTAGTAACGCTGATGAGTCGGAAAGACGATGAAACAGGTACTCTAGTTGATAAATATATATGCATACATATATATATATATATATATATATATATATATATATATATATATATATATATATAATAGCAAAAATAAGAACTAATAAAATAAATAAGTAAACAATAAAACCAAACACACAAACGATGGAATAAAATGAACTCAACCACACCGACTTCTCTCTTTCATTCGGCCGTAGCGATAACTATAAACCACTAACTCCAGTCTTCTTATTTAAATTAAAAAAACAAACAAAACCCTAATCCTGAAGACGACAACGTAGTTGAAAGCGCTCGAGAAAATGGCCGAATTAAAAACTATCGGCGAAGTACTATACGGATTGCCACCTGAAACCAGAAAGATGGCTCGACGGTTTGAGAACCTCACGAGGAAAATATACAAACGCGAAAGTTCCGTGATGTTCAACAACGCTTGCTTAGATAATGACTTGCTGCCTATATATATATATATATATATATATATATATATATATATATATATATATATATATATATATATATATATATATATATATATATGGAAAAATGAAAAAGGAAAACCAAAAAATGGATGTTTTTTATGTGTACATCAACGTTTCGTCTTTATTTATAAGACTTCATCAGGATGATAAAATAGAGAACAATGTCCTGATGAAGTCTTATAAATAAAGACAGAAACGTTGATGTACACATAAAAAACATCCATTTTTTGGTTTTCCTTTTTCATTTTTCCATCACGTCGGATTACCTTCATCCTTCTCTTCCCATATATATATATATATATATATATATATATATATATATATATATATATATATATATATATATATATATATATATTCGACTTAATGTTAGATACTTTCTGGTCTGTGGCTTTCAGGTGTGTGTGGGCTGTGGCGTTGTGTATGATTGTGAAAATAACTATATATATATATATATATATATATATATATATATATATATATATATATATATATATATATATATATATATATATATATGAAGCAATCCAACAAAAGATATAAGCGTCAACTAATATCTTATAATTAGTGAAACATCCGGATAAAAAACTGAAGCTCAATATACTGGATAGAGCATTAATATTATAATATAAACAAAAGTATGTTTTTGGATTGATATGTTTGATGTTATGTATTTTTATATATTTGTGTATATAATTTTATATATTTTCAAAGCGTAATTTTATTGCCTGTAGTAGTATAACTGCGGTAATGGTCCTCTGAAGAGAAGAATTATCTTTGAAAACTCATGAGCTAAGGACTTAAGGATGCTTTGCATGAACTTTGAATTCTAATAAAATTTGATTGACACCTTATTTTATTACTTCATTTTATATTATAATATATATATATATATATATATATATATATATATATATATATATATATATATATTTAGGAGAATGTATCTCCTAAATAAAACTAATTGTTACATCGGTTTCACAATCCTTTCCCAAAGATTCACCTTATATCTCTCCGACACTAGCTCCATTTGCCAACATCTAAAAAATACACGACTGCCCCTTTTTTTCAAAGAAACCATCTGTGACTTAGCTTCTATCTATTAATAATGGACATTATGTATCTGTCTGTCTGTCTGAAGCCGAACCTCCATCAGAGTAATATTACTATTTACTTAATCTGCCAGCTTCTATATATACTACTACAAAAACCGCCGTAAACACTATGCGCATTTCTCAATTTACATAATTAATTGCTTTTAAACTTCTAATAAATTAGTATTCGCAAATATACACTAATGATTGTTTTCTTCAGATTTCCACATGTATTTACGCTATTTTGCTCGCTAATAATCTTACTTATAAATTATAATTATTTCTTTTATTATTTATATATATATATATGAAATCAGTTACGCAGTAAATCTATTTACTGCGAAACTGATTAAACAGCCAGCGTTACTCCATTGAATCGGTTACCTCCCTCTGATTATTCAGTATGGACGCAAGACGGGCGCGTTATTTAAAATGTAAACAAAACGCTGGCATTTACTCTGATTTTTTTATTAAAACGTTCTGAGTTTGTTTAGTTTCTTAATCTTATTATCCATTATGTTTTAAAACACAAATTTATTGAATCAAATTGTTTAAATAACATACTAATTAATTTAAAAATTACTATTTAAAATAAACACACACACATTATAATGAATTTAGTTTAGGTACACTTTTTCCCGAGAGCATTTAAAAAAACTATTCGTGTTTACTGTATTTGATTTTTTAATACTTTTATTTTAGGTACACCTTCTTTTCCGATTTGAAAAACTTCCAATATTATCATTTTTTCACGACCTTAAATGTGTTTATGATTTCGATTTTACCTTATACGCTGTAAAGCTTTTATTTACAAACTGTTTTTATTATTCCGTGTTTTATTTATTAAAATAAAAGATGTGATTTTTTTTCTTTTTTGTCAAGAAAAAAATTAACACATTACACTGGAAAACTAGATAACTGATTTTAGAATCAAATTGTTTAATTAAAAAATGTCATTTAACAAACACACACACACACACAAACACACACATTAACATGAATTAAATTTAGGCAAACTTTCTTTCCGAGAGCATTTAAAAAACTAATCGCGTTCACTGTATTTGATTTTTTGGTGCTTTTTTACTGTAGGACCGCGCTAACTTTGACCCCGTCGTTAGGGTTAGGGTCAGGGTCAAAGTGGGGGTTAGGGTTAGGGTTTAGAGTTAGGGTTAGGGTCATGGTCAAAGTTAGCGCGGGCCCTACAGTAAAAGAGTACCGATTTTTTTAAAGTTTTATTTTAGGTACACCTTTTCTCCAATTTGAAAAACTTCCAATATTATCATTTTTTAACGACCTTAAGTGTGTTTAGGATTTCAGCTTGACCTTTTACGCCGTAAAGCTTTTATTTACAAACTGTTTCTATTATCAATGTCTAACTACCCAAGAAATATGACTGGGGCTCCATCGGTTTACGGGTGAGCATTCATTTCTGACGCGGCGTCCTAGCAAAAATATGCGACCGGAGGGAGCATATATTTGCTAGTGTATTTTAATCACACAAAATACAGGTTAAAATATTCATTGGTTTGTAAGAATTAAGTTGTGTTTAAAAATATCTATTTCAATTGTTCTAATTCGCCGTAATTTGCAATTTATTATCCAAGTGGTTTATACAGTATCCATCAAAAAATAAAAAAACTTGCCTCCGTGTTATAATGAAGAGTTCAGTTTGAAATTCTGTATAGATTCCCGCGTGTTACATGCCCTGATATGTAACCAATCCTCTCATAATATTCATCACCATTAAACTGACGACAAATCCATCTCATAACAATTATACTCGAGTGGATTTTGGCCTTGGTAATTTGTGCTGACTCATTAATAAAAAGGAAGTATCTTTCATTAGTCTATGCTGAAAATACACCAAAAGTTAAGCTAATTTACGCAAAACTGGTGACGTCAGAAAAACTCTAGTTGCCCCATTACGACGTTTCCAACCCCGACCCGAAATAAGCAAAAAAAAAGATCTTTTATTCACAAATATCTAAAAGTACACTCATTATTTTCCTCCAAAATCCAAACAAAAGTTCTGATTAATAGTTATTTAAATTATTCAAGGAGTAGTGATCGCAGGGGGAGATAACTCATACTTTATTTATTCTTTATCTTTCTTATTACATCATTCATCAATTTTGTCCTTCTATTTTTCATTTCATCAACCCCTCCCCCCTTTCCACGGAAAAAGTGAAAATCACATAACAGAGAAACGCCCCTCTTCCTCTTCTGAAAGACTGGTGGATTATTATCTGCACTAACTTGCTGCTCAAGGGCAAGTAACTCACGGGCGGTCGAGAGTCGTTCCTCGTTTAGTCGTTAGTGTCGCTCAAGCAGACCGGAAATGAAGCAGCGTTAGCCGACGGGCATTCGCCATTTTGTTTGCATGTCATTTCGTTCAAATCTGCCCTGGAAGTGGAAAGCTTCGGAATTGGTCGCTTGGGAATTGGTCGGGCAACAACATGGCAACTACAGGAATAACAACAAAGAGGAACGGATATTCCTAAGATGCGTCGATTCGGTGTATTTCAAACGTGACGGACTGACAGACTAACAAAGCTTCTTGTAGATATGCATGTACATATCAAGAAATGCTATTTTAATCACAAGCATGACAGACTCACTAACCGACATACCCTCGTATACAGATCTTTGGACGCATCTTATTTCACTTGCCTCTATCCAATCAGCTTATTTATCAAAAAGAAAATAACATTTCTTAGTTAAGCGTGACAGACCGACGGACGGACAAAGCCTTTTATAGAAATACCTGGACGCATCAAAAATACTATTTACAAACCTAAAAATTAGGGACTAAAAATTGCCGTATCAACTTAAACGTGACAGGTCACCGATACAATTCCATTCGAAACTTAAGCGGTACAAACAGACTGACGTACAGACATTCGTGTATAAACTATTAAAAGTATCTGAAAATAGATGCGTCCATTTACTCAGCGCATTTAAGAAGAGAAAAGGTCCATCTTTGACACTTTTTTCCTTTAGACCAGGGGCTGGCAACCTCCGGCCCGCGGGCCATATCCGGCCCGTAAAGGCTTAGCGTCCGGCCCGCCACCCTGTTATGCTTTATTATTGCAATCCGGCCCGCGGACCTTCCAGTAAAACTCATATCATTTTGTGACATAGACATAAAAGTAGGTTTCAATTAAGATTTACAGCGAGCGATGATGCATGTATATTTCATTTTTCTTTAACTATTAATTTCAAATCGTTGGCCTGAGATAAAAATAGAAAAAGAGAAAGAGAGAGGCAAAGAGGAAACGAGAGACGAGGAAAGGGCATAAAACATAGAACTTATGTGAGGTGTGTCAAAACGAATGCTGGATCAACTTGCTACTTTCCCCGTCATTATTTTTTATGATTCCAAAATGACTCTTCGTCGGCGCCTTTTATAACATCACATACAGAAGTTTCTTGAGAAAAAATATCAGATTTGTAGAGTGTTCAATGCAATTTTTGTACATGAATAAGTAAACAAAATATAGTAATTCTGAGATTTCGTTTTTTACTCCGGCCCGCGATCCCCTTCCAAAAGTCTCATCTAGCCCTCACTCTGAAAAGGTTGCCCGCCCCTGCTTTAGACAGATCGGACTTTTGTTTTTTTGTGTTTTTTTGATAAGGTGACAGTTTCTCTCGAAATATCAAAAGTTTTTACAATTTTATCAGCATTAACAATAAGTCTTATATTTACTGATCTTCTATGTAAAAGATCTATCGATTAATAAATAGATAATTGTGAAGATTAATACCTCAAATATTGCCTTTGATTGTTTTGTTTTCGGTTCATCTTTCATGATTCCTGTGTTTCTGCATTGCTATCAGCCTTCATAAATACCAACATGGTTACTGGTGATACCAGATCAGGCTGCCCTGTGGCTCCCTGAGACGAAATTCACCTACATTGACGTTTTTTTTTTTGTTTTTTTTTTTTGTAAAACTTAATTATGTTCTACAAAACCAAAAACAAAAACAACAGCCCCTCTCCCTTTCTCCCTCCCCTTTTTTATTTTTATTTTTCCTACCCTACTCCCGGTCCTGGATATGACCTTAAACTACATCCGATGGTGAGATCCGGCTTACGGACTTTGGGGAATGTGGAGCCTCCTCTTAATTACCATTGCTCCCAGGTCCACCCTGACCCGGAGTGGTAGTACCTGTTAGGGTCCCAACTATGGGTTAAATAGAAACAGATATTAAAAGGGGAAGGAAACAAAAAAGAGAAGAAAACAAGACCAGATTCGGCATTAAATAACCCAAAAAGGGTTGATATGCCGTAAAACAAAACTACCAAACTACCAAACCAACATGGTTATCTTAAAGTTAAGCGTGAGAGTCCGACTCTCATACAGAAAGAACATATTATAGAGATACAAGGGCGTATCTAGAATGCTATTGGCAAATATAATTTTATAGTTTAGAAAGAGATGACAATGCGAGAGCTTAGAATCAAATTGTAGTATCTGTTCTGATACTATACTTCATATGTTTTTCCTCGGTCACTTAAAAAGTCCGTCTAGACTGAGTTAATTTTATTTTTGTTCTAATCCAGAGTGCCCCTTTATTTATATATATATATATATATATATATATATATATATATATATATATATATATATATATATATATATATATATAATAATGGTAATAATCCAGGTGAAAAATATCCACAGGGTGGTAATCCAGAGAATTTTAACCGGGTTTATAAAAAGTGCTCAATATCAAAATAGAGCTTTATATATGATAATTTTATTTACACAGACATGTACAAAATCTGCGACACTGGCATGTCGATGTTATCGATCAACAGTTACTATAAACTGAGATCTCATCAGGCAGAGTTAGAATCCGATCTTAACCTCAGATCATATTTGGAGAGAATATATATATATATATATATATATATATATATAGGATCAAAATAAACCAAAGTGAAAACTTTTAGTAGATGGAACCTATTGTGAAAAGGATTAGCTCAATATACGAGATAGAGCAATAGTAGAGATAGAAGAAAAAAGAGTGATAAATATGCGACGATTGTCCAAATTTATTTCAAATTTCAATTGTTCAATGCAAGGTGCATTCAGTAATAAACTAGTGTTTATTATTCTTTCCTTAAGCCAAGGCTTTTCAAAGATCGAAATCTTATCATCAGAGGAGAAATACAGATGGATAAGTTGGCTTTAGAAAAAACCAAAGTTTAAATATTTTAAAAATATGAAAAATATTATTAAAAATTATTAAAATAATTTTTGTTAAAAAAACGTATTGAAAGAAAAGAAAAGTTCCGTGAAAAAGATATTCAAATTGTCCGAGTGGTAAATTTCCGTTGAAAAGAAGTCCGGTGAAATTGTAGAATGTGAAGAAAAACTCTTTGCGTGGGGGCAGATTGGAGAAGTGCTCAAAATGTAGGTAAGTCCAGATGCACTATCTCTCTCTCTCTCTCTATATATATATATATATCATACTTCAGTTGGGATTTAATAAACAAAACGATGAGTTGCAGCTATCTGTAGGTATTTTAGAATACTTTTTAATAATGCTTGTCAACGACTACTTCTCTTGTAAAATGTTATTGTAGGAAATAAATAGCAAAAACAAGTTAATTACAGATAGCTGCAACTCGTCGTTTTGTTTATTAAATCCCAACTGTTTGATAAGACTTTTTTTAAAAGAAGTATGATATATATATATATATATATATATATATATATATATATATATATATATATATATATATATATATATATATTAACGGCGAGGAATACGGACGTTTGGGACATTTTGGGGAGGGTAGAATGAGATTAAACAAATATAAAAACGAGAGGAAACGATTTTTTTTATATTTGTTTAATCTCATTCTACCCTCCCCAAAAATGTCCCAAACGTCCGTATTCCTCGCCGTTATTAAATTTTGTACCACGAAAAATTTATTTAAATATATATATATATATATTGTTAAATATTTAGTAGTATTTCTTTTTTTTCTTTTTCCATTGCAGTATTGGAAACTTTCGTCGGCTTTTTCAAAAAAATCATGAAATTATAAAAATCACTAGAAAAAAATGCCGTTATTTTAAACACACGCGCAAGAATGGCGTTGCATTGTTTCAAAATTGATCTCAACTGTTGTATGTTTTGTTCTTGTATCTTCTTGCCTTAATTTCGTGCATGCAAATTCGAAAATACATTTTTATAATGCTTGTCCAGCGACGAAAACGTCTCTTGTAAGACGTTGTTGTAAGAAATAAATAACCAAAAAAAAAAGTAACTTACATATAGCTGCAACTCATCGTTTTGTTTGAAAATCAGTAGAGAAATGCCGCCTTACAACAGAAGTTAAGGTAAATTAAAGTAAACATGGCCCATGTTACCCATACTTACGCCGAGCGGCTGCGTTCCAAAATTCATAAGTATCGGTTAATTAGTTAGGAGTGAATCCTATACACAGAAATACATAAACATGTTGAGTATGTCGGCAGCAGGTTAAAGAACACGGAACTTTGTCTTTTGATTATCATTTTTGTGACTTTGGGGTGGGGGGTACAAACAAATCACCGCTTATCAAGGCCCAAAGGCCACTCGAGGATAAAGGTTAATGAGTTAATGTCAGTTGCCAGGTGCACGGTGAGACAACATTGTGAGGGTTAGTAACGATGGTTGTAACTGGTGAGAATTTGATTATTTAAGAGGACGGCTCAACAAGAATTTGTTTACATTGGACTTGAAAACGACCCTATGGTAGTCGGGTGGGAAGCCTACTTGTACCTGATTTAACCGAAGGAGGAAGCTTCATGGTAGTATCAAATTCAGAAGAGGTCCCCAGTCGCATGTATATCCTTGAATATAATTAAACGTTGATAAAACTAAGACTGTTGAATATTATTGACTGTAACCTCACGAACAAGTCAAGCATAAATTGAAGTTTATTTGTAAAAAAATGTAGTTGAATTACAGAAAGTATTGTGAATTTTATTAACGATTGAATTTGTGACATTTTGATGGACATTCTATGCTAAGAGGTACTAATTTAAAAGACTCGTCATGGTAAAGATTGTACTCGCCTTTAATATCCGTGTTAACAACATCATTCGTAATCAGTACCTTTGTTAAAATTAAAAGTCACTGCTTATCAAGGCCAAAATGGCATTCGAGGATAAGGGTTAATTAATTTGTACAGGTAGACTGTCAGACAACATTGTGACGATTAGTCACGCTGGTTGTAACTGGTCAGAATCTGATTATTTAAGATGACAGCTCAAACAATAATTTGTTTACATTGGACTTGAAAACGACCCTATTGTAGTCGGGTAGGAAGCTAACTTGTACCTGATTTAACCGAAGGATGAAGTTTCATGGGAGTATCAAATTCAGAAGCGGTCTCCAGTCGTATATATATCCGGATTAGAGGAGATGATGACGTTAGGATTTCGCAGTTCTTACAGGAAAGTGTCGACGTCCTCCTACATACAGCGTCTGAAATTCCCAAATGGTTATTGATCCGATACTGACTATGGTTCAACATAACTAAACTTCGGTGATCTAACGAGAACCAACGTTTCAACATGATTATACCGTCTAACGAGAACTGGTGTGTCAACGTGATGATGCCGGGTGGGGAGAAGCCTCGTTGTATTGTGTTCCACAGACGAGTAGTTCTATGAAAGAAACTTTGCTCATGGAAGTTCTGTTTAGTTATTTATAAGGACGGCTTAAAAAGAATTTGTTTGCATTGTACTTGAAAACGACCATGGCTTCATGTTCGATTATTCGGCTTCTGATTTTATCATTGTCAGTTAAAAGATTACTTTGTTTTGAAGTGATTCTACGTTCCTCTCCCTTTTTGTTTTTAATCAACTTAATCATTTTTCTTTCTTTTCGCTAATTACATCAAGTGACGTCATGTCTTCCATTAAAAAAATATCAGTTCAACACTTTAACTAAGAGAGACTTTCCACGCAATTATTCTTCCATTCACATGCTTTATGTGTTCTTTTCATGCAACGAGGAAACAGTGTTCAGCTTCGTTCTAATCCAGTGGCATCACTAGCTAAATGGTGATTCATCAGACCACAGATCGTTACTAAACTAATCTATGTTTCTTGCAATAATAAGATGGAAATAAATTTCTATCATCGGTACTCTTAGTCAACAAGTGGTTTAAGTACATCTTTTTGAAGTGAATACATTCATTTCATTCTTTTAAAATTTTATATAGGTTATAACTATTATATGTTTAATGATTTTAATGTAGGGTAGTTTATACATTCATTACATTCTTTTAAAATTTTATATAGGTTATAACTATTATATGTTTAATGATTTTCATGTAGGGTAGTTAATACATTAATTTCATTCTTTTAAAATTTTATATAGGTTATAACTATTATATGTTGAATGATTTTCATGTAGGGTAGTTTATACATTCATTTCATTCTTTTAAAATTTTATATAGGTTATAACTATTATATGTTTAATGATTTTCATGTAGGGTAGTTTATACATTCATTTCATTCTTTTAAAATTTTATATAGGTTATAACTATTATATGTTTAATGATTTTCATGTAGGATAGTTTATACATTCATTTCATTCTTTTAAAATTTTATATAGGTTATAACTATTATATGTTTAATGATTTTCATGTAGGGTAGTTTATACATTCATTTCATACTTTTAAAATTTTATATAGGTTATAGCTATTATATGTTTAATGATTTTCATGTAGGATAGTTTATACATTCATTTCATTCTTTTAAAATTTTATATAGGTTATAACTATTATATGTTTAATGATTTTCATGTAGGGTAGTTTATACATTCATTTCATTCTTTTAAAATTTTATATAGGTTATAACTATTATATGTTTAATGATTTTCATGTAGGGTAGTTTATACATTCATTTCATTCTTTTAAAATTTTATATAGGTTATAACTATTATATGTTTAATGATTTTCATGTAGGGTAGTTTATACATTCATTTCATTCTTTTAAAATTTTATATAGGTTATAACTATTATATGTTTAATGATTTTCATGTAGGGTAGTTTATACATACTATACAGTTTATACATAGTATATATATATAATTTTATATAGTTTAATGAATTTTATATATAAATAAATAAATAATAATAATCTAACAATAACAAAAGTATTTTCAGATTTTTACTCACACAATTTTTAATCCGTAATCTAAATGGATTCATCTGATTTAGGTAAGAACCCAAAATAATGGATTACTAGGTCGGTTACTGTCATGAATATGATTCCGCTTTAGGTTCGATTATTTTGCGACTGAATTTATCACCTTCAGTTAAAAAAACTACCTTGTTTTGAAGTGATTCTACATTCCTCTCCCTTTTTGTTATTATTCAACTTAATCATCTTTCTTTCTTTTAGCAAATTACATCAAGTGGCTTCATGTCTTTTCTGGAACGACTTCCATGACATTTTTAGAAATACACATATATTTACATTTTGAATAACTTTTTTTCATGGCGGGCGCTCCAGTCAAGGCATGGAGCCACTTGATGTAAGGAGCTAAAAAATATTACTTTAAGATCAAAAACTAGTTAACTATTAGTGTTAGATGGATAGATTCCGAGCCAGAAAACAGCAATTCTTCACCCTTTGTCAGAAACATCGCTCATGGAATG
>OY744544.1:23775646-23808146 GCA_963556195.1 Sepiola atlantica
AATTACTCGCATCTAATACATGGTTTATTTGAAGGCATTTTGCCTCTCTCTATATATATATAATTGATCCATAGACAACTTCTTTGCCAGATCGTGCCTATATGGTGTTACAACAAACTTTACTTCACTTTAAACTATGATTCGAAACTCGAATACATTTATATATATATATATATATATATATATATATATATATATATATATATATATATATATCTGTGAAGAGTACAACCGAAACATGTATGCACATATGTAACCAATAATGTTTGCATAAATAAAAAAATTATACTTAAGAACAGCTCTACTTGTTATTGAGCTTCAACGGATTTACATCTACAGAAACTAATACAATACATTTACCATATATATATATATATATATATATATATATATATATATATATATAGTATGCCATCATTTTGTTTAAAGAAAGTAATAAAGTGCTCGATCGTAGGTTCTACAAGGGCTAATATAAATTATTATATTTAAAAACTATACATTAGAGTGTCTGTATTTTGTCCTGGTGTTTCTTCGTTATGGCAAAAACGGCCTCTTGGATAGAAACCGTCTTGTAATGGTCCGCTTGAATCATCAGCACCTTACAGAGATTTACAAACTAGTAAAGAAATAGCAAAACAAAAAACGACAACTTTATCTGGCTCATTAATTCTTCTGTCAGCATACAATTTACATCGACATATACGTTCTCCACATACTAGGCAAACACTTCCCACAATCCACTAAGCTTCATAAACTGTTCAACAGTAATACGGTTAAAACTAGTTATTCCTGCTTCCCTCCGTAGGTTCTCTGATAATCTTAAAAACGATAACTCGTATCAATACTCCAAACCCCAACTGCTCATGCAGAACAGGTGAAATTGCCCTTTCGGACGAAGATACACAATTAAATCTGTCGTTTACAAAACAAAAGTTACCTCGGGCACAAACACCAAGAAAAACGAAATCTATATTGGAATAACGCAGAGAATTTTTAAACAGAGAGACTACCCCCACAACAATACTTTTGGATACTCCAGCAAACGAGGCATTACTTCCCTATAAACTACCATTGTGAACCTAAAAGACTCTCACACACCATACAAAATCAAAAAGAGAAGTATTGAAAAACAAAAATCGTACACCCCCTATATTCAAGAGATGCCTACTATGCACCATAGATAAACTTAGAATTGTACAAGCGATAAACAACCTATCTATAATTTGCAAAAACTTCAAATCAGTAATGGACATACGTAACACAGAGACAACTATTAGGTTCCCCCTCACTTAAACCACCACTAAGAATGAAGATATGATGACAAATAAATAAAGAAAAAAATAATAACATTTTTTTTTAATCCTGATAAAGTTTTAATAAAATAGAATTATGTCCTTTTGCCCCATTACAGTGGCTTGCAAAATGTGAATACAGACCGTTTTAAACCTGGTCTTTTCCCGAGTTAAGATGTGCATATACTTTAATATTTTACTGAGGTATTTTACATTAGATCTACACTTGTAGTATTTGTTTTGTTTTAGTTTGAAGGTACCTTTTTACTCGGACATTGTTATTAGATTTTTCTGGATACAAACAAAGATGCTGCCGAAATCCCGTTCCTAAGAAAAGTACTGTTTAAAACCAAATATGCGTTATACCGTATAGCTGAAAATAAACATTGTCTGAAAATAGCTGTAAACGATTTTGATACCAATTTGTGTACTCTTTATTTGAAATATGATTTGTAAATAATTTGAATCTTAAAAAAACACATATATATATATATATATATATATATATATATATATATATATATATATATATATATATATATATATATATAAGTCAGGTTCATATTATATTACAATAACCATGTTTTTATTTTATTATTATTTTTTAAATTTTTTCCCCAAAACATAACATTTTTGTGAGATATATTTTTTACGGTCCGTTTCATTTGTCTTGAGCCAAACAACACTTTTATGTTAATTACGGTCCGTTTCATTTGTCTTGAGCCAAACAACACTTTTATGTTAATATCTATATTAACATAAAAGTATTGTTTGGCTCAAGAAAAATGAAGCGGACCGTAAAAAATATATCTCACAAAAATGTTATGTTTTTTTGAAATGCGAAAAAATGAAAATAAAAATAATGAAATAAAACCATGGTTATTGGAATATAACATGTACCTGACTTATATTTGCTCTGTTGTCACTAATTGACAATCATCGAGCTGAATCTTTTGAGGAGACTGCAAAGTAAAAGGGCACTGATAGTATATGCTAATACATATATTGTCATTAATAATTATATATATATATATATATATATATATATATATATATATATATATATATATTATATATATATATATATATATATATATATATATATATATATATATATATATATATATATATATATGCGTGTGTGTGTGTGTGTGTGTTCGCGTGTGTGTTATTATTCTTATGTATGATTCATTAGCTGAAGTTATATCCTGAATATTGACATTTATGATCTTAAAGTCCTTAGCTCATGAGTTTTCAAAGATAATTCTTCTCCTCAGAGGACCATTACCGCAGTTATACAACTACAGGTAATAAAATTAAACTTGAACATATCTAAAAATATATACAAAAATACATAAAAATAATACATCAAATATATCAACCCAAAAACATTAACAAAAGAGAAAGGGTGAGAGCGAGATAGTTAGATTAATATATATATATATATATGTATATATATATATATATATATATATATATATATATATGCGTGTGTGTGTGTGTGTGTGTGTGTTTGCGTGTGTGTTATTATTCTTATGTATGATTCATTAGCTGAAGTTATATCCTGAATATTGACATTTATGATCATAGAAAAGTTTGACATGGAGACATAACTATTTAGTACTATCCTGCCCGCTTATAGATTCCAATCAATTACGATCAGTAGTTGATAACTAATCAATAGCTACAGACATCTCTATCGATTTCTTGCCATTGTCCTTCCATTTTACAGCATTTGTTTTTTCGGTAATAAACGCGAAAGCGCAAATGACAGACTATTCAAAATGGCGTCCAATTCCCATGACCCTCTTGAAACGAAATTGTTGCTTCTAAAAAACATTAGTGATGACCAAGTCTATAGAAATACTAGCTAAACGTCGGGTTTCTCGCAATTAGTGGTGCATCATGTAATACAAGAGATCCGATAAAAAAATTTCTCTCGGCTTACCGTTTCCATAAAATGGATTGGAATCCATTATCCCTATGGCGCCACTTAAAAATAACACAATTCTTGTATTTATTATATCCTGTAAAGTGTTCACGTGTTATTTAGATGTTAGTTCTTTAATAATCCTATGAATTCTATCGCGAAATATTAAATACATAGAAGATATTGCGAAGTCTGCTGCAAAGAGATGAGCTCCCCCTAGCGGGCGTGTAAAAATTCTCACATCTGCCAGTATCCTATATCTCTATAAAGCCACCATTCTCTTATGTATGGAGAGAGAGAGAGAAAGAGAGAGAGAGAGAGAGAGAGAGAGAGAGAGACAGAGAGATAGAAGAAAAAAGAGTGATAAATATGCGACGATTGTCCAAATTTATTTCAAATTTCAATTTTTTCGCTTTCATTGGACAACTTTTCAACGGAAATTTACCACCCGGACAAACCACATATCTTTTTTACGGAACTTTTCTTTCTTTCTTTCACTGCATTTTTAAAAATAATATTTTTCATATATTTTTCAAATATTTGAACTTTGGTTTTTTTCGAAAGTCAACTTATCTATCTGTATTTCTCCTCTGATGATAAGATCTCGATCTTTGAAAAAGCCTTGGCTTAAGAAAAGAATAATAAACACTAGTTTATTACTGAATACACCTTGCATTGAACACTTGAAATTTGAAATAAATTTGGACAATCGTCGTATATTTATCACTCTTTTTTCTTCTATCTCTACAATTGCTCTATCTCGTATATTGAGCTAAACCTCTTCACTATAGGTTCCATCTACTAAAAGTTTTACTTTTGGTTTATATTTGATCCTATATATGTGTGTGTGTGTGTGTGTGTGTGTGTGTAAGGATGTTTTCTATAGAAAGAAAGGTGAGAGAATATTTATATATATACACTAAAAAGTTCGTAATGAAGAGAAAACTGTAACTGCATAACTCATACACTGTGTCCACTACAAAATAAATGCCTAACTAAAAGTATTGTTTACCAAGCCACGGTATTTGCCAGAAAAAGATCGAATAACAAGAAGTACTCCGTTGGTATGACCTCCTTTAATTTTAAAACTAGATATTACGACCACAGCGGCACATTAAAAAAAAACAAAAAAACGCCGAATAAAAACAGCTCTAACGATCTCTTACTGGGAGCTCAAAGAAAGCAGACGCTCACCAATAATCGAAGGGGAAATAGTACGACAAGCCAGTACATGTAGAAATTAAGAAAGCCCGTGTAGATTATGTCTGAATGAGAAATTTGAAATGCTAAACTTTATAGACCCCCAAAACCTATTAAACTGTAGAAGTGAAATAGCAAACAACTGCTTACACAGAATAACATTTACTTTTGGTTTACAATACATGAAAAAATGAATAAATAAATGAAAAAACTTTACTAAACTAATACCTAAAAATAGAAATATAAGATGCACGTGTTAAAATAAGGTCACCTATTAATTTGACACAACAAAAAAAAACAGGAATTGGTCAATCCTATACAAAACACAACAAAAATATAGGAAGTAAAATCAACTGAATATTTGTTTGTGAGAAGCCAAACGATTAGCCAATGGAAACATTAACCCATGGGAGGGAATTACAAAGAATTTGATTGGTTAACTAGCTAGACTAAACGCCACGTGTATATATATAAAAACAGCCGGCAACACCATGCATTTTAGTTTGACGATTCCCTACGGGGATGAAACGCGGAAGCATCTGTGTAGTTTAATTGCCATAAATATATTTTCATAACTTACTATATATATATATATAGATAGAGAGAGAGAAAGGGGTGGAGAGAGAGAGGAATAGAGAGAGGGATTACTAGCTGTCTTAACACATTCATGTTAATTTTCGCTGTTTTTAAAGTCTGCAATAAAACGAAAATTGCAATGTTTATATAAACACTGTCAATTACACAAAGTGCTTTGCGATTACGCTGATGACTGTTGGCGATTTAACGTACCACAAAATTTAACCCATGAATGGGCCATATGTAGTTATCCACACACTATATATATATATATATATATATATATATATATATATATATATATATATATATATATATATATAGTGTGTGTATTTAGGCAGCATTTTTTCATTTATGCAAACATTTTTTTAAATAACTGAACTCGTCTGTTTAATTATACCCTTTTTATTTTTTCAATTTTTCTGATGGTCTTTTTTGTATTAAAGTAATAAAAAAAATAATAAATGTTCCATAGGTTTAAACAACGTTTTCGATTCTTTCAACGTTTTCGATTCAATTTTCATCTTATATACAAAAAACATCAATTTTTCTATATTTATCTATTGGCATTGTGGCTTTTAACTGGGATCATCGTGATCTGTCTGCTTCCGGATTCTTCTTATTTTTGGGGGAGGGGGGTGTACCAATTGTCTGCATTTTTCTTCACATGAGTTTATTCCATGCTCCCCTTAATAATCAGAGCTTTATCAGATCTCGCTTTTTTAAACCTCAACCGCGTTTTTTTAAGTTCTTACGTCGTTTTTTCTTCTGTGTTTTTCTTCTGCCTTGTTTCAATAACTCCACTACATATTTTCATTATTCACTGATGACTGACGGACAGATTAACGAACGGTAATTTTGTTCTGTCCGCCAAGAAACACGTGTAGCCTTACCAATCGATTTATATGGAAAAATTGATGGCGTTTGTATTTAAGATGAAATTGTAAATAATAAATCTCCACTGAAGTGCGGAAATAAAGAATTGAAGGAATTGATGTAAATTATGGTTTTGGATTGCTTTTTACATGGTTTTTGGAATTGAATCAATATATATATATATATATATATGGTATACGTATTGTATTAGTTTCGGTATATGTAAATCCGATGAAACTCCAGTGTTTATAAAAAGTGCGGACATATTGAAGAGAAGAAACATATGTGAATTGTGTTTTTGGAGTGCCTTTTACATGGTTTTATATGTAAGTTCCGTCGGTTTCTTGTTCCATTTTCTCTCGTTTTTCGCGAGTACTTTCGATCTGATTCGTCAAATCATCTTCAGGAGATGTTAGTCTTGGTGTCTTTAAAATATGTCTTTACTGTTGAGTTTTTTTATTACTATAACGGCTAATAATTTACAACTTAAAAAGAGCCTCTATGATACTGAGATGTTACATCTAAGAGTGTACAAAATTCAAAAGTTTGATTGCTTAACCGTTAAGAATTTGATTACGTTCTAAGCGTGTTCAAGATTCAAACGTATCATTGCTTAATGGCTAAGAATTTGATAACGTTTATTACTATGCCAGACACTTTAAAATTTAGTGACTAGTTTCGTAATTCACATTATTGATTGTGTGGTGTTAATTTTTATGCAGAAGACTTCAAGAATGTTTAATCTTTTGATGTTGGTATAGTGGTGAATTATTTAGTATTGTTAACTAGTATGTGTCTATATTTAGAAGGGGAAGTCATGTTTTTTAGATGTTGGAAAATGGAGCTAGTATCGGTTAAATGTAAGGTGAGTCTTCGGGAAAGTCTTGTGGTAGTGAAACCGATGTAAGAATTAGTTTTATTATTATTGTCGGAGATACATTCTCCCATAGGGGATTTTAAACTGATATATTACATTGGTTCTTCCTAATGTATTTTAAGATGGTTCGATGTTTGCATTTTTTTAATAATAAATGATGAATATTTTTTTATTAGCAAAGTTGATGGGGGATATGTAGCGATGTATTATATTTTTAAGAGCTTTTTTATCCAATTTAAAGTTCGGATGCATTTGGTTACAGTAGATTATATTTATGTAGTGGGAATTATTTAGCTGATTATTATTAGCATTGTCTAAGTTTCTAATCATTAATTTTATTTGTTCGTCTACAATATAATTGGGAAATTGATTATTAATTAAGACTTACTTAATGTTTTTTGTTATTTGTTGAAGAGATTAGCTTTGAACGGTTTAATAGATTTTTAATCATTGCAATTTTATATCTATATTGGCATTCGCTTCTATAACTTAAAATTAAAATTCTTACCAAAAGAAGATACCATGCTAGTCTTGTTCTACCATATCGTTATGTTCACGATAGATGCTCGACTGAGCTCTGATCTACGGTTCCCCTTGTAGGAATTTCCACCTCTGTGTACCTGGAGCTGAACGGAACTTCCAATGGATAAAGTTCTTTTTTCAAGAACAATACCACAGGGCTGCTTCCCGGCTGACTATAACATGAACGTTTCCTCTTACATTATATAATGCTTCCCAGTTTCAACCGCCGTCTTCAATCCTCAATTTTTGTCTCACCGTCCGCCTGAGAAACTCAACAACCACTTATCCTCGAGTTGCCTTTCGGCCTAGATAAACGGTAACTCATTAGTTCGGAACACGTGCATACGATTTTCGATACGCATTCCGAAAACAGGATTATTTTTTATGAAACAATTTTTTAAAATCGCCACACTTTATATTCTTATTTTTGACTAAGATTTGTTGAAAACAAAGGTATAATAATTATTTGCCAACCCAATAGTAGTAGTAGTAGTAGAAGTAGTAGTAGTAATAGTAGTAGTAAGAGTAGTAGTCGTAGTAATAGACTATAACCTTTTAAATAGTAGTAGTAGTAGTAGTAGTAATAGACTATAACATTTTAATAGTAGTAGTAGTAGTAGTAGTAGTAGTAGTAGTAGTAGTAGTATTGATTTACTCCTCTCCAGGAGTTAGGCACAAGGCCAGTTTTTATCTTACTCCCACAAGTAAGATGTGAGCCAAGATCGGGTCGGGAAAGTGGGGTTTAAAAATTGCTTGGGCAGCCCCGTCGGCATTCCCCGGTAGGGGCGGCTCAGACAGTAAGCAATAAACTTACTCCTCCCCAAAGAGGGGAGCCGAAGCCTGGGAGGGTGGACCTCCTAGAACTGCACAGGACAGACCCATAGACCGGCGTAAATCAAGCCCCGAAGGCCAAGACAATACCAGTCTATGGGGTGCGGGTGCAGTATCCATCGGAACAGATACTACACTTTGATCTTAGCCAAAGTAGTAGTAGTAGTAGTAGTAGTAGTAGTAGTAGTAGTAGTAGTAGTAGTAGTAGTATGAGGAGGAGGAGGAAGAGGAGGAGGTGGAGGAAGAGGAATACATAAATTATGGTCCTGGGATGTTCGAAAGTGGATATCACTTTACTGACAGAACCTTTCTATATATTTTGGATAATATCCCGTGTAAGACGATCTTTTTCGTAGCATTCATGTTTCTGTTTCCGGATATGTCATTACTGAAGATATCCACTCTTTATTAATCCCTAGGTTCTGATGAATTCCGATACTTACCAAGTCTGCATCTCTCACCGTCTGCTATTTTCCTTTTTATCCTGATGGTTGTACTGGTATATTCGTCAGCAGCCTTTACAGGGGTTGAGTGAACGCGAAGAGAATGGCGACGTTATTCTTTACATTTGTTTGCCGCCTTTTAGTCCCATATAAATATGTCGAATTTGTTGGCTCGGATCAAACTGCCGACGTGCATGGACAACAGATCCCAGAGAATATTGTCAACATATTATTTATCTCCTTTTCCAGGAGGTAGACACAAGGTCAGGTGTGGTTTTGAGTAGTCAGCGCACTAAGATAAGAGCACTCTGGTTTTCAAAAAAAAAATGCCTGAGCATCTCCGTCAGCATTCTCTGGTAAGGGCGCTTCGGGCGATTAGCAATAAACTAACCTCTTTTCAGAGAGAAGGTAAAGCCTGGGAGGATGGACCACCTAGAACTGAATAGAACCATACTTCAGGGTGAAGGTAAAGCCTGGGAGGGTGGACCACCTAGAACTGAATAGAACCATACTTCAGGGTGAAGGTAAAGCCTGGGAGGGTGGACCACCTAGAACTGAATAGAACCATACTTCAGGGTGAAGGTAAAGCCTGGGAGGGTGGACCGCCTAGAACTGAATAGAACCATACTTCAGGGTGAAGGTAAAGCCTGGGAGGGTGGACCACCTAGAACTGAACAGAACCATACATCAGTCCGAAAGCAACAAAGCCACTTTCGGACTGATGTGTCTCATGATTCTTTGATGCCATTACCGTTCTCGGACATACACTTTATCTTATTACTAGAAGAATACCCGTCCATGGACGAGTCTATGCTATTTTCCTTAAATAAAGAGGGCCAAGTGATTGGTTGAGCTAAGTCACGTGTTAATAAGACAGGAATATATTAACAATCGTCAGCATTATACTAGTTAGTTAGCGAATGATATATTCCTGACGCCTTACCAAGTCCGGATGCAACTCAAAATCTCTTTAACGTATTAAAACACAAAACAACATCCCCAAAAGATGTCCTTCTGGACGGGTACAAAAGTAGCCATGATCGGGTCTGTCAGTATTCTCCGTTGTAAGCGCTTCAGGCGATCAATCGTAAACAAAACCCAACCAAAAGAAGGGATAATTCCAGGGATGGTGTCCTCTTGAATTTGAACATGCATATAATCACTGTTAGTGCTGCTCTAAGCCTGAACCATCCAGCTCGAAAACAAGGAGGGAAGTAAAATTGGTAAAGATTAACTAAGCATCATATAGACGGCGAAAATGGATCAAATTTAATGCAAATCTGAAATATTTCAATTTTCAAATGGTAGGTTGTGCCCATATTATGCACCTAATAACCCTTATGATACTCTTAATAAATTGAAATTTTGGGAATATTTATTCATTGATTTCTAATATCTATTGTCAAAATTTCACAAAATCGGATGTACTTCAATTTTAAGGTAGGACTTCCACCTCTTCTTCCCTCCTTTGCATAACAAGAAATAAAACTAAATATAGCTCACATTAGCCATTCTTACGCCTATCAGCTATGTTTTAAAATTCGTAATGATCAGTTAATTAGTTTAGCTTTGTGAATAAAGCACGGACAGGAAAGTCTTTCTTTAATAGCTTAATTTTAGTAATTTATTTGGTGTTTATTTGGTGAAGTCAGAATACATTGTGATGTCATAATAGACCCTCTTTATCTTTTAGCCTCCTTCTTATTCTCCTTACTCTATTCGTCCCCCCTCTCTCTCTCTCATTACCATCTCTCGCTTCTTCCATTATTCTCTCCGTCTCTTTCTTTTTACCTATTACCTTCCTGCTCTATTTCATTCTCTTCTCTTTCCCTTTTCTCTGCTTCTGTCTCTCCCTCTTTCTCTCTCTCTCTCTCTCTCTCTCTCTTTCTCTCTCTTTACTTATTATATTGGTTTAAAGTATATTAGTATATGTTATCTACACACTACAAATGATTAAATAAAATATCAAAGGCCATCGCTTGTTTGGCGGCTTTTTGGTTAGTAATAATAATAATAATAATAATAATAATAATAATAATAATAATAATAATAATAATAATAATAATAATAATAATAATAAGAAGAAGAAGAAGAAGAAGAAGAAGAAGAAAAACGTTAAATTAACTTTGTTTAATTTTTACTTTGCGTCTATTTAGGGAGAGAGAGAGAGAGAGAGAGAGAGAGAGAGAATATTAAAACGTTTTAATCTTCAAAGATATTTTTCGTATTCATTTATTGTAGACATAAAAGTCAGAAGAAACCGTAAACAATGGATTTAGTCGACATTTTGTCGTTTGAAAGCGTTGATATTATCTGCCCTTTGTTTCTCTGGAAAATCGTTTGTGGAGCTCTCCCATAAATAGAGATAAAAAAATGAATTTACGAATGACGATGAAAACCGTGAAAGCGATGCAGTTGATAATGGCTGTTCATAGTTTCTTGTGGCTGCTGGCTGTATTGTTAAAGAAACTACGAAAAAAAGGATTAAAATGGGGATTTAAGGTAAATAGTAAGAAAGAAAGAAAAAAATGAAAGAAAGAAAGAAAGAAAGAAAAAAGAAAAGAAGGAAAGAAGAAAAGAAGAAAAGAAGAAAAGAAGAAAAGAGAGAAAGAATAACAGAAAAAAATGGCATAAAAAGGGAATGAAATAAATAGATAGAAAAAAGATGACGTATAGAAAAAGAACAAGACAAATAGAAAGAAAAAAGACAAAAGGGGAAACAGAGCAAGACAAAATAAATAAATAAAAGAGAACAATGAAAAAGAAACAGAAATAAAAAGAGAAAGAAGCAAAAAAGGGGAGAAAAAAGAAAGAGAAAGGAAGGAAGAAAAAAGAGTAATAATAACAAAGAGAAGAAACGAAAGAAAAAAGGAATGAAATATATAAAAAAGAATAGATAGTAAGACAAAGAAAAAAGGAAACATAGTAGGAATAAAATAAAGAAATAAGAAACGAAAGACATAAAGAGTGTAAAAATAAAGGAAAGAAAGGAGAAAGGAATAAAGAAAGAGAAAAGTGAAGCTAGAAAAAACAAAGAAAAGAAAGAAAAAAGAAAAGAATAAAGGAGAGAAAGACAAGAAAGAAAAGAAAGAAACAAAAAGAAAGGAATAAAAAAAGAGAAATAATAACAAAGAGAAGAAACGAAAGAAAAAAAGGAATGAAATATATAAAAAAGAATAGATAGAAATACAGAAAGACAAAGAAAAAAGGAAACATAGCAGGAATAAAATAAAGAAATAAGAAACGAAAGAAAGGAGAAAGGAATAAAGAAAGAGGAAAGTGGAGCTAGTAAAAACAAAGAAAGAAAGAAAAAAAGAAAGGGAAAGAATATAGGAGAGAAATAAGAGAAAGAAGAGAAAGAAGAAAAGAGATGATGAGAAAATAAAGAACAGGGAGAAAAAAGAAAATAAAGGGGAGAAAAACATAGAGACAAAAAAGAGAGAAAGAAAACAAAAGAAGAAAGAAAAGAAGGAAAATATATAGAAATAAATAAAGAAATAATAAAATGTCGAAAAAGAAAGTCGTAAAGAAATAAAAAAGAAGAATATAAATAAAAATGATACCTAACGAAATAACGAGAGAGAAATAGAAAAAAAAGATGGTAGAATTGAAAAAATAAAAAAAGTAGAAATAAAGACGAAAGAAAAACGAAAATAAATGAAAGAGAGAAAAGAAGAAGAATTGAAATTAAGAAAAAAGGGAAATCGAAAAAAGAAAGCAAGAAATGAAGGAAAAAGAATAGACGTAAAGTTAGAAAGAAGAAAATAAATAAGCAAGTAAACAAGGAATAAAGTTTTGAAAAACTGTGAAAAGAAAGAAAAAGAAATGTACAAACCAGATAGAAATAATCAAAGACATACAGAAAAGAAAATGAAAGAATAGAAGAAAAGTAAAAAGGAATAAAAAAGAAAGAAAGAAAAATAAGAGAAAGAAAAGAAAGAAAGAAATATGAAAAAGACAAAGAGAATAACAGTAATACAAATAGAGATGACATAAAGAAGGAAAAACGAAAAGAGGGAAGAAAATAAAACATCTTTTTATGAAGAATATTATGAGACGGTTTATGATAAGTGTTTGTTAACATTGCCTTTGAAGACGAGCATATTAAAATCTACAGGAAAGCAGTCCCGTGATAATGTGTTCCGCAAACGGGATGCATTCTGTTCATGTAATTCGGTCTTTATTCTAGACATATGGAGGAAAAGGGGAAAGTTCTTTCTAATTTGAGCTTTCGATGGAAATAAATTGGTTATGAAATAAAAATAAATATTAAAATAATTGAACAAACAGAATATGTGGAAAAGTGACGAAAATCAAAACAAATTAAAATTTTAAAAAATGTAAATATAGAATGGAGAAAAGAAAAAAGAAAAAAAGAAAAAATATAGAAAGAATAAAACAAAATTTAAAAAAAAAAGATTTTGGGGCTCTTAGCTTCTTATTATTTATAAATTTAAGAGTTGAAAAGAAAACAAACTCGAAAGAAAAAAGGAAGACATATAAGAATTAATATAAAAGAAAGCAGAAAAAGAAAGAATAAAAAGAAACAAAATTATGAAAAAAATGTTGGGGAGCTTTTGGCTTCTTATAAATTATGAATTTTAGAGTTAAAAGAAAACAATCCCGAAAGTATTTTTCCGATTTAAAAAGGAAAAAGAAACAAGAAAACATATAGAAAGAATAGAAAGAAAGCAGAAAATTTATTTTTAAAAAAGATTTTTGGGCCTTTAGCTTCTTATTATTTATAAATTTTAGAGTTCAAAAGAAAACAAACTCGAACGTATTTATTCGATTTAAAAAGAAAAATGGAAGTATAGTATTGTTCTTGTTTCAGATAGACAGTTACGAAATCTTCGTTTGTAATAGAAGTACAATGGTACATAAATAAGATATAATAGTATAGTTTCGTCTTCAGACATACATATACAAAATCTCTACTTGTAATAAAAGTATAATTGTACATAAATTATAGTATAGTATAGTTTCGTCTTCAGACAGACATATACAAAATCTCCATTTGTAATAGAAGTACAATAGTACATAAGTAGAAGTAATAATATAGTTTTGGCTTTAGACACACCGATATAAAATCTCTATTAGTAATAGTACATTAATAGAAGTACTAGTATAGTTTCGTCTTCAGACAGACATATACAAAATCTCTATTTGTAATAGAAGTACAATAGTACATAAGTAGAAGTAATAATATAGTTTTGGCTTTAGACACACCGATATAAAATCTCTATTAGTAATAGTACATTAATAGAAGTACTAGTATAGTTTCGTCTTCAGACAGACATATACAAAATCTCCATTTGTAATAGAAGTACAATAGTACATAAGTAGAAGTAATAATATAGTTTTGGCTTTAGACACACCGATATAAAATCTCTATTAGTAATAGTACATTAATAGAAGTAATAGTATAGTTTCGTCTTCAGACAGACATATACAAAATTTCCATTTGTAATAGAAGTACAATAGTACATAAGTAGAAGTAATAATATAGTTTTGGCTTTAGACACACCGATATAAAATCTCTATTAGTAATAGTACATTAATAGAAGTACTAGTATAGTTTCGTCTTCAGACAGACAGATACCAAATCTCGATTACTAATAAAAGTGTAATAGTACATTTATGGGAGTATAGTATAGTTTCGGCGTCATACACACCGGTACCAAGTCTCCGTTAGAGATGGATGAAAATGTTGATATTACGTCAAGCGGACAAATTAAGTGAGATCAAACATTTTACGCGGCAGTTTACATCGATCAAAGAAAAAAGTCCAATCAGTTAATGTCCTCTTTCTACTTTGGATTCTGGACGACAGGTTTATCGCTCGGGCAATTTTCGAAGCGTTCAACTAATTCGCTGTCACGTTCTTCTTTCTTGCGAGTGATTTTGTGTTCAGTGTTGGTTAACACTGGTCGGACCTGATTCCCTCGTGCGGCGTCCAAAAAATCTCCGGCTGTGTAATCAGCTGTGGGCGTGGCGGTCCGTACGGGTCTGTGCGACGGAAAGGTGAAATCGGGCGGTCAAGTATAGAAAGCGGAAAAGATCAAAGACAAAATGAATAAGGAATGAAGAAAGAAAGAAAAGGAAATAGGAACAAATAACAGATGTCCTAAAGACGCGTACATTAAAACTTCGCGAGATCCATTCTGAGATCAAGGTATTTATAAATTCCTTAGGCACAAATAGAACTTAATGTCCTTTATTTACGTTTTAATCTCCCGAGGTTAGAGCACTAGCTTGCGTAGTCTAGGCTGATTCTGTGACTGGACTGATATAAATATAACAAGATTACACACATATATACAAACATATGAACTATGTCTTCCTTTTAAACAACAAACATGTACAAACATTCACATTATGATAACTGTTCTCTTCCCCACTAACGGGACATTTATTCAACACATGGACTCTCTAAACTTTTCCTTGTTCAGATTTTTACTCATATTATCTTTTGCTACTAACCCCTTTCCTCTCTCTCTCTCCTGCCTTTATCTACTGGATTCCTGAGCACCGACTATCTTTACCTGAAGATAAACTGCTTGTAAACTTTTTGGCAGACAACAGACTTTCATAATTCCTTTCCTTTACCTGTTAACTGGGGTCCGATTGTATAGAAATTAGCACTTCCTACACTGATAGCAAAAGTTCGAAACGCCGGCATCTGTAGGCAAAAATAATTTAATATTTACTTAATTAATATTGTTATAAGCCCCGATAAGAAATTAAAGTTGAGCCCTATTCGGAGAGTTAATAGATAATTAAATAATAATAATAATAATAATAATAATAATAATAATAATAATAATAATAATAATAATAATAATAATAATAATAAAAAAATACTTTTTTAGACAAGCTTGTTTCGTCTTTTAATACTCATCAGTATAGATTAAAACATTTTGCCTGCGTACCGATGGGTTCGAACTTACTACCCTGGGTTCTGTAAATTAACGTCGTTAACCCCTCAGATAGCAGGTCAGCTGCGCGATTGAGACGCGTAAATATGGTGTGAGCACAAACTCGACGTTAATTATGAAAAGGGGGGGGGGAAGAAACAGAAGAAAGAAAAAAAATGGAAACATAGATGAAACGCAGTAAAAAATAAGAAATACTTTAAACGGAATCGGGGGTTTGTTATGCAGTTATTGCTTAGTTTGAGTGCGGTGTTTGGTGAAGGAATAAGATCCGAGCCTAAGGTTTACGTTAGATGATGATGAGACAAGGATTATAGCGCTTTCGATGCACTTGAGGCGTGGGAGAGAGCATTCAGTATAAAAAGTCAACATTGTGGGTAAAAGTGTTCCTATGTATGACTAGTGCATCAGTTGGATTGTTGTGCTTGAGGTATCCACGATCTTAAGCCTCTCTAAGATCCCAGCACTCTCCGTACTCTTCCAGTGAAAGTCTGGTTAGTGCCCTCGCTCATTGGTCTTCTCATCTTCCTTGACCCTCTACGACTATTTTGTGTTGTGTCAGCCAAAGCCTGTGCAATCATTTTTTCGGAGAGGGGGCAGCTTATGAGATTTCTTGCAGTTTCTGTTCCTTGGTTCGTGCGGTGGTGTTCTTCCTATTGTAACTTCCATGTGACCGGTTACCATTCGTAATGTATGCGGTTGGTTTCCGCATTCGAGGATTTTCCTTTAGATTGCAGCTATTTTGATCATTGCCGTTCTTTGTTTGGTCTCAGTGATCCCTTTGATTCCCATTTCTTCCAGTCTTTTCTTCAGTTTTTTGGGGACTGTTCCTAGTGCTCCTACGATGATTGGTATTATATTGACTGTCTTCATCCCTTTCAGTTCTCTGGCAAGTACCGTGTATTATTATTATTATTATTATTATTATTATTATTATTATTATTATTATTATTATTATTATTATTATTATTATTATTGTTGTTGTATCCTAAATTTTATTTTTTATTCCATGAGAAATTTATTTCAATTCATAACTTTTATTATTTTCTGAAAAACACGCTTTAAAAGAAAAAAATATAAAAGTATTAAATATGCATAACGCATACGTTTATAGCAGCGTGTGATCTCCCAAGTTTCAAAACAGGAATTCTCAACTATAGCTGAGGATGGTCAGCGAAATTTAAACACTCGCTGACGTGAAACCGACGGTATCATGTTTTTTTCATTTGATATATATATATATATATATATATATATATATATATATATATATATATATATATATATATATATATTAATTAATTATTTTTACGTACATAAAAGTAATCGATGGGCACGTGTTTCTAGCTACCAGAGGTCATCAGCATGACTAACCTAGGCAAGGATCGATCTTTGCCCAGGTTAGCCATGCTGATGACGGCTGAGAGCCAGAAACACGTGTTTATGGATTAATTTTATGCACGAAAAAATAATTATTTAATTAATGAAAATATATATAAAATGAAAATAATAACACGTCTGGTTAAGGTCGATTTTATGCTATATTCTGCATATTCATTGCCCCTTAGATCAGGGGCGGGAAACCTTTTCAGAGTGAGGGCCAGATTAGACTTTTGGAAGGAGATCGCGGGCCGGAGTGAAAGACGAAATCTCAGAATTACTATATTTTGTTTACATGAATAAATTGTACAAAAATTGCATTAAACACACTACAAATCTGATATTTTTTCTCAAGAGACTTCTGTATGTGATGTTATAAAAGGCGCCGACGAAGAGCCATTTTGGAATCATAAAAAATAATGACGGGGGAAGTAGCAAGTTGATCCAGCATTCGTTTTGACACACCTCACATAAGTTCTCTTATTCATGCCCTTTCATCGTCTCACGTTTCCTCTTTGCCTCTCTCTTTCTCTTTTTCTATTTTTATCTCAGGCCAAGGATTTTAAATTAATACTTAAAAAAATGAAATATACATGCATCATCGCTCGCTGATATTTATACATTTTTATCCCACTGTAAATCTTAATTAAAACCTACTTTTACGTCTATGTTACAAAATGATATGAGTTTTACTGGGAGGTCCGCGGGTCAGATCGTAATAATAAAGCATAACAGGGTGGCGAGCCGGACGCTAAGCCTTCGCGGGCTGAATGTGGCTCGCGGGCCGGAGGTTGCCTGCCCCTGCCTTAGATAGTGTAAAAATACAAAAAACAACTTTTTTTATCGCCAGTAAAAACAATAACAAAAACTACGTATTTATATATAATATATATATAGAGATATTATATAGATAGACAGATATATACATATACATATACGTACATATTTATATATATATATACATATCTATATATACATCTCTCTCTCTCTCTCTTTCTCTCTCTCTCTCTTTCTCTCTCTCTCACTCTCTCTCTCTCTCTCTCTCTCTCTCTCTATATATATATATATATATATATATATATATATATATGAGAGAGAGACAGAGATATATAATTTGAGAGATATAGTTTAAGATCGAAAAACTAAGAGTGAGAAAGACGAAATGCTGAATGCAATGGCATGCTTCGATTGTGTTTGTGCACCGAACTGTTGCCTTTGTTGACTGAGTAGTCAATGTTTGATGACAGGGCGAGACACGGCGCGACATGGCGAGACAAGCGAAGGCGGGGACGCAAAAGGGTTAGAACGATTTCTAGCCGTGCGTATCTGATTACGACGCCATGCGCCTGTCGTCGGCTTCAAGAAAAACGGACCACAGGAATTGATAATGAAATGCAACCGACCAAGAGGCGGGAGATCAGAGGAGAGAATCAAACGGAGAAACGGAAATGGGTTGGGGGTTCGCTGCCCGGGGTGGGGAAGAAGGGGAGTGGTACTCGTTCGTCAAAGAGGTCCGGTAGAAACGGCGAGATTGAGTTACGCCAACAGCAATAAATGAGATTACTTATCGCAGAGACAATTGGCGGACATTTTCTATAGAAAAGAATTGTACCTTAACCGGGTACATTCACATTTCTAGATGACGTTCATATTATGGAAGAGATTGTAGAAGCAGAGAGGTTTTCTTATTCGATATATATATATATATATATATATATATATATATATATATATATATATATATATATATATATAACTTCTTTGTAAAATGGTAGGAAAAATCCCAGCAGAGTGCTCGATTAATTAAGAATTAAAGTTAAAAATTAAGAGCATAATATTTATTTATTCTGGTACAGAAAAATTAGTACAACATTCGTACCGTCGGTTTAAAGCACGGAAGGTCTTACCCATCCGGCTCTCTCTCTCTCTCTCTCTCTCTCTCTCTCTCTCTCTATATATATATATATATATATATATATATATATATATATATATATATATATATATATATATATATATATTTATTTATTCTGGTACAGAAAAATTAGTACAACATTCGTACCGTCGGTTTCAAGCACGGAAGGTCTTACCCATCCGGCTCTCTTCAGGATGACAACAGAAGCTGAAGAGAGCCGGATGGGTAAGACCTTCCGTGCTTGAAACCGACGGTACGAATGTTGTACTAATTTTTCTGTACCAGAATAAATAAATATATATATATATATATATATATATATATATATATATATATATATATATATATATATATAGAGAGAGAGAGAGAGAGAGAGAGAGAGAGAGAGAGAGAGAGATAAAACGGTAGTGCAGCATCAGTGCAGTTCCAACGAGAGAAAAGTATATATGTAAAGGAGTAAGGCTACCAACATTTGTAAACAGTTTTTTAAAACATTCATTTATTATTCTGTTATTTTATAATTTTATAATATTATTATTTTATAATTTCATAATTTTATTATTTAAGTTTTTTTATTATTTTACAATTTTATTATTTTATTATATTATTATTATATAATTTTATAATTCTATTATTTTATAATTTTATTATTTTATTATTTTATCATTTTATAATTTTATAATTTAATAATTTTCTTAATTTATAATTTTATAATTTTATGATTTTATTATTTTATAATTTTATAATTTTATAATTTTATTATTTTATAATTTTATTATTTTATTATTTTATAATTTTATAATTTTATTATTTTATTATTTTATAATTTTATGATTTTATTATTTTATAATTTTATTAATTTATAATTTTATAATTCTATAATTTTATTTATTTTATAATTTTATAATTTTATAATTTTATTAGTTTATAATTTCATAATTTTATTATTTATATTTTTTTATTATTTTATAATTTTATTATTTTATTATTTTATAATTCTATAATTTTATAATTTTATTATTTTATTATTTTATGATTTTATTATTTTATAATTTTATTATTTTATAATTTTATAATTCTATTATTTTATAATTTTATTATTTTATTATTTTATCATTTTATAATTTTATAATTTAATAATTTTATTAATTTATAATTTTATAATTTTATTATTTTATTATTTTATAATTTTATGATTTTATTATTTTATAATTTTAGAATTTTATTATTTTATTATTTTATAATTTCATAATTTTATAATTTTATAATTTTATTATTTTATTATTTTATTATTTTATAATTTCATAATTTTATTATTTAAGTTTTTTATTATTTTATAATTTTATTATTTTATTATATTATTATTTTATAATTTTATAATTCTATTATTTTATTATTTTATGATTTTATTATTTTATAATTTTATAATTTTATAATTTTATAATTTTATTAATTTATAATTTTATAATTTTATTATTTTATAATTTTATAATTTAATAATTTTATTATTTTATTATTTTATTATTTTATAATTTTATAATTTTATAATTTTATAATTCTATAATTTTATAATTTTATTATTTTATTATTTTATACTTTTATTATTTTATTATTTTATAATTTCATAATTTTATTATTTAAGTTATTTATTATTTTATAATTTTATTATTTTATTATATTATTATTTTATAATTTTATAATTCTATTATTTTATTATTTTATGATTTTATTATTTTATAATTTTATAATTTTATAATTTTATTATTTTATTATTTTATAATTTCATAATTTTATTATTTAAGTTTTTTATTATTTTATAATTTTATTATTTTATTATATTATTATTTAATAATTTTATAATTCTATTATTTTATCATTTTATGATTTTATTATTTTATAATTTTATAATTTTATTAATTTATAATTTTTATAATTTTATTATTTTATAATTTTATTATTTAAGTTTTTTATTATTTTATAATTTTATTATTTTATTATATTATTATTTAATAATTTTATAATTCTATTATTTTATTATTTTATGAGTTTATTATTTTATAATTTTATAATTTTATAATTTTATTAATTTATAATTTTTATAATTTTATTATTTTATAATTTTATTATTTTATTATTTTATTATTTTATTATTTTATTATTTTATAATTTTATTATTTTATAATTTTATAATTTAATTATTTTATAATTTTATAATTTTATAATTTTATTATTTTATAATTTTATTATTTTATTATTTTATAATTTTATGATTTTATTAATTTATAATTTTATAATTTTATAATTTTATTATTTTATTATTTTATAATTTCATAATTTTATTATTTAAGTTTTTTATTATTTTATAATTTTATTATTTTATTATATTATTATTTAATAATTTTATAATTTTATTAATTTATAATTTTTATAATTTTATTATTTTATAATTTTATTATTTTATAATTTTATTATTTTATTATTATATTATTTTATTATTTTATAATTTTATAACGCGTGGTGCACTCTCTTCAGATATGTGAATCCATAGCAAAACCTAGCCGCCCTCCCGGCAGCAATTAATTGAGATGGGAAGCCGTTAATTACAACAAAAGAAAAGTACCTAGACAATTCCAGAATTTTAACAAGAAACTTTGCTAAATGTGTAGATTAACACACTCAACTATATTACACCCTCCGAAAAACTTAGATTCTTTTTTTACGGTCATTCTAAATTATTAGGGCAGTTAACTAATATATTTTTAACACTAATCTTAAGTTCGCCTGGAGAGGTCGTAAAACCACCCCAATCGCCCCCAGACAATAATATACAGAATTCATCTCCAATGGCAAAAATGGTTAACTGCCATAAAACCCTAGAATGGCTCGAAAATGAAGGATCATTTTACGTTAAATATATTTGCGACACTAATCCCCCAGTCTAAATTCTAAAATATTTTTTGTTGTTTATAGTTCCGCCAGTTTTTTATGGCATTCACACGTAATCGCCTATAAAAGTAGAATCTCATTTTATCAGGAGATAGGGTGTTCATCAACAATAATATTCAAACTTTTAATATTTCTATTCATACGATAAAAATGAGGTATCTAAATGTTCCCAATTTCCAAGTCATTCTATCTTTTTAGGTAACTTACCAAAAGTTTACACCGCTAACCCTAAGTCTGAGTGGCAAATTCATAAAACGACATGTAATAGACAAAAAAGTAGTTACTCCCCCCCCCAAAAAAAAAAAACGCAGCGGATTTAACTCCCATAGAAATGTTAGTTTAGTTAATTGCCCTAAAACAGGCTCCTAAAATAGGGATCATTTTACATTACATTTCATATACAAAAAAATGTCCACCGCTTAAAATTCCAAAATGATACTTTTTTCATCTTACCGTGAAGTTTTTCACGGTTTTCACGCGTGATCGCCTAAAACAGGTACAATACTTTTATGGTGGATGGGGGTAAATTCGCGGAAAATGTTAATCTACAATCATACCAAAAATTCTATTTATTTTTCTTTTAGGGAAAATATACAAACTGAAAACCGAGGGTGATAAAAAGGGATCAGAGATAAAGCAAGCGAGATAGACACACACACACACACACACACACACACACACACACACACACACACACACACACACACACACACACACACACACACACACACACTCTCTCTCTCTCTCTCTCTCTCTCTCTCCTCCCCTTTCTATTCTCGCTTATGCCTCACTCGACCTTCAGTAAGGTCGTGCGAACGCTGGTTGTTTAAACTTAAGGTGTTTTACGTATTTTTGTGATTTATTTATTAAATAACTTTAAGTAATTACTGTTAATATGGACGAAACTATTGCATATTGATAACAAATATAAGTAAATGCAATTCCAAATTAATGATACCCAATGCTAATAAATTATGAACGGTTTAAAAAATAGTTATGCTAATTAGGCAGTCAAAAGGTTCTCTCTTAATCGTTTATCTGCACTATATATACAGAATATCAAGTCTTTACGTTGTATTATTGATTGAAATAATAGTAAATCGTTTTGATAGGAGTGATAAATGAAATTTTTTTCGCATTTATTCATTTATATATATATAGTATGTCATGTTATGTTGAAAAGAAATCAATAAAGTGCTCGATCGCAAAAAAGTGAGAGCTAAATATTAATAATTTATTTAAAAGACTATATGTTACATATTTCAGAGTCGTACCGCGGTTTAACCTTTCTAAATTGTAGATGTAAAATAGCAATAAGCTGTAGACATATAATATACTTCACTTTAGGATAACTATATATATATATATATATATATATATATATATATATATATATATATATATACAAACTAAATTAAATATAAAATTAAACTAAATAAGAAGGTCACCTTTTAATTTGACACATTTAAAATCGACTACCTTTGTTTGGGGGTGGGGGAGTTCGGTTATTAGCCAATGAAAAGATTAGCACACGCTAAAGTAATAACAACGAAACTGGTTTGTAAGCTAGTGAGAGTAAACACTACTTAGATATAAACCAATCGCATTTCGCTTCATGATTTCCTGTTGTAATGTAACATGGACCTTTCTGTTTATAGCTTACTTGCCATAGATATATTTTCATACTACTGTTGCTACTACTACTGCTTCTAGTACTACTACTACTACTACTACTCTGATCTACTCACGTATTGAGCAATGCTGAAGTAAATACCTATAATATATACACAATATATTATATCACCTTATAATATTATATGTGTATATATGTAACATTAACATATATATATATATATATATATATATATATATATATATATATATATATATATATATATATAGGGAGATTTTTTGCTTTTTTATTGTCTTTTTGTGTAGGAAAAAATGAATTTATATAAAATTAATTAATTAATAATATATATATATATATACACTAAAAAACATGTAACCCATTGGGTCACTAACTGAACGTGGGTTAGATGGTTTGAATCAGGATAAAGTGAGTTCACAAATTCAGTTAATGGTTTTTTTAAATAAAAAGAGAAAATTTACAATTAGTTCTTTCTGTTCTCTCTCTCTCTCTCTCTCTCTCTCTCGCTCTCTCTCTCTTTCTCTCTCTCTCTCTCTGTCTCTTTCCATCTCTCTCTCTCTCTTTCCATCTCTCTCTCTCTCTCTGTCTCTTTCCATCTCTCTCTCTCTCTCTCTTTCCATCTCTCTCTCTCTCTCTCTTTCCATCTCTCTCTCTCTTTTCATCTCTCTCTCTCTCTTTCCATCTCTCTCTCTCTCTTTCCATCTCTCTCTCTCTCTCTCTCTCTGTCTCTTTCCATCTCTCTCTCTCTCTCTTTCCATCTCTCTCTCTCTCTCTTTCCATCTCTCTCTCTCTTTTCATCTCTCTCTCTCTCTCTCTTTCCATCTCTCTCTCTCTCTTTCCATCTCTCTCTCTCTCTCTCTCTCTCTGTCTCTTTCCATCTCTCTCTCTCTCTTTCCATCTCTCTCTCTCTCTCTCTCTCTTTCCATCTCTCTCTCTCTTTTCATCTCTCTCTCTCTTTCCATCTCTCTCTCTCTCCATCTCTCTCTCTCTCTCTCTCACTCTCTCTCCCTATCTTTCGATCCAGCTATGCGTTAATGGTATTATTACTAGTCGTGATATTCTCTATTGTTTACAAGGGAGTGTTCGATTCTTTTATATTTAGTGTTATAACCATTGAGAGAGTGAAAGAAAGCGAGTGCGAGGGAGGGATGAATATATAGACAGAGTGGATCGATACTGTATTAAAAAGAGCGGGTGGTCAAAAGACAAAGAGTTAGAAGATATGAGAATAATAGATTGAAACTAAGAAAGAAACGGGTGTCTTGCTTAGTAAATCGATAATTACGCTAATCGATGTTCAATAAACATAACTCAGTCCCGAAATCAAGGAATAACAAGCCGCGCATGCGTGGTCCCCCTCTGTATGTGACTCGATGTGGCGAGTGTAAAATGCAATAAATTTGGGCAATTTGGGACATTTTTGACCCCCCTTTGACCCGCTGGGGGCGCGAACCAGAATTTTTCTGAGGTCAACGATGTTCATTTTATATCCAGAACAATTGCCTCTACATTTTGGCACAGTTTCAGAAAAAATTGAATGGGTGGATCAAACGTTATGGGAGGAAAGGGTCATTTTTTGTCATTTTGGGGGCTTTTGACCCCCTCCCCCCCTGGGGGCGCGAACCAGATTTTTTCCAAGGTCAGCGATACTTATTTTCTATTAGGAGCAATCGCTTCCACATTTTGGCCAAGTTTAAGAAAAATTGAATGGATGGATGAAAAGTTATGGGGCAAAAAATGTCATTTTTTGCCATTTCGGGGCCTTTTGACCCCCTGGGGGGAGGGCTAACCAGATTTTTTTTAAATTGGAGAATGTCACTTTCTAACCTGACCAAAGTTACAACTTCATGCAACATTTCAGAGAAATTCAATGGATGGTTGCGGAGAAAAATCCGGACGGACAGACATGCCTCAAAACATAAGTCCCCCGATTTTATAAATTAAAACATGTGAGATGACACAAATATAGCAAATGGGCATTAAAGAGACAAACGTTAATTAACACTATTTTCTTCTTTTTTCTTCTTTTCCTCTTCTTCTTCTTCTTCTTCTTCTTCTTCTTCTTCTTCTTCTTCTTCTTCTTCTTCTTCTTATTATTATTATTATTATTATTATTATTATTATTATTATTATTATTATTATAACGACAACAGTAAAAGTAATAGTCGCAACAACAATAGCTGTATATATATATATATATATATATATATATAGAGAGAGAGAGAGAGAGAGAGAGAGAGAGAGAGAGAGAGAGGGGAGGGAGAGAGAGAATCAATACAACATTAGTACCATCGGTTTCAAGCTCAGAAGATGTTTACATCCCGGGCTATCTTCAGCTTTATTGTCATCTGGTAAAGAAAATCTTTATTGAGGTTGTACTGATTTTCTGTACGAAATAATAAATAAATATTACACTCTTAATTTTGATTTTCTCAATTAATCGAGCACTCTGCTGGGATATTTCCTACCATCTTACAAAAGAAGGGTTCGCTTTTTATTCGCTAACTTTTGTGTGACGGGGCGGATTTATATTTATTTATATACAATTAAATACGCATAGCTCTTTACCATAGACCGGATGATTATCAGTTTATCGCAATTACATTTTTTTACTCATGCAATTATTTGCAATAATGTTATTTAGCCTCCGTTTTTCACGCCATGTTTAATGTTTTATGTTTTATGTTTTATGTTTTATGTTTTATGTTTTCTCCTGAAGTCCTTGCAACTCTTGGCAAAAATATCAGGTGTTTTTGTCAGTGTGGAAATAAATAGATTCTCTTTTTGTGCTTTTTCTATGACTGACACTTTACGTGATTCTTTGAGAATGGCCGGCGCTGGTGAAGTTGCAAAAGGGTATATTGGCATCTCGTGTGTACTTGAGTTGCTTTTCAAGGCAGAGTTATATTGCGGAAGATGTATGATGTCGACGGCTGGGTGGGAAGTCCTTTGACGTCTCCTTAAATATGCCAATTTATAATCACTGTTATTACTCTTGACATCGGATTGACCAGAAAATCTAAAGTGAAAACGAAATCACTTTGACATTTCTCTTTTGGTTGGATGAGTGAAAGATGGCTAAGAAAATATATATCGATCACGTAGATCAATAAATAGAACGAGAAAGGATGAAAAAAGGAAAAGAAAATGAAAGAGATAAAAATAATAGAAAAATGAAAGAACGAAAGGGACCAAAATAGAGGAATGAAGAAAAAGAGAAGAAAAAGCGATAACGAAAAAGAACAATAGAAAAAAAAAGGAATAACAGAAATGTGATGGAAAGAAAGGGGGAAAAAGAAAAGAAAAAGAAAGAGATAAAATAAAAGAAAAATGAAAGAATATGAGGGACCAAAATAGAGGAATGAAGGAAAAGGGAAGAAAAAGCGATAACGAGAAAGAACGATAGAAAAAAGGAATTACAGGAATGTGATGGAAAGAAAGGGGAAAAAGAAAAGAAAAACGAATGAAAGAAAGACAAATCGAGAAAAGGGGAAAATGAAAATGAAGAAAGGAAGGCGAGAAAAGGAGAAGAAAGAAATTAAAAATGGTGGAAAAGAGGGGAGACCAGAATAGGGAGAAAATAAAAATGCATGGAAGAAGGAGAGAAAAATAAAGGGTTTAAAATAAGAATGAAATAAAGAAGGAGCAAAAACAGAGGAATAAAAGAGAAGTGATAAAAAACGAAAGGGAAATGGAAAACAATAAGAGAAATGTGATGGAAAGAAAATGAAAAGGAATGTAGTAAAGAAAGAGGAAAAAAGGAAAAAGGAAAGGAATAGAAACGGTGTTAGGAAGAAAATAAAACTGAATGAAAGAAGAAATAAGACGTAAACGCAAATAGATAAAAAATGAAAGAAAAACGATAAGAAAAAATGATGAATGAAAAAAGAGGGAATAAACAAGAGATAGAAAGGATAGGAAAAAAAGAATCACAGAAACGTGATAAAAGTAAAAGCAACTATTTCAAGCGAAAAAAGAAAAGAAAAATGAATGAAAGGAAGGGAGAAAAATAAACGAAAATAAAAATTAAAAGAAGAATGACAGAAATAAATAAATGAAAGAAATGGGAATGAAAGAAGAAAAACAGATAGGCATAAGGGAGAATGGAAAGAAAAAGAAGTAGATGTGATAGAAAGTAAAAAATAGGATTATGTAAAGAAAGAGAGAAAAGGTATAAAATAGATGAAAGGGAGAAGGATCAATTTATGAAGAAAATAAGAATAAAAGAAAGAAAGCGAGAAAAGGAGACGACAAAAAGGAGATGCAATTAGATTAACCCGAGATGGGAAGTAAATACAAATGAAAGTATGAAATAAAATGAATGAAAAGATAATGGAGAAAGAAAAACAGATTACGAGAAAGGGGTATAGGTAAAAAAATAACAAAAATGGGATGGGAGAAGAAATAAACAAAACAAAGTAAAGAAAAGGGAAAAGAAAAAAGAATAAAAGGAAAAGAGATCGAGAAAGAAAGAAATAGAATGTAAGAAATAGAAAAAAGAAAGAATAAAGATATAAAAAGAAATAAGAGAGAAAAAGAGGAGAGAGAAAATAAAAGAAATGAAAGAGTAAAAGAAAACAGATGAAATAAAAGAAGTGAAAGTAGGAGGATAGAGAAAAGATATGAAAGAAGATAGAAAAAGAAAAGAAAACGTAGAAAATAAGAAGAGGAGACAGGGGCCAAGAAGAACAGAAAATTAAGGAAAAGAGAAAATAGATAACAAAGAAGAAGTAGAAAGAAAACGAAAAGAGAGAAAATGAGATGAAAAGAAAGGAATAAAAGGTGGAGATAGAAAAAGGTTTCGAAGAAAAAAAATAGAAAGGAAAAGGAAGAAGAGAAAAAAGTATAGAAAAAGAATAAAAAAGAAAAGGTAAAGACAGAGAAAAAAAAAACGAAACAAAAAAAGAAGAGAAGAGATAAAAAAAAAAATCGGCAAGTGGAGGAAAAAGAGAAAAAAGGAAATCGAACCCGTGACTTTTGGGGTGTGATTGTGTCAATCAACCATTTTAAATTACGCCCTCTTACTGTCACGTCCACAATAATCACTTTTTAATAGCTACTTTTTGACATTTAAAATAATAAATATAGTGTAAAAGATGCCATTTCGATTAACGAAAAATATTTATTGCTCTTTTTTGTCAACGAACAATCGTGGGGTCTGCGTTCACGCCAGACGTACCAGATTAGCGTACGTGTAACCGAAAAAGTAAACAAAAAGAGAATGAAAAATGTTATTATTTGAATTATTCAGATTACTTTTCTTATATTGAATGTTATTCTTACAGCGTTTCGGCCGATGTAACCTCCGACTTTCTTTCACTCATAGCTGACGGTACTAGAACAATATACCCTCGTGGATTAAATAAAGGGTTCAGTTCGAAATTCAATACAGTTTCCCGAGTTCGACATAACGATTCCCAAATTCTACAAGACGAACCTGAAGAAGGCCAGAGGTTACATCGGTCGAAACGTTGTGAGAATAACATTGAAGATGAGAATAGTAATTCAAATAATCCCCCAAAAACAATTTATCAATCTTCATCTAAAAAAAATCTGAAACATAAGAATGTTAACGCAGGATACGAACATAAGATCCACAAAGTACACAAGGGAAATAACGAACGGATAAAAAAATCAAGTAACTTAGTTGGAGAAGATACAAGAAAAATACAAGCAGAAAGTAAAAACATGATAATCAGTGACTTCATTCACCGAGCACTCGGCAGATCGGACATGGAAATCCGCACTCTCTCGATTCCCTCGTAGCCGGACACGGACCAATGAAGAGATTTCAGTTTTACCCAGCTTTCCCGGGTGGTAACCAGTTACCAACACTCTAACGCTCGTACACTTATCTCGCGTCCCGGGTTGATAACTCCGGCATTGGTTGATGTGGCCTCGCCGAATTTTTGGCCGTACTCACGTGATGCCAGGCTGATGAAGTCCATCCTCCTGAAGAAGTTCGTTGGATCAAAACGTCTTCCTCGCTCGGACAGTAGCTCCTTCAACGTTGTGTTTGTTTTTTTCAAGGAAATACGGACCGACGTTGTCTGGGCGGCTCACCAACGAAGGGAAGACAGGTACATATAGAAACAAAATAAAATTGGGAAATCAAACAGACAGTTCGTGCATTAAAACAAAACGACAATATTCTTGGTTTTTGTCTGAGATCAAAATATATATTCTTCTTCAAAAACTGGTATATACAGGAACTCAAGTTTTGCATAGGTAGAGGGGTTAGTTTCTATTGGTTCTGGATGCAACTTGGGGATTTTAAACTTTGACTTCGCGACTCGCAATTTAATGGATAATAGATTTTAAAAAAACTTTCTTTCCGGGTTTTTAGAAAAAAATGATTTGTTTCGAGAAATTCTCTCTCTCTCTCTCTCCCCCTCTCTCTCTCTCTCTCTCTCTTTCTCTCACTCCCTCTTTATGCTGTTAAATTCACGCCCTGCACTGCTTTATATATCCAGGCAAGATCACTTTACATCGTCCGGACAAAATCTACTTGCCTCAGCCAGCACGCAATCTGATTGGTCGCTCGCTTACCTTGACACACTTTACAGGCCAGACTTCTCGTGTCAATAACTACTTTGTTTTCGCGTGGTCATGATTATTTTTTGCATTCAATTTTCTCTTGCCTAATATCTGTCACTTTGTAACAACTATAACCTTCAAGCTGACGCCTTGACCTCTGATTGTGTAACACTTTTAATCACCCTAAATTCTTTCGTAGGATCTCATCATTTTGTCATATAAGGAAGAAAAATAGAAGATATCACCTTATTTTTGCAATAATAAGTCCAAGTAACACGAACAGTCGCCGTTATTCATCCAATGAAGGAGAGACGAAATAGATTTAAAGAAAAGAAAAAGTAAATGCCACTCTTGTGGGTTAGTCTACACCCTAGGGTTTCTTGTTCGGCCAGAGATGCTAAATATCACATGGGTGGGAAGTTGGGACATTTTTCTAAGGTGTGTACGTAGACATCTTCTTTTTGAAAAAATAAATAAATAATAGTATTTCTAAGATTTCTACTGCCTCCTTTATGATGGCCACTATAACAGCTGCGTCCCCAGACTCCATCTCGAAAAGTATAATACGGATTAAAATTAATGGCGTCCCTATTGATGCATTAATTGACACCAGCAGCTCTGGTAATTATATTAATTCTAATATTGTAACAGCTAATAACTGGAAAACATGTTCCCTGTTCTACTCGTGTGTTTATGGCGACTGTTCTTGGCCTTTTGGCTAAGATCAAAGTGTAGTATCTGTTCCGATGGATACTGCGCCCCATAGACTGGTATTGTCTTGGTCTTCGGGGCTTGATTTACGCCTGTCTATCGGTCTGTCCTGTGCAGTTCTAGGAGGTTCACCCTCCCAGGCTTTGCCCCCCTCTTTGGGGAGGAGTAAGTTTATTGCTTACTGCCTGAGGCGCCCCTACCGGGGAATGCCGACGGGGCTGCTCAGGAAATTTTTAATGGTCAGAGTGCTACCCTCTCGAACGCTGGCTTTTCAAACCCCACTTTCCCGACCCGACCTTGAGTCACGTCTTACTTGTGGGAGTAAGATAAAAACTGGCCTTGTGCCTAACTCCTGGAGAAGAGTAAATAAATACTCGTATGTCTATGGCGAATGCTTCTTTTTCATCGCAAGTGATTAGATATTGTCCGGCTAGCTTACTTTTAAAAAAATTATTTCATATAAAAACATAAAAATCTTGATAATCAAAAGCCTTTGTAGTGACGTGATACTGGGGCACGATTTTCTTCAGCATCATTCTCATATTGAGATTCCTTTTGGAGAACCCGAACCACCTCTTAGCATTTGTGACCCAACAGTAGTCAATGTTCAGTACCCATCACTCTTCAATAATTTATCTCAAGACTGCAAGCCTATAGCGATGAAATCTACACGCTACTCACTTGAGGATGAGCATTTCATTAAAACCGAGATTACGAAAATGCTTGGTGAAGGAATTATAGAAACGAGTGGAGACCTCAAGTTGTAATAATATCTTCCGAGAACAACAAAAAGAGGCTGGTAATTGAGTACTCCCAAACCATAAATAGGTGTACTCTACTGGATGCTTACCCATTACCGCGGATAGATAAAATAATAACTGAAATTGCCAAATATAAATTGTACAGCACACTAGACCTCAGACTCCCTTTCCAGAAACTGAGCAGAACTTTCTTCTTTCATCCATCCAGCCCATGCATGGAGTATTGTTGCCACATCTGGGCTGGTGTATCATCTACTAGTCTCTCCCTCATTGACAATGTCCAAAAAAGAGTCGCCAAACTAATAGGTCCCTCACTATCAACCAAGCTCCAGTCCCTGTCCCATCGCCGCAATGTAGCTTCCTTGTGCTTGTTTTACAAATACTTTAATGGATTATGCTCCGATGAATTGGCTACTCTGGTGCCCCCTCGACGTAAATTCACTAGATCAACTCGACAATCAATTAAATCCCATCCATTCACTGTGGAGGTCCCCAGATGCCGGAGAGCTTTATACTCAAATAGCTTCTTTCCTTGTGCTGCTGGCCTCTGGAACTCCCTCCCTGCTCCCCTGTTTACCCGACAGTACTGACATGCAGAAATTTAAAATTAATGTAAACAGACATCTCGCTGCGCAGATCCCAGTTTAGGTTGACCCCCCAACCTTCTCCCCTCTTCTTTTTTCTCAGTAGCCCCTTACGTCTACAGTGGCGGCCTGCCTTGTTTAGGGGTGAACTACGTTAAAAAAGAAAAAAAATCATAAGTGAAATTGCCAAATATAAATTGTATAGCACACTAGACCTCAGAAGTGCCTATTATCAAGTGGCTATCACAGCCTTTGATGCAAATGAGCGCCACTACCAGTTTAAAAGGATACCATTTGGAGTAACGACTGGTGTTGCCAGTTTTCAACGAATTATGGACCAAATAATTAGCGATGAAATATTGGAGGGCACTTTTGCTTACATTGATAATGTGATGATATGTAGACACAACTATGCGGACCATAATCGTAATATGGAACAATTTATGGCGACGATTGAGAAATAATCTAAATAACGGTGGATGCGTTTTTGGTGTAGGAAGCATTAATTTACTAGGATACACACCATGAGCAAA
>OY744544.1:23810646-23813146 GCA_963556195.1 Sepiola atlantica
TGTGCGAAAAAGACAAACGAAAAAGAAACAGATTTAAATACAGGAAAAGTCATCAAGAAACCACAGATTTTACCGGGTTCGTTCGGATAAAACTTTTTGTGTTTCTCTTTTTCATACATCTTTCATGGCATTTCATTTTATGATGTATGCTGCAATTTATGCTCATATATATATATATATATATATATATATATATATATATATATATACGAGAGAGAGAGAGAGAGAGAAAGAGAGAGAGAGAGAGGGAGAGGGAGAGAGAGAGAGAAGAGAGATGATGATTGCCCAACGCCATCCCTACAAAATGGATATGCCAAGTTGTGGGAATATAAATGGCTCAGCATCTCAGATTTACTGTTACAAGTCTTGTACCAAATATGCTGCACCAGACCTATTACTTCCGGTGTGATTCCTCATTTTGTACCTTGTGTGATTACTTTGAGTAGACCAGACCTCAACAGACGAAGCCTGTCACAGACCTTACAGGCCTTACACACACATGGCCCGGCTAGAAACGTGTCTGAGACGTTCGACACATAGCGATGCTTCAGAAAACGTATATGTATGTGTAAAATTTAAAAAAAAAATAATTAGAAGACGAAGAAGACGAAGAAAAAGAAAAGAAGAAAAAGAGGAAGAAGGAAAAGAAGAAGAAATGAAAACAACACAAAGAAGAACTGATTCTGTCGCTCTACACGAATAGTTGCTATTCAACAAATTAAGTGGAGACAAAATGTAAAGAATAAAAACATGAATGAATGAAAGATGAAAGAAAAATGAATGAATAAAAATTGGATTAAATAAAAAAAAAGAATGAATGAAAAACGAATGAAAGAAAAATAAGAGAAACAGATTAAGATTCAACACGTACCGATTCCACAGAAAACGTATCTGGGTGTATGCGTGAAATAAAGGATGAAGATTAGAAGAAGAAGAAGAAGAAGAAGAAAACAAAGAAGAAAAAGAAAAGGAAGAAGAAGAAAAGGAAGAAGAAGAAAAAGAAGAAGAAGACAAGAAGAAAACAAAGAAGAAAAAGAAAAAGAAGAAACAGAAGAAAAAGAAGAAGAAGAAGAAGAAGACGAGAAAAAAGAAAAGAAAGAAGAAAAAGAAGAAGAAGAAGACGAGAAAAAGGAAGAAAACAAAGAAGAAAAAGAAGAAGACGTGAAAAAAGAAGAAAACAAAGAAAAAGAAAAGGAAGAAGAAGAAGAAGAAACAGACGAAGAAGAAGAAGAAGAAGAAGACCAGAAAAAGGAAGAAAACAAAGAAGAAAAAGAAGAAGAGGAAGAAGAAGACGAGAAAAAAGAAGAAAAGAAAGAAGAAAAAGAAAAAGAAGAAGAAGAAGAAGAAGAGAAAAAAGAAGAAAACAAAGAAGAAAAGGAAAATGAAGAAGAAGAAGAAGAAGAAGAAGAAGAAAAAGAAGAAGAAGAAGTGAAAAGAACACACACACATATCGCAAAAAAGAACTGAAAAACAACATGGCCACAGAGGACGGCTGAAGCGGTAAATTCAAGCAGCGTTGATAATGTCTGACACTCTCGAGCCAGTCGCTTATCTACGGCCGTTTATGCGTGATAAACGAGTGCGCTGAGTTAATTACAGCGCAGATATATTTAGGAGAAGATTCAACACTTTATTTGGTGTTATTTCTATTACATTCACCTGTTGCAAAGTTCTCGCAACATTTGTGGATGATAACGTGTTTGAGTCGAGCGACGTGTTAACAAAAGAGGCTTTTTTTTGATACAGTTAACTTAAGTAAGGGTCAAAGTGTAGTATCTTTTCTTATACTACTCTTCATCGTTTTTGTCCTTCTAGACTGGGGCAATTTTTATTGCTGTTCCAGTCCAGAGTGCCCCTTTTTAGTGAGCTTGATTTTCCTCACATTAAACACCGACCTTGTGTCTAACTCTGCTCTCATGAAGACACAAGTAAATAGTTACCTTAAGTAAGGGATGGTGCAAGACCATGGCGCTGCACGGAAGAACTTTGAGGCTCCTGCTATCAGGACTAACCGGAAATGATAAATCGTCTTCGGTGTTCCCAATTAAGGACATCTTCCAGGGACGAGAAAGTAATCTTATGATGGCTATAGCGTCTACACATGGGGTCCAATTGAAACCCATTGGACGTTCACATGGGGTTGTATAACATGGCTGTGAGAGAGTTAACCTAAGTGGAATAGACTAATAATTAATTGCAATAAAGATTAAGTCGTTGCAGGATTGAAACTTGGTAATCTTTTTAACAACATTGTACCAAGTTCAAAAAGGAGTCTGGAAACACATATAATAAATGTGCATTGCCCAATAAGATTAACGACATAAATTATTAGAATCTAATGAGGTATCGAATTGTAACATCATCAAAGAAGGTTATGTTTTCGGCCACGTTCGTTGTATTGTGTAGAGCCTCGCCTCAACATCTCTTAACCAATCATCACAAAACTTAGTCAAAATATCGGTCATAGTCTGACTTGGAATCGATTTTTTTTTTATATATC
>OY744544.1:23818146-23828146 GCA_963556195.1 Sepiola atlantica
ATGTAAGTGATATCTCAATGTAAACATTGTCAAGTGCTGGGAGCTCGAATTAGTTTTACCCAATGAGCTATGCCTTAAAGCTAATGGCAGTTGGCGTTATCCTTACAAATATGTGTGTGTGTATGTATGAGAGAGAGAGAGAGAGAGGCGTATTTATTAACCCAAATAGTTACCTTTGTTTAAGATGTGTCAAGTCTCAGTTTAGGTGTTTTACAAACTTAAGTGTGACAGACCGACGAACCGACCATTATAGAGATTTGTAAAATTATATTTCAAACTTAAACGTGAAAAACAAAGGAAAATGCTAATTACCACTAATTTTATTTCAAATTAAAACCTTTGGACTTTTAGAATGGAGAGAGTTAATTGACTCTATCAAATGATGTTGCCAAGGGATTAGACGACGTCTGTGTGTGTCTGTGTGTGTGTTCATTTAATGAAGAGACAACGCAAAATCCCAATCAGAATTATATTTGGTTCCTCCTAACTAAATCTAATTTTTCCTGTAATTATGGAGCTCCAGCAACTGTCGCTGACCATGGATGACGTCATGGCGTAGCGCATAATCGTAACACAAGATTAGAACGCCCTCTACCGCCGTTGCCAATTAGAGTCACCTCCCCTTTTGGCAACTGAAATCGCATAACGAAATCAGAAGGACAATTGGAAAGCGAAAAAGATGGCGGAAGGAAGATGGCCGACAATGGCGCTTCGTTGTTCCGGAATAGTAATTGAACAGTCGCAAGGTGTCTTATTTGTAGTTTGGCTTTTATTATGAAAAAAGACACACACACACACACACACACACACACATATATATATATATATATATATATATATATATATATATATATATATATATATATATATTCATAAGTGTTTTATTGCGTGAGAACAGATCATGAAGAAACGATAAATGGGCTCATCATAATTACAATGTTACAGTGGAAACGTTTGCGAATATATTTCATCTCAGCAAGTTAATGGCAAAATGTTGTTCCAAGGAAGACTCTTGCAACAATTATACGTACGCACACACACATACATAATTAAGCACCCCCATATATATATATATATATATATATATATATATATATATATATATATATATATATATATATATATATATATATATATATATATATGCAAAATAAAACTGGAATTGAGGATAAGCGAATCAACAAACTACCAAACTTATAAACTCAAACACATATAAAAGCTGAATGAATTCATCAAAGTTCTTACTTCCAACTGAGGATGGTTGCTTTCTAGCAACTGAAATATCCAGGTAGAGCTTTCATATGTGTTTGTTAGTTTGTTGATTCGCTTATCCTTAATTCCATTTTCATTTTGCATTTTGTCTGAAACATTGTTTCTATTTTTCCTCATATACATATATATATATATATATATATATATATATATATATATATATATATATATATATATATATATACATAATTGCATGAAATACACACAATTTATTAATCATGATGAATTAAGAATTAAAAAGATGAAAGGACAGCTGACCGGTTTCGTACCTCGCTCAACAGAGCAAAATATCGAGGTATCGTATAAAAAATATAATAAAGATGCTATAAGAATTATAGCGAGGGAAAGGGGTAAAAAAAAACAACGTAAAAAAAACGAAAAAAGTTAAATCAAATTGAAACAACATTGAGCCCGAGTAGATTTTCTCTTTGCTTGCAAAGAGAAGGTCTCAAAGACTTAATATAGATTGTTTCTAGGATATTGAGATGATAGGGAGAGTGCGACTTACTCAGAATGGAGAATACGTCGACACTGAAATTAAAGGAACAGGTGCGGTTATTTATGAGATGTTCGGCTATCAACGAACCATAAGTATTATGTAATACGTCCGTTGAAGAATAATTTGCATTGCAAATTTTTGTGGGCACGTACTATTTGACTAATAAGAGCATAATATTTATTTATTTATATGTGATACAATAAGTTAGAACAACATCCGTACCATCGGTTTCAAATCTGAGAAATTCAGACCTTCGTCAGCGGAGTCGTTCGGCTTAATGAATCTCATTAAGCCGATTATGCTCTTATTAATTATCTAGTTAATTTCACCTTTGTTTCAATAATTGAGCACTCTGCTGGGAAACTCTCCCAACGCCATTAAAAGAATATAGCCCCGGAAGGTGTGACAGATATACACTGACAACTTGACGGTCGAGCACTCTCGAGAGGTTCATCCACACTACAGAAGGAAAGCTTTTTCGATGTATTACCCAACTGAAACACCTCCCAGAGAATGGAAAATTCACTCTTAAATACTCGGCTAAAAATATTCTAACCCCGAGCAATCAAATATATACCAGAACCCTCCTAAGCAAGATCGAGGAAGTCGTAAAAAAAAAGATTCATTAAGGGGATGGCACAGTGGCTTAGTTGGTATAGACGCGGACTGAGATGATATCATTAGAAGAAGGGGCATCATTCGTTCGTTGTAGAGCCAGTATAAGCCAGTGTGTAGCTAAATCCAGGGGATCTTATTTGGGCTTCGAATACTATGTTATTTTGAATATTTTGTCAGGGTTTACTTGTAGGGTTGAGCATCCTCATGTCAGGTTTTCCTAACAAACCCTTGAACAGAGAGACTGAAGACAGTCGATGATAGCGTCTAGTATGTAATTCAAACTCTCTGTGTGTTTTTGGATAGAAAGTGGGTACTTGCACCAATGCAACAAGCTACTACACATTTTTGCGTTATTTTCTTGTGAATCGCAGCCTACATGTTTGCCAACAAAATAAATAGATTATTTAGATCTTCAAATTGTGCAGGTGTCTATTCACATGATATCTTTTATATCCTGATGATATCTTTTATATCCTGATGATATCTTATTTAGTCGAAAGCTTGGATTATAATAAATAAACACGTGATTAATGTATCCAGTCATCCTTTGTCAAGAATTGAAAAGATACTGGTTACATCCTGGAAAATTAATGAAAGAACGTCTCTAATGTATATTTATGAAACATCTGTTTTTTTTTGTTTTTTTTCGACAAATGCTGGAATGAATAATTGATATCCATATTTGCCTTTACTTTGCAGTACCCCGAGTTACGGGGGAGGGGTTATACAAACTCTATCTTTATAACATTAGGTAGGTTTGGTAGTTTTGTTTTACGGCATATCAACCCTTTTTGGGTTATTTAATGCCGAATCTGGTCTTGTTTTCTTCTCTTTTTTGTTTCTTTCCCCTTTTAATATCTGTTTCTATTTAACCCATAGTTGGGACCCTAACAGGTACTACCACTCCGGGTCAGGGTGGACCTGGGAGCAATGGTAATTAAGAGGAGGCTCCACATTCCCCAAAGTCCGTAAGCCGGATCTCACCATCGGATGTAGTTTAAGGTCATATCCAGGACCGGGAGTAGGGTAGGAAAAATAAAAATAAAAAAGGGGAGGGAGAAAGGGAGAGGGGCTGTTGTTTTTGTTTTTGGTTTTGTAGAACATAATTAAGTTTTACAAAAAAAAAAAAAAAAAAAAAAAAACGTCAATGTAGGTGAATTTCGTCTCAGGGAGCCACAGGGCAGCCTGATCTGGTATCACCAGTATAACATTAGGTATGTTTCTATGTGCATATATTTGTATGTAAAAGATTCACTTCTAAACTAATTAACCGATCATTTAAAATTTCGGAACAGAGCTGCTAGGCGTAACGGGTCGGAATGTTGGTTATATTCAGTTTAATTTAATTTAATGCAAATAAGATGAAAGAGAGTGGAAACCATTCATAAAAAATCAGATACGATTGTTTTTTTTTAATTTTCACAAAAGGTATTAGACACCAATTAATAAATATTCACCAAATTGCAGTTTCTTTGGATTATTTTAAAGGGGTTTCAGGGCGCATAATAATAAGGGAGCACAGCCGCACCATCTGAAAATTCAGATATTTCAGATTAGCATTAAATTTGATACGTAGTCATTAGACATGAATTATGAAAGATTCGCTTAATTGTAATTTTTTCTTAAGCAAACTTAAGCCTAAAATTTTAGACATTTTATAGAATAACAATCATATAATGTGTTTTGATAAAATATTTAAATAAGGGATTCTAGACGTAAGGTTCAACATCAATATAGCTGGACTTTAAGCTTTGTAAGGGGACATACAATTGGTGCAAAACTGTTCTGTCCGTCCTGGTACGGGGATTCTGCTATAAAAATATGTTTTTATATATTTATAGATATATATTAATTATACACACACACACACACACACATATATATATATATATATATATATATATATATATATATATATATATATATATATGTGTGTGTGTGTGTGTGTGTGTGTATGTGTGTGTATGTGCGTGTGTACGTGTGCACAAAAAATAATTATCTTCAGAAGTTATAAAATAAAGAGATTCAATAAAGCATAAATTACATTTGTTGAATATCTCAGATGTCTATTTGATGAATAGAAAATCAGAAGTGATTCAAAATTGCATGCATGTAACCAAATTCTATAGGAACGTGATCACACATAAGTTTCCAAATTACAGTTATTTAAGTGAATGTATTTTTACAAATTTTTAAAAACATTTCAAAAATCTGAATTTCGTGTGTAGATAAATCATTGATTTCTGACGAGAAAAATACTTATCAAGCAAAACAATGGTTGACGTTATTCGGACTCTGTTCATGCGGAAACAACGGTTTAGTGATGGTATGCTGACTTTAAACGCGATCGTACAAACACAAATGATGCTAAACCCCCAAATTTGACAGTTTTCTCGGGAAACGTCGACAGACTAGTTTTAGCCTAATTGAAGTTGCCTTAGATAGCAGAGGCATTTAAGATATCAGAAGGCAGTGTATTTACCATTTTGCATGAATATTTGTCAATAGGAAACCTGTCTTCAAAATGGGTGCCGCGTTTGCTCACAGATGGTCAAAAGCCACAACTCGTTGACGATTCAGAGCCTTTTTTGCAATTGTTTCAAGACCCAAGATTTATTGAGTAATGTGTTACTAGGTTAGCGAAAATTGGGTTAAAATGGATTTTATTAATTCACTTGGAATTAGCTCACTCTAAAATATTAACTGAAAACAATTTCTAAGTCTCAAATGTTACTCCTGTTGCGATTTATTAGTGGATCACACGATGCAGACCTTAGGGTCACAAAGGACTCAAATTTGGGAAGATATTGAATTATTTTTAACTAATTTATATTTTAGCCTAACACAGTATTAATAAAAACGAATCAGGCACTATTAACTAACCGCTAAAATCGGATGTATAATCTAAATAATTAAATGATAACTATCTGACTAACGATATGATTAATAACTATCTAAATAATTAAACTCAGACCATCGATAACTATCTAACATATAATCTAACCATAAACTATCTAAATAATAAAACTAAAGAAGATATATAATCTTCTGCATCAATATATATATATATATATATATATATATATATATATATATATATATATATATTAATGCCTTAACTTTATAGTACATATTTTTCGTTAGTATATATATATTCTTATTAATCTTATACGTACATAAATGCATATATACATAGATACATATATATATATATATATATATATATATATATATATATATATATATATATATATATAGATAGATAGATTTTGAATGTGATATGATATATATAATGGAGTTGGCTCAGTGGAAGAGTACTCGCATGCAAGTGACTCGGGTTACGAATTCTAAGTTCGGACATGTTCTACTGATGAGCCCAAAGGAGGTCGAAACTCGAGTCTAGGGCTTCCAGTTTGTGGCTTTCATGGTTTGTGTGGGCTGCGGCGTTGTCTGATTGTGAAAATAATTATATATATATATATATATATATATATATATATATATATATATATATATATATATATATATATATATATATATATTCGCGCCCTATGACCGTCTTAGATTGTTGTTTCCCTGCGCTGATGAGAGCCATAAGATCGAAACAACGTTGTACGTAGGTACAATTTAAAAATAATTATATATATATATATATATATATATATATATATATATATATATATATATATATATATATATATATATATATATATGAAAAGCCATAGCTAAAAAGGCATAGCTCATTGGATGAAACTAATTCGAGCTACAGGCATTTGACAATGTTTACATTGAGATTTTACTTACATTCAGCCAGTGTCGCATGATAGCGTAGATGTAGGAGCGCCGACTGTCAGCTAGTAATATTATTTACATACATCCCCTTTTAGTTTAGGAGATCATCCTGTACATATAAATGTATAAATATATGCACATAGCATATTTTGTATATATATACACATCTATATATTTATGTATGTGTGTACACACGTGTATGTATTTATTCTGAATTATCAATATCGACCAACATTTTAGTTTTTCTTCCACTTTTTTGTATTATTCCAACTTTTCTATATTCTCTGATAATATTAAATAATTTATCGATTTGACATTGATCAGTCGTTGCTTAATATCCTTGAGAAGCAATATTATTTTATTGTGTTGCGTAAGCATATTTTCTCCTGTCATAGTTATTGGTTTCCATATTTACTTAGCCATTTCATATTAACTTCGGGCAAAATATTCACCTCTCAGCACACATTAGACATGTGTTTTCATTGATTCACGGAGCGTTAGGATTTATTTTTATATACCAAATATCAGTCGAGATTTAGTTTGCCGTCGATTTTCAAATATCATGGCATTATTTTCAATGTGATTCATGGCTGATTCTACTTAATCTTTAAAATATGGCTTTGTCTAGTTTTGAGACTACGTAGCGCTGGGAATTCAATATATGGTGAATTTGCACTATAGCTGCACTCCAATTTGCACTAGCTGCGCTCCAATTTGCACTAGCTGCACTCCAATTTACACTAGAGCTGCACTCCAATTTGCACTAGAGCTGCACTCCAATTTGCACTAGCTGCGCTCCAATTTGCACTAGAGCTGCACTCCAATTTGCACTAGAGCTGCACTCCAATTTGCACTAGCTGCGCTCCAATTTGCACTAGCTGCACTCCAATTTGCACTAGCTGCACTCCAATTTGCACTAGAGCTGCATTCCAATTTGCACTAGAGCTGCACTCCAATTTGCACTAGCTGAACTCCAAAGACGCTAACGAAAAAATCTATACGCAAACATTCAACCCATCAGATGGAGAAATAAATTGTTTTTCGATTAATCCCAGACGCTGATCCCGTGAAAGTGCAGTAAAAATTACAGATATGAGATTAAGATATGATATATACTTTTAAGTTTTAACCTATCATGAAAGAATTATTTATGCTCGATATACGAGATAGAGCAATTATATAGACAAATGAAGGAAGATAAATAAAAGGTGTGAAAATACAAACATCTATTGCGTCTTCAGTTGTTCAAAACAAGGTATACTCAAATAATAAATATTTATTTTTCTTTCCTCAAGCCATGGCTTTTCAAAGAATGGATTCTTATCATCAGAAGAATGCAAATAGATAAGTTGGCAAAAAAATACCAAAAGTCATAATTTGAAAAGGTGTAAATGCAAGTATGATAGATAAAATTTAGGAAAAAATGCAGAAAATGTGCAAAGAAATAGTTTTACATCTTGTATTACTTATTCTCTCTCTCTCTCTATCTCTCTCTCTCTCTCTCTCTCTCTCTATATATATATATATATATATATATATATATATACATGAGGGTAAAATACACAATATACCATAAACTGAAATGCCGTGGCGACAGGATGTATGAATAAGAAAACAAAATAAAACAATTTAAACATAGGACGAAATCATCAAAACGAGAGATCTACCGGTTTCGTTCCGATAAATAAACGACTTCACAAAAAGTGAACACTTGAAATTTATTGAATAACGGCAAAACATCGGAAAAACGTTGTGCCGCACGCGCCGCATAATTTTTAAAATAGTTACGCACGTGCCCAAAACATCTCATTTTGCGTCTTCTTTTCCCGATGTTTTGCTGTTATTTAAGAAATTTCAAATATTCACTTTTTTCTGAAGACATTTGTTGATCCGCGCAAAACTGGCAAAGCTCCCGTTTTGATGATTTCTTTCTGTGTTTAAATTGTTTTTCCTTTTTTTTCCCCGATGAGAACAGTCGTGAAAGAATATTTTCAATCTCGCGATGTGAAATAGAACAAAAACTATACATTTAACAATATATTTATATCATACTTCTAAAACGTCAAATCAAACTGGAAAGATTTGATAAGCAAAACGATGAGTTACAGCTATCTGTAACTGACTTGTCTTTGTTATGTATTCCCTAAGATATTATCTTAGAACAGAAGTATTCGTGGACAAACTATATATATATATATATATATATATATATATATATATATATATATATATATATATATATATATATATATATATATATATATATTGGTATTTACAAAGTTAGATTCCTCCTAAATTCTGAGCTGATTTCTGGTGGCCAATCGATAACTCTCCTGACTTGCGAATCAGTGGCGATCTGTAGTTGGAGTTCGTGCCCGTCGACCGTCGGGAATTAGCTTCCTGCACTGAAGATTGCGTAGGCATGAAACATCGATGTCTGTAGGTAATAAATAATTAATATTTATTAATAAATATTATTGTACAGCCCCCTTTTACTAAGGCTGGGCACTCTGAGTGAATTTTATAACAAACAGTACTACTAGCTTCATTGCGAGTCCAAACACCATTTTTTGTTATTAGATCACTCTTCGCCGCTTGCTGTGAATACTCGCCGACTTGGTATTCCCGAAGTTAAATTCCTCCTAAATTCTGAGCTGATTTCTGGTGGCCAACTGGTAACTCTCTTGACTTCGAATCAGTGGCGATTTGTGATCGGAGTTCGCGCCCGTCGACCGTCGGGAATTAACTTCCTGCACTGAAGATTGCCTAAGCATGAAACATCGATGTCTGTAGGTAATAAATAATTAATATTTATTTATAAATATTATATATATATATGATAAATATATATATATATAATTATAGATATTTGTTTCTTTTATCTACATACGTTTCACCCTTACGTTAATCACCATAGTAGAGAATAATTATTCACACCTGTCACGTGACTCGAACAGAACATCGAAAATCGAGTTATATTTCAAATTTCAATTCCAATGTCTTTGCCCCCACGGTAATTGTCAACAACTCGGTAAATTAGCGAGAGATTAATCCTAATTAAAGGCAGCCGTCGTAGATAGTTACATTGCATTTAACCAACGATTGCGGGGCTGTGTTAATACGACTCAAGTTTGGGGGCGAATAATATAAATATTTTTATAATAAAAGTTTTAAAAAGGTTGAAGGGAATGCGAAGTTCCGGATCGCTGGAAGTTGTGAAGAACAAAAACAAAACAAAACCGAAATAAGTCGGATATAGATCGAAAAGGTTTTTTTATTTTTCTAGACAAACTTACAAGACAGCAAGAGTGTTAGTTTGTAATAGTCCGGATGATCAGGGATCAATTTGATATATTTCGAGAGATTTTTTTTCTTCTCCTTGTCAAAAATAAATAAAAGAAAAATCCCGGATTCCGAGAAAATGCCAGGAGCGCTGGGGGGTTGAACCGGAAGTGTTCAGGATAAAGTATTCAGAGGAAAATAAAATAGATCGTAATAAGTTTTGGATGAGTGTTGTGTAACTGTTAATTAGATATTATATCCTATATTATTATTCTTTTATATATATATATATATATATATATATATATATATATATATATATATATATATATATATGTACTTGTATGTTGTTTCTATTTATTTAATTTTTTTATATATATTTACTATTATTATTTTTAAAAAATAAAATAAAAAATTTTTTTATCGTATATAAAGCGTTGATTTTACTTATAATATATATATATTTGTCAACAGGCTGGTTCCGGCATTAGATGTTATATATGTTGTAGATAGTTATTTAGATTGTTACCGGTGGAT
>OY744544.1:23833146-23848146 GCA_963556195.1 Sepiola atlantica
GGAACTAATTTTCAACGGTCGGTGGGCGCGAACCCCGAACACAAATCGCCACTGATTCGTAGTCGGTGATCTTAACCAAAGGGCCATCGTCAATTAATTAGTAAATGCAGAATAACTTTAACTGTAAATATCGACACGTGGCCGTTATTTACCAGGCAGTTCAGAGTGACCTTCGAACCGGTGTTCGGATCTCGCATATAGCTATTAGTACTGCTTGTTATTAAAGCTACTCGAAAGTGCCCAGCTCTTGTGGGAAGGGGGGCTGATAAACAATAATATTTTTAAAAAAAATATTAAATATTTAAATACCTAGAGACATCGATGTTATATAGGTCAGCTTATGTATAGCTCAGCTTTTTAAAGAGCCTGTCTGCTGACCGTGAAAATATTTGACCTTGCTAATGATCAGATTGGTACTTTTACGAGTGCACATATACAAATGATACTACTCAGGCAAAGATGAATATTTTCTACAGTAGGGTAAGAAAATATATATAAAAGGATTTGGAAACGGTAAAACATTCCCAATAAACAGTATAAAGCAAAGGAGCGGCGTGAATGTGTAATTGGATATGAATCTGTCCTGTTTAGTTACACATCAATCCCTTCCCAAATAAAGAAGTTTGCAATTTCGCATTTCATTTTTACTAAAGGTCTCAAAAGATCACAGCTAAAACATGTATGCACACATGTAACCAATAATGTCTGCATAAAAATGTAATTAATATGTATATATATATTTATATATATATATATATATATATATATATATATATATATATAGAGAGAGAGAGAGAGAGAGAGAGAGAGAGAGAGGAGGAGAGAGAGAGAATTATATATATACATATAAAGACAGACAGACAGACAGGCAGAGGGAGTAAAGAGAGATTTCCGGTTAACGTTATATTTACGTGGCAAAAACGTTCCCATAACGTATTTAAACTCCTTACATTGTCCCTGTTACACATACTATTTAGCGTAACATTGTAAAATATTGGGCGAGTATAATTTTGTTAGTTAAGAATAACAGGTGTTTAGTCGGGATCAGCCTATTCGGACCTACTGTGGGAATTTATAGAAACGGATGGCATGTCAAACGGAAAACGAGAGAGTGAGTGAGAGGTAGCCAGTTCTGTTGGACGCTCGAAACAACGAGACGTGAGAAGAAATTACTTAAGAATCGATTATGAACGAAGCGTCTAGGCCTTAAAAATCCATAGCCTCAATGTCTCCCGTCCCGCCGCTAGCAAAGAAGAAGGCAACGTCAGCAGCCTAATAAAATTGTCCTTCTCCAATTCGTGATATTTTTCTTTTCCTTATGCTGTTGTGCCAACTTTGATTCCGGAGCGAAAATGCACCTCCGTGGAAAGGTAGTCACAATGGGACTAGAAGAGGCGATCGTGGATGAAGTGTTTTCAATCTCGGAGGACCGTTCTGGTTAACCGTTTAAGTCTGATTTGTTGATTTGCATCCGATAAAAACATATTTTAGTTGATCGTGATATATGAAACATTAGACTTTTTTTTTATTGTTTTACACGCAAAGAATCTAATGCGCTTTAAGCTTGTAAGTGATCGTTTCGTCTATATCGCTACACTTTTTAAGGGACTATTGTGGCTATCTATATATCTATCTAAATATCTATCTACCACGACCTAAGCACCCCTCCTCACTTCCTTTCTTCACCCACACTCTAGTACGCACCCCATTTTTGTCTACATACCTACTCACCACCCAAACACTGCTACCAAGAAATAATCTACAACACAACTTTCAGCCTACCACCAACCCTACCCTATCCCACCCTTAAAATTATCTTTTTCTTTACCCACCGCGCTTTTGGGCCTTTCTTACTTCTATGTTTATGTATATCTGTCGACTCTGTTTAATAAAAATCTATTCTTGACAAAATTTCGTAAATTGAACGAAATACTGAAACGAACCTACATAATTCTTTATCTTCTTAGTTTGTTCTTTGGCTATTCCTGTTTATACTCATACGTTATCGCAAATAGTTATCCTAGGAGATCAACCCTCCCTGGCTTTACCTTTTCTCTGTGAGAAGGGTTTAGTTTATTACTAATCGCATGAGGTCCCCAACCAGGCAATGCCGAAGGGTCTTTTCGAGAATTGTTTGTATGCTAGAGTGCATTCGCTTTAGTGCGCTGGTTTTCCAAACCCGTACCTGATCTTTCGTCTAACCCCTTGGTAAGGAGGTTAAGGAAATCATTTAAACATACCTTTTTTCATATGTGTGTGTATATAAAAATATACGTATCATCGTTATGTGTCTATGTGTGTGTGCATGTGTGCGTATATGTGTATATACGTTAAGCGACGTTGAGTCTGGTCAGTATAAAAATGGGTGACCATTTTGGAATACCGGGTGCTGCATGTGCTTTCCACTTATTTCGCCATTGTATCCAGTCGTCTTGGACTTCTCCTTGCCACTGAATTCAAGTAGTGTCGATTCAGAAGAGGTATAGTCGGGATCGCACAACCCTTGCTTCACAATTACACGCGCAGCTACTCGTACACGCATGTTGGCCTTTTGGCTAAGATCAAAGTGTAGTATCTGTTCCGATGGATACTGCACCCCATAGACTGGTATTGTCTTGGCCTTCGGGGCTTGATTTACGCCGGTCTATGGGTCTGTCCTGTGCAGTTCTAGGAGGTCCATCCTCCCAGGCTTCGCCTCCCCTCTTTGGGGAGGAGTAAGTTTATTGCTTACTGCCTGAGACGCCCTACCGGGTAATGCCGACGGGGCTGCCCAGGCAATTTTTAAACCCCACTTTCCCGACCCGATCTTGGGTCACATCTTACTTGTGGGAGTAAGATAAAAACTGGCCGTGTGCCTAACTCCTGCAGAGGAGTAAATCAATACTCGTACACGGGGTTTCCATTATAACTCAAGACTTAACCGAAGCCATGTGTGTATGTATGTGTGAACTTGTGTTTGTGTGAGTGCGCGTGAGTGTGTGAGGGGGGTTGTGTATTTGTGCGTCGGTACGTGTCTATTTGTATGTTTGGATCAACACTAGATTCTCCAGAATTCGGTTTTAATTACGGTTTGTAATATATGGTGATGTTTTTTTTTTGTATGTTGTGTTGTCCTCGGAACTCGATGACTGATTCAGCTGGCCCCGAGCTACACTAAATATTGAGAATACTATCGATTTCTTTCGATGCGTCCTCACATCGCAATAATAGGCCTTGTCCGTCTGTCAGTCGCTCTGTAACACTTCAGATTTAAATAACATTTCTTGGTCTCTTACTGTTATGCTTAAAATAGAAGAAAAATGTGACCCGTTGGGTCACCCATTCAGTTCGAATTAGATGCGTTGACTCAGTAAAAACGAGTTTGCAAAGCCAGTTAAATTATAAAAAAAATAAAAATACAAAAATCTAAATTTGTCTGTTTCTGTTTATTCCTCGCTATTTCTCCTATGTTTTTTTTTAAAATCTCTCTTCGTTCTCCATCAATGGGTTAAATAATATAAATACAGCTACGATATTCCCTATTGTTTTAGACTTTTGGCTAAGATCAAAGCGTAGCATCTGTTCCGATACTTAACTTCATATGTTCTGTCTTAGGTCCGTGAAGGAGAGATCCTTCAAGACTGATGCATTTTTTTTTTCACAATGCAGATTGTCCCTTTTTGTGAAGTAGATATGAAAAAAAAAACATGTGTCTAACTCTTCCCTCGTGGGGAGCCGAGTAAATATAGACTATTCCCATCTTCTGCCATATAGTTAGTTTTATTATTTTGACTATTAATAAAGATAGATAGATAGATAGAGGGGGAGAGAGAGAGCGAGAGAGAGAGAGCGAAATACAGTGAGAGAGGGTGAGAGTAATAGACACAAACTTAGTAAGAGATGGGTGGATAATTTGATTAAAAATTGCAAATTGCGGCTAATTAGAACAATTAAAATACATTTTCTTCAAACATAAATCAATCCCCAAACCAAGGAATATTTTTGCATGTAGTGTGTGTGATTAAAATATATAATAGAGAAAAGCCTTAGAAAAACAAACGTTGATTAACTCAGCTTTAGAATAATAATAATAATAATAATAATAATAATAATAATAATAATAATAATAATAATAATAATAATAATAATAGTGTTGGATAATGGCCCTATGAGGTCGGACGCATGTTGAGTGGACGTATGTGTGGAGGATCGTTTGGTTTGGCTTGCGTGATTTAGTGCGGGTGATCACGTACAACCGAGTGCAAGATAGGGCTGTTCTCACAGTCGGAGCTCACAAGCGTTAACAGGGCCACCACGTTGACGAGATCTCAGGTCAAGGGTCAAGGGTCAAGGTGCACCTGCGCATAGGGGTTATGTGACGTCACGGGCTTTTGTGTGGGGAACTGAGTTTTGCCAGTCTGGTTTTGGGAAGCAAGCTGAACAGACGTATTTCTCTATGTAGTCCGAAATGAAAAGGGGAATTTATTTCCCTAAGAGAATACAGACAAGAGATTTCTTCTCCCCCTCCCTCCTCGAATGGCTAAGGACTAAAGCTAGGAATTAACTACGATAAAGTAGTAAATTGATATATCTCTCACTCAACGTTTGTGAAACATCTACAAGAGCGACAGAAAAACTGACGCCTGAATAAAAGTAATCAAAATTTAAAAGATTGTTCGCCTCCTGAATCGTGTTATGAAGGTTTTCTGTTGCAGACACAGCGGACGGCGATGTTCACGGCAGTACAGAAGCGAAGAAAAACTCAACCACTAGACGACATCGAGACGACACTCCTCTACGACGAAGAAGAAAAGGTAGGAGAAATTAAAGAACTATGCAACAATAAAATTAATTATGATATTATTATTATTATTATTATTATTATTATTATTATTAATAATAATAATAATAATAATAATAATAATAATAATAATAATAATAATGATAATAATAATAATAATAATAATAATGATGATGATGATGATGATGATGATGATGATGATGATGATGATGATGATGATGATGATGGTGATGATTGGGATGATGATGATTATAATATTATTATTAATAATAATAATAATAATAATGATTATTATTATTATGATGATGATGATGATTATAATGATGATAATAATAATAATAATAATAATAATAATAATAATAATAATAATAATAATAATAATAATAATAATAATTATAATAATAATAATAATGGTTATGATGATGATTATAATGTTAATAATAATAATAATGATTATTATGATGATGCTGATGATGATAATAATAATGATGATGATGATGATGATGATGATGATGATGATGATGATGATGATGATGATGATGATAATAATAATAATAATAATAATAATAATAATAATAATAAACAACGAGAATTATGAATGGGATCGTCTTATTCTAGTTGTGTTTAAGCATCTATTTGAGGCCCTGTCTCCTGATCGGTCTGTCACGCTTGAAATTTAATTTTTTTAGGTCTATCACGTTTAAGTTTGAAATAGCATATTCTTTGTCATGTCATGCTCAAGTTTCAAAAAGAATAGTAAATGGACGTATCTGAAAATATCAATTCTCGTTGAGTTTTGACAAAGGATAAAACGAAGATACGTCCTCTTCTTTACTTGAGAGAAATGCAATATATATATATGGACTTGAGAAAACCAAGAACTCCGGCTCCCATTGATGCGTTGGGGGGAGGGGTGTATTCACTAGGTTGTTTGCTTGGGCATGGTGTGTTGAGAGATAATGGAAACCCTGTGTACGAGGGAACTTTGTTTTTAATTTACAATTTATAACTGGATCACAACTTGTTGAAAATCAAATAAGAAGGTTTCCCAGAAGTAAATTTTCTGTAAAGAACTCAAAAGGTTGTTTGCATCTAAAATGAAATTGAATTAAATTTGCAATTTCTGGTAAGGCAGGTTTTTTATAAACTTAAGACAATGGCACTTTTGCAAATTGTTTTTTTTTAAATATTTTTTTCAATTTATAAATAAAGATTAGAAACTAAAAGGCATGCTGATTTTACCAAATTATTTCAATTTTTTAGGGCCTTTTATGTTTACGAACTCGATGTTAAGTTAAAAGGGACAATGGTGTTTTTTTTTAAGCCAATCTTTTTTCGAGATGTAATCTTGTCGCAGGGGGGGGGGGGCGATAACCGCCACGCACCTCGTAACGTTTATCTATGGGTCTGTCCTGTGCAGTTCTAGGAGGTCCACCCTTCCAGGCTTCGCCTCCCCTCTTTGGGGAGGAGTAAGTTTATTGCTTACTGCCTGAGGCGCCCCTACCGGGGAATGCCGACGGGGCTGCCCAGGCAATTTTTAAACCCCACTTTCCCGACCCAACTTTGGGTCACATCTTACTTGTGGGAGTAAGATAAAAACTGGCCTTGTGCCTAACTCCTGGAGAGGAGTAAATTAATACTCAGATACAAACCGATATCTGAGTAGCAATCGATGGAGTTCCTGAGTGCAACCGATTCATGGCTTCCATTTTTTAAGAGTTGGACTCCACATATTTTTATAAATAAACTGTAAACGAAGTGCGTTATTATAGTGCCAATAACATGGTACAACAATAACAAATCAAACTTAGCAAGTCAGAGTCAAAGTTTGATATGTCAGCTTAAATGATATCTAGGTCCAACTTTTAAAAGCTCACAAAATAACTTTATACACGTTACAACTCTTCTTTTTTCTTTCGCTTGAATCTTCTTTAAAATTATTTATTTTCAATCTTTCTGGTTCTTCAAGATTTTCTCGGATAGGAAATCCATTTTCTGTTGTTCTAATGTTTAGTAAATCTCATTAAAAACCGGAACTTTTGTTTACTAGTTCGTCATTTCGTTCCCTGATCATTTCCTTTTTATTTGTTTGGCGTCGAGCGTGTGTGAAACATGAAAGACGCATCAATGTCGTCGTACCATAAACCTTCTTGGTGCTCTCTTCCATCGGTCAAAACGATCTTTTCTAAAGTTAAGGATCTCACTAGTAAGGTACAGACATTTATTTTTTCTTGACTTGACTCATGTACATACTCCAGAGAGCTTAACCACAGGCTTGAAAACAAAATTCCGCAAATTATTACGGTTTGGGTCCAGTCTTCCAACTGTCAAGAGTGGCATGCCAATCTCAACCCTTATCTGGTCGGCTCATCTCTTTTCTGATTGTTCTCTTGATCTGTCTTGAATAAAATCTTTTTTATATGCTTTCTTTTGAATAGCTGGAGTCTGGTAGCCGGGAAACATTTCAAAAACATAGTAACCTCATTTTTTCTTCGAATAACGTTGTTGATGGATATGTAAATACCAAGCCTCTTTCTAATATCTGTATTTCTTAGTCTATCTGTCAAAGTTGCTCCAAAGATAGTTTTTTTAAACATTGAATTTCTAAAATATTGAGATTTCTCACATGCATTGAAAGTATGGCCTGTGTTTCACTTGTATATACAACAATAAAACTAATCAATGTATTGTACAATCTTAATTTCACAGGCGTTAATATGTCCTCTTGTTCCATGTCTTTGATTTTAGTTTTTCAAATGCAGAAGATGCTATTCTTATTATTCTAGTCATGTCAAATGAGGATCCTGGAACCACTGAGCCAAATAACACAAACTTTTTTTTTCAACCGTTTTGTTGTGTATTGTGATATTATCTATTGTGATATTATCTATTGTGATATTATCTATTGTGATATTATCTATTGTGACACTATCTATTGTGATATTATCTATTGTGATATTATCTATTGTGACATTATCTATTGTGATATTATCTATTGTGACATTATCTATTGTGATATTATCTATTGTGATATTATCTATTGTGACATTATCTATTGTGATATTATCTATTGTGATATTATCTATTGTGACATTATCTATTGTGATATTATCTATTGTGACATTATCTATTGTGATATTATCTATTGTGATATTATCTATTGTGACATTATCTATTGTGATATTATCTATTGTGATATTATCTATTGTAATATTATCTATTGTGATATTATCTATTGTGATATTATCTATTGTGATATTATCTATTGTGATATTATCTATTGTGATATTATCTATTGTGATATTATCTATTGTGACATTATCTATTGTGATATTATCTATTGTGACATTATCTATTGTGATATTATCTATTGTGATATTATCTATTGTGACATTATCTATTGTGATATTATCTATTGTGATATTATCTATTGTAATATTATCTATTGTGATATTATCTATTGTGATATTATCTATTGTGATATTATCTATTGTGATATTATCTATTGTGATATTATCTATTGTGACATTATCTATTGTGATATTATCTATTGTGACATTATCTATTGTGATATTATCTATTGTGATATTATCTATTGTGACATTATCTATTGTGATATTATCTATTGTGATATTATCTATTGTGACATTATCTATTGTGATATTATCTATTGTGATATTATCTATTGTGACATTATCTATTGTGATATTATCTATTGTGATATTATCTATTGTGATATTATCTATTGTGACATTATCTATTGTGATATTATCTATTGTGATATTATCTATTGTGATATTATCTATTGTGATATTATCTATTGTGATATTATCTATTGTGACATTATCTATTGTGATATTATCTATTGTGATATTATCTATTGTGACATTATCTATTGTGATATTATCTATTGTGACATTATCTATTGTGATATTATCTATTGTGATATTATCTATTGTGACATTATCTATTGTGATATTATCTATTGTGATATTATCTATTGTGACATTATCTATTGTGATATTATCTATTGTGATATTATCTATTGTGACATTATCTATTGTGATATTATCTATTGTGACATTATCTATTGTGATATTATCTATTGTGATATTATCTATTGTGACATTATCTATTGTGATATTATCTATTGTGATATTATCTATTGTGATATTATCTATTGTGATATTATCTATTGTGATATTATCTATTGTGATATTATCTATTGTGATATTATCTATTGTGATATTATCTATTGTGACATTATCTATTGTGATATTATCTATTGTGATATTATCTATTGTGACATTATCTATTGTGATATTATCTATTGTGACATTATCTATTGTGATATTATCTATTGTGATATTATCTATTGTGACATTATCTATTGTGATATTATCTATTGTGATATTATCTATTGTGACATTATCTATTGTGATATTATCTATTGTGATATTATCTATTGTGATATTATCTATTGTGACATTATCTATTGTGATATTATCTATTGTGATATTATCTATTGTGATATTATCTATTGTGATATTATCTATTGTGATATTATCTATTGTGATATTATCTATTGTGATATTATCTATTGTGACATTATCTATTGTGATATTATCTATTGTGATATTATCTATTGTGACATTATCTATTGTGATATTATCTATTGTGACATTATCTATTGTGATATTATCTATTGTGATATTATCTATTGTGACATTATCTATTGTGATATTATCTATTGTGATATTATCTATTGTGACATTATCTATTGTGATATTATCTATTGTGATATTATCTATTGTGACATTATCTATTGTGATATTATCTATTGTGACATTATCTATTGTGATATTATCTATTGTGATATTATCTATTGTAATATTATCTATTGTGATATTATCTATTGTGATATTATCTATTGTGATATTATCTATTGTGATATTATCTATTGTGATATTATCTATTGTGATATTATCTGCAGAATAAAGAAAAAAGATGTTGCATTTGCTTGTGTTCATTTTCATCTCCCATTTCTCGCAAGAGACTTTAAGCTCGAAAGTAGAGAACTTCAACTTATCAAAGGCAACGATAACGAGTGTAGTGCTATCAGAATAACGAATCAAGGGAAGCGCGAGAGCGATCTATCCCTTAATAGACTTCACGAATGGCCTATGCTGGAAATCTCATTTCTTTGATCAATCATAACTCAAAAACCAATAAACCAAATTAGTTAAAACTTTGCACAACATTTTTATTTGATAGGTTCTATAAGTGTGTAGAATTTCAACATCATTAGTCAAGGCAACCCAGAGATCCAGAAAGTTCAATCATTAAATCATGTTATCTGTGTGTGCGTACGTACGTATGTGCCACCCTGTATCTCATCAACTATTTAATGGATTCAGCTGATTTGGGGCAGAGATAGAGGTTCTAGTGTCTAGTTGATGGCATTTTAATTTCAGTTTACCATATACCTTAGTTTTCCAGAAAATTCCAAAAAACCTTTCAAATGACCATTGTATTGAGGCATAGCCTTTACAAAAGTAGTGACATTCCATGAAAAATGCCAGTATACTGACATCATATGCCCTTAATAGGGTTAAGATGAACATTCATATACACTAAATGTACAAAAGCAAGGAAATTCCTAAATGTGTACACTTTTATTGTCATTAAGGGTATGCGAGCACAACAGGACTATGTATTTTACTGGTAGGAATTTTTCTTCAGCGCACCTCACACACTTCATCCACTCATGCATAGAGATTTATACTGTAGTTATGTGATAATGAAATGGTTTGGTTTATATGTAGTCATACCCTTAATGACAATAAAAGTGTAAAAATTTGGGAATTTCCTTGCTTTTGTACATTTAGTGTATATGAATTTTTATCTTAACCCTATTAAGGGCATATGATTTCAGTATACTGGCATTTTTCATGGAATATTCATAGAGATCTCTTTGCTAAGCAACAGTGTTAATTGCAGACTTTCCAGTTCTTTTATATATTTCAAGAAAACGTTCCCGTATATAAGGAGGTAATTAGGCTTCTTGATTAGGATTAGGGTTATGGTTAGAGTTAGGGTTCGTTTGGGGGCTGTGTAGCACTAAGAAGATTAATTCTTTGACCCAAACAGACTTTTCGGACCGCAAGTCATCACGTTGAAAGGTTGAGTCTTGTCGTCGTGATAACACGTAGCAGTAATTCGTCCTCGTTCCTTATCTTTGTCGTTGTTCTGTCGTCACGCGTCTTGATTAGTAGCAACGGTTGTAAATAATGACAGGAAAAAATATTTCGGGTTTCTTATTTTCCTTTCCAGTATACATTACCCATACATAATACGCCCAAGCTATCCTCCATAAAGGAATGGAAGCAGCTCTCCTAAAGTACAACCGCTTTTACTCTCTCGCGCGCGGTCCAGAAAAAAAAAGAGAACGATCTCATCAGCTTATCGGCTACGTGTCACGACCGACTTCCTGCTATAACGCAATATCCTGGCACGTAACCCTAACTTTAGTTTGATATCTAATGGAAAATTCAATCTTCTAATTTGACCAACCATACGCGGAATTTTCCATTTTCCATTTTATTTTTACACAACTGCATCTGCATATTACTATAGCTGGAGTCACTAAATACCATTTGCAGTCACTTATGTTTGAAAAAAAAACTCACGTTGGGAAAGGCATGCACTCACTAAAATTGCAACTTGTGTTAAATTAATCGTATGTAATGGGCTGGTGACAATGGTTTAACATTCATAATCCACAAAAGGGTTGATATGGCGTAAAGAAAAGAGAAATCGAACCAAACCATTGAATAATTCATTATTTCGTTCTCGTACATTCTTCTTTATCGATATTATGTGATTGGCCATAATAAATAACGTTGCATATTATGAAATCAGCTATGGCGGGTTCGAATTCTATATAATGCTTTTGGGAATGGTATGAACCCACTTCTCCCATTCATGGCCATTATTTCTTATGTACAAATTTCCCGCTTTTTTTCTATTTTTCTACTAAGTCCCGATTTCTCTATTATTCTTTATTTTTTATATTTATTTTATTTCCATTTATGTTTTTATTCAACCATCATCATTATCATTATGATTGAAGTTTTTTTTTGTAGAACTCTTGGAGGAAGAACGACTTCTTGGTTTCTTTCAACCATTGTTTTGTCCCTGGCTAGGTGTGGCCACGTAGAACCTAGCCGCCTGCCGATGTCGTCTCTCCACCAGGGTTTTAGCCTTCTCTAAATCTTTTCCATTGCCTTGGGGGCGTTCTTCAACCAACCAAGCCACACAAAATGAATTAACCAATTCCCCAACCCCGGTTCTTAGCACCAACCTACAACTAATAAGATCAGTTTTCAACGCGTATCCTCCTCCTCTTTCTCCCTCTCCTTCTCTTTCTCTTTCATCTTTCCTTCTTTTCTTCTTTTCTATTTCTTCTCTTTCTTCTTTTTTATCTTTCTTTTCACTTTCTCCTTCTTCTATTTCTCTTTCATCTTTTCTTCTTTTCTATTTCTTCTCTTTCTTTTCCCTTCCTCTTTCTCTTGTTCTCCTTCTCATTCTCTTCTTTTCATTTTTCTTCTCGTTTTTATACTTCTATTTCTCTTTATCCTTCTCTTTCTCTTCATCCTTCTCTTTATTTTTCCCCTTCTCTTTCTATTTCACTTTTCTTCTTCTCTTTTGTTTAATCCGTTTCTTTCCTTTCCCCCTTCTCTTTCTCTTTCTCATTCACACCCTCCTTCCTTTTCTCCTTCCATTTCTCTTTCTTCTACTCTTTCTTTTTCTCCTTCTCTATCTCCTTTTCATTTCTCTTTTTCCTTCCCTTTCTCATTTTCTTTCTCTTTCTGTCCCTCTTTCTATTTCTCTATCTCTTTCTCTTTCTTTTTCTACTTTTTCTCTTTCTCATCATTCTATTTCTCCTGCTCTATCTCTTTATATTTAAAATTTTTCTCCCTCCTCTTTCGCCTTCTCCTTCTCTTTCTCTTTCCCTTTCTCCTTGTTTATCTCTTTCTTTTCATCTTCATCTTTTTCTCCTCTTTCTTCTTCTCTTTCTTTTTCTTTTTCTCTTCCTCCTTCTCTTCCTCTTTCTCTTTCTCCTTCTTTTTCTTTCCCCTTTCTTGTTCTCCTCTTTCTCTTTCTCTTCCCCTTTCTCTTCATCCATCTCTGTTTCTTTTCCCCTCTCTTTCTCTTTCTCTTCCTCTTCCTCTTTCTCTTTCTCTTCCTCTTTCTCTTTACCCTTTACTGTTTCTTTTTCCCTCTCTTCCTCTCATTTTCTATTGCGCTATTTATTGGCTTATCCATTACCACCTTTTTCTCCTTTTTTTCGTTTCTAATTCATTCATTCATCTAATTTGTTTCGTTTATGTATCGGATGAAGAGTGATTATGATTGCTTTCCATAATTTAATAGAAGCGAATATTAGACATCAAGATTTACGGTGACAGGATGAAAAACCAAATACAGTTATCAAAATCGTTTGGTCGGCCATATTTGTGTGTTTTATTATTGTTTGTTTACGCGCTGACAAACTCATATTGACAGACAGAAACAAAGCCAAAAACGTCGACAATAACACTCAAAACCACTGAGATGAAAACAAAAATGGATGAGAATGAATTTAAAAAAAGGAAAACGAAAAGAGGAAAAGATGGTCTTTCTTGGTGAAAAAAAAAACGTGTTTGCCACTAGAACCTTGTTACGTGTTACACTTTTCTAAGATTACACCGTATTTAATACAAAAAATGTGGTTGCGACTAGATCTTTATATCGTAGTATATTTTTTTCCAAACAACATTGTTTTCAATACCGCTCTCGGGAACAATGTGCTGGTACTTCTTTACGTAGTATACTCTTCGCCAGATTCAATGCAACAACGTTTTTTTTTTTGTTTCTAAATAAATATGTTGCCATTTTCCGTCAATATTTAGTTTCTCGTGTACCAAAAATTGTATTTCAAAATTAAGCGTGGCGAACTGACGAAACCTCTATTTATAACTTGAGCGACGAAAATACAATTAAAAAAATAACGCTTGAAATACAAATAAAATGTTTATTCAAAACTTAATCGTTACAGACCGGGGAAAATTTAGTTTCAAACTTGAGCGTGACAGACCGACAGAAATTCTATTTCAAACTTAAGCATGACAGACTGGTTAAAATGCTATTGCATGTTTAAGCGTCACAAATTTACGAAAGTACTATATAAAACTTGACAGACTGACAGTTATTATATTTCCAACTGAAGTGTGACAGACCAACGAATATTTTATTTCCAACTAAAGTGTGACAGACCAACGAACATTTTATTTCAAACTGAAGTGTGACAGACCGACGAACATTTTATTTCAAACTGAAGTGTGACAGACCAACGAATATTTTATTTCAAACTAAAGTGTGACAGACCAACGAACATTTTATTTCAAACTGAAGTGTGACAGACCGACGAACATTTTATTTCAAACTAAAGTGTGACAGACCAACGAATATTTTATTTCAAACTAAAGTGTGACAGACCAACGAACATTTTATTTCAAACTAAAGTGTGACAGACCAACGAACATTTTATTTCAAACTGAAGTGTGACAGACCAACGAATATTTTATTTCAAACTAAAGTGTGACAGACCAACGAACATTTTATTTCAAACTGAAGTGTGACAGACCGACGAACATTTTATTTCAAACTGAAGTGTGACAGACCAACCAATATTTTATTTCAAACTGAAGTGTGACAGACCAACGAACATTTTATTTCAAACTGAAGTGTGACAGACCAACGAACATTTTATTTCCAACTTAAGACAACGCGATCAACCGACTTGCAACTAAAATATATGCGTCCTTTCAATCTGCGCGTTTAGCAATGAATATTCTATTTTAAATGAAAGCATCACAAACTGGTCAACCAACGATTCTTTACGAAGATGTATGGACGCATCTCAAACCGTTAGTCGAGATTCACGCTCAATATCAGAGAGAGAGAAAAAAACATCTCATAACATAAGAGATTAAGAGAAAATTAAATTTAAAGAAAATCTTGGAGCGCGGAGAAAGTACTAATGTATTACATTGTCTCTATTGACTTGCCTAACCACGAGCGAAGAGTTAGATACGATTTTATACGTGGGAAAACTCCAGCTCCCCAAAAAGGGGCACTTTGGACTGGGACAAAAAATTTAATTGCTCCTGTCAAGA
>OY744544.1:23850646-23868146 GCA_963556195.1 Sepiola atlantica
ACCATCCCAGGCTTTGCCTCACCTCTTTAGGGAGGAGTAAGTTTATTACTTACTGCCTGAGGCGTTCCTACCGGGGAATGCCGACGGGCTGCTCAGGCATTTTTTGTAGGCCAAAGTGCTCACCTGCTCGGGCGCTGGCTTTTCAAATCCCACTTTCCCGACCTTGTGTCACATCTTACCTTGTTGGAGGAAGATAAATAAAACAGCTAGTTATATATATATGGGAAATGAAAACGGAAAAAAAAACAGGATGTTTTTATATATTCATCAACGTTTCGTCTTTATTTATAAGACTTCCTCAGGATGATAATTTTAAGAAAAATGTCATGAAGTACGTGAAAATATTGGATTGACATGATGGGTTGATGAGAAGAAGTAGTAGCCACTGCTGGGGGCGCAGGACCGAGGTCCGGGCTTAGTGAAATCAGTAGCATGGAATGAAATAAATGTGGATGGTTCTGAGTGAAAAAGTTGAGGGTGAACGGAAATAATGTGGATGGCTGTAGGTGACGAAGTGGAGGGGTGGGGAAAGAGGAGGGGTGGGGAAAGAGGAGGGGAGGGGAAGGCTCTGTGACTTGGGTGAGTGGGTAATGTCAATGGACTTATAAAGTGACGTTTCTTGCATTTTCTGTTCCTTTGTTTGTGATGTGGTCTTTCAGTGGGTTTGTTTTTTTCCTGTAGTAGATTCCATGTGACCATTCATAGCTTATGCGGGTTGGTTTCCGCATTCAATGATTTTTCTTAAGATTGATCATTGCCGTCCTTTGTATAGTTCCAATGATCCCTTTGATTCCAATTGTTACAGTACCGTAGGGCCCCATTATGCAAGGCACAGTAGGTTAACTAGTATCAAATAGCTAATTTTGTTATTGAAAAATAGGTTTTGTTTCTGGACTCAGATGTGAGTTCAGAGAAGAGTTTGACCCAAGAATAGTCATAATAAATTTAGACACCTGACGTGACCTTTGAGTCAGAGATCAGAGTGAGTCGTTTTTGTCCCCATCTCGTGCGTGGGAATGATGATCACGTCACCACGGAGAACAAGAACTTAGCTTTTTGGAATCAGTCTGCCATGGGAGCTCGAAGCGACAACGTCGTTTCGGAAAAGCGAGCGAAGTTTTCCCAAGAATGTAATCGCTCGCGATAAGGGATGTATCTAAGAAAGATCACCATGGAAGCTTGTGGCGAGCGCATGAGGTAGCTCTCGAATGCAAGAGTTCGGGTGTGAATCGAAGAGATATGGGCCAAAGCCACTAAGAAAAACTAACAGCGTCTAACGTCCCACACAGTACGAACCTAGGAAGATGTGAATGAAGAACCAATAATGGAAACCCCTCCACTCGAATGAAAGCATGAAATAAAAAGAACAAAAGAAATCTCTCAGAAAATCCGACTTCGAGTGTCTTTGTCCTCCGCTTAAAGATAGAGTTTGCCCACAAAAACAGGTGCCGCGCGGCGATCACAGCCAGCAACAAGACGGACGAGAACTACAAAGGTAACTTTCTTATAATGTAAAATATCTGGAAACTGTGTTTCAAAGTGACTTTTTGACTCTTGAAAAATGTGTTTAGAAATCTGTTTAAATGACTCTTAAGAAAAGTGTGTTTAAGGTCCCTGTTGAAAAATGACTCTCCAAAATGTGTTAAAGTTACTGAGAAACATGTTTGCTTAAAGAATGACTATGAAAGTGTCTATGAAAATTGTATCATCGGAAGTATTAAGAAAAAAGATTGAAATCACTATTAATCCTCTCGTGAACATTTCGCGTTATTTTCGGCCGGAGAGGATGTAATAGCGAACTGTGAGGTGGTTTTGGAGAACTGCCTCAGTCGGAAGGATTTCTGCCTGTAGTAATAAATAAGCTCTCTCCCCCCCCTTTGCTCTCGTAACGTTTGATTTCAGTAGTTATGCAAAAGATGCTTCTTTTTGGTGCTTAGTGACCAGCTGTTTCGACATGGAACAGATTGAATTCGAACCATGGGTACTAACAACGTTTGCGGTCTAAAATAAAAAATTAAATATTAAAAAAAAAAAAGAAAAAAAAAACACGTTCGGTCCGATAAAATAAAGGGAAAAAGAAAGAGAGAGAGGCAGAGACGGACAGAGTCGGAGACAGAGAAAAAGTGATATGCCGATGAGTAAAATGATTTAGTAAAAAGAGAAAAAAAAGACAGAAAAAACACGATTGGATTTTTAAGGTAACAAAACCTTAAGGAAGAATAGGTTGTGGTTTTCATTCATGTGTTAATTTGTGTTTTAAATGTGTTTTTTTAATTTTACATATATGTTGTGGGTGGCGTTTGATGCAGAAAAAAATGAGAGAGAGGATAAAAGTGAGAGTGATGAGTTATACGTTGGTAGAGAGAGAGACAGTGTAAAAGAAAGAGGAAATAAATATGAGATGGAAAGAGAAAAAAAAAAGTGAGAGAAAGGGAGAAGGAATGTGAAAAAAAAGAGTGAGTGAGAGGCACATGTGCTGACTGGTGCCGCATAGTGTTTTGTCTACGAATCCTGTTTTGTTTCAGGACGGACACGAGTGACGCAAGGCTGTGGTTGGACTTTGAGGTAACGGAACTTTAAGAGAGAGAAGGAAAGGACTGTGTGCGAACAGCCGGCGGGGTCGCCTGATGTCGCCCCGGGATAATTGTCTTTGTTTTTTTTGTTCAATTGAATTGTATTGCATGAAATTGTTTTTTTTTTAATATAATTTTGTACTGCATAATTTGTAATTGTATTGTGGAGAGGGTTTGCCATTAATTCATTGGTTCGACTTTTATTTTTTTATTATTGTTGTTTTTGAATGAATTTTGGAGAAGTTTAGTCGGTTAAGTGAGAATGCTATACCAGTTACGTAAAAGATTTTTTAAAAAAAAAGGCAGATAATTTAATGGGTATAAGTTTGGGTCAGCCGGGCGATTTAAGTTGATTAGGTTCGGGCAGCTGGCGGCAGCTGGAGTTGGTTTGGGTCGGATCGCGGAGGCCCTTGGACTGGGTTGATTTTATCGGGAAGAATCCCCGTGTACAGAGTATGTACAGGCTTGGAAAGTCAATGAGGGATTCCCGGCGTTTGCTCGTATGCTCTCTTTTATAGAGTACCCATGGGTTAGTGGCGAGGCTTGTGGTAAAGCCTACATACGTTAAAATTGCGAACGGGAGAACGACGGTGATATGGTCATTCTGTGGGACCACGAGAAAGGACGGTGGTCAGTTATGGAAATTGTTGTTTTTGTGACCCAGGTGTGCCCAACTGCGCCGATAGAGTGTGTGAAAGTTGTGTTAAATGTTAAGCTTTGAAATTGTGGTCCCATATTTTTTTGTGGATTTTGGATGTTTGCCGACGAGTGTGCTGCGAAGATACCCCCCCCCACCGCATAGATAGGGACACGGGAAGGGAACGCATGGAATTGGTGTCTGCTCAACACCAGTGGGGATGGAGTTAAGCTGGGGTGTGGTGTGACTCGGGTGCGCGCGTCGGGGCGGATAGAACCATGGGGATCGATTTTTTAAAAAAAGGAGGTACCGGGTGTTAATTGGATTTAATTATAAGATTATAGGTTGGGCCTAGTTTGTGGTCATTCGGCGTGTTCCGGGAGCAGAGATGATTCGATGTGACATTTCGCCCAATACCGTATCGACTAGATAGATCCATGGGATAGGGTCCTCGACGTTTAATGAACAGGGTTGGGAGTTAGAAACTGGGTGTTTGTTCGCTGTCATTCACGACGGGAGCACGGGCGTGTCAGAAATGTATGGTCCATATATAGCAAGCAGCATAGCGACGGTACCTTCAGTAAGCTTCGAGGCTGACCATTAGAGAATAGGTTAATGAAGGTTTTTTTTTCCTGTTTTTTGTTCCCCTATTTCGCGAGAATAAAACGCGCAGTTAGTTTTAATCGGTTGTGTGCCGACCGTTTGTTGAAGTTATCTAAGAAAGTGATGGGGGCCCGAAAGTGTAACATACCGGGAATTTTTGGGAAGTGGTCGAGCACGGAGAACGTGTGTGAGCAAGAGCGAATTTATGTGGTAGATTTTGCAGGAGATATAGGCGAGAAACGCCTGATGTTGATTTATGACAGGGGATAGCTTTTTTTAGCCGGCAACGACCGTAGGGAGCAAACTCTCCCACATCCCGGAAACATTGTCATGTGGTGCCGAAGGAAATTCCGGCAGGGGTGAAATGATGGTAACCCCAGGAGTGCTCAGGCTCGGATTTTTACCAGTCCCAGGGAAGGGTTGTTTTTGTTAAAAAAAGAGAAAATCTTGGGATTTTTTGTTTTTTTTGTTTATAGGGAAGGAAGGAGTGTTACAGTACCGTAGGGCCCCATTATGCAAGGCACAGTAGGTTAACTAGTATCAAATAGCTAATTTTGTTATTGAAAAATAGGTTTTGTTTCTGGACTCAGAAGTGAGTTCAGAGAAGAGTTTGACCCAAGAATAGTCATAATAAATTTAGACACCTGACGTGACCTTTGAGTCAGAGATCAGAGTGAGTCGTTTTTGTCCCCATCTCGTGCGTGGGAATGATGATCACGTCACCACGGAGAACAAGAACTTAGCTTTTTGGAATCAGTCTGCCATGGGAGCTCGAAGCGACAACGTCGTTTCGGAAAAGCGAGCGAAGTTTTCCCAAGAATGTAATCGCTCGCGATAAGGGATGTATCTAAGAAAGATCACCATGGAAGCTTGTGGCGAGCGCATGAGGTAGCTCTCGAATGCAAGAGTTCGGGTGTGAATCGAAGAGATATGGGCCAAAGCCACTAAGAAAAACTAACAGCGTCTAACGTCCCACACAGTACGAACCTAGGAAGATGTGAATGAAGAACCAATAATGGAAACCCCTCCACTCGAATGAAAGCATGAAATAAAAAGAACAAAAGAAATCTCTCAGAAAATCCGACTTCGAGTGTCTTTGTCCTCCGCTTAAAGATAGAGTTTGCCCACAAAAACAGGTGCCGCGCGGCGATCACAGCCAGCAACAAGACGGACGAGAACTACAAAGGTAACTTTCTTATAATGTAAAATATCTGGAAACTGTGTTTCAAAGTGACTTTTTGACTCTTGAAAAATGTGTTTAGAAATCTGTTTAAATGACTCTTAAGAAAAGTGTGTTTAAGGTCCCTGTTGAAAAATGACTCTCCAAAATGTGTTAAAGTTACTGAGAAACATGTTTGCTTAAAGAATGACTATGAAAGTGTCTATGAAAATTGTATCATCGGAAGTATTAAGAAAAAAGATTGAAATCACTATTAATCCTCTCGTGAACATTTCGCGTTATTTTCGGCCGGAGAGGATGTAATAGCGAACTGTGAGGTGGTTTTGGAGAACTGCCTCAGTCGGAAGGATTTCTGCCTGTAGTAATAAATAAGCTCTCTCCCCCCCCCCCTTTGCTCTCGTAACGTTTGATTTCAGTAGTTATGCAAAAGATGCTTCTTTTTGGTGCTTAGTGACCAGCTGTTTCGACATGGAACAGATTGAATTCGAACCATGGGTACTAACAACGTTTGCGGTCTAAAATAAAAAATTAAATATTAAAAAAAAAAAAGAAAAAAAAAACACGTTCGGTCCGATAAAATAAAGGGAAAAAGAAAGAGAGAGAGGCAGAGACGGACAGAGTCGGAGACAGAGAAAAAGTGATATGCCGATGAGTAAAATGATTTAGTAAAAAGAGAAAAAAAAGACAGAAAAAACACGATTGGATTTTTAAGGTAACAAAACCTTAAGGAAGAATAGGTTGTGGTTTTCATTCATGTGTTAATTTGTGTTTTAAATGTGTTTTTTTAATTTTACATATATGTTGTGGGTGGCGTTTGATGCAGAAAAAAATGAGAGAGAGGATAAAAGTGAGAGTGATGAGTTATACGTTGGTAGAGAGAGAGACAGTGTAAAAGAAAGAGGAAATAAATATGAGATGGAAAGAGAAAAAAAAAAGTGAGAGAAAGGGAGAAGGAATGTGAAAAAAAAGAGTGAGTGAGAGGCACATGTGCTGACTGGTGCCGCATAGTGTTTTGTCTACGAATCCTGTTTTGTTTCAGGACGGACACGAGTGACGCAAGGCTGTGGTTGGACTTTGAGGTAACGGAACTTTAAGAGAGAGAAGGAAAGGACTGTGTGCGAACAGCCGGCGGGGTCGCCTGATGTCGCCCCGGGATAATTGTCTTTGTTTTTTTTGTTCAATTGAATTGTATTGCATGAAATTGTTTTTTTTTTAATATAATTTTGTACTGCATAATTTGTAATTGTATTGTGGAGAGGGTTTGCCATTAATTCATTGGTTCGACTTTTATTTTTTTATTATTGTTGTTTTTGAATGAATTTTGGAGAAGTTTAGTCGGTTAAGTGAGAATGCTATACCAGTTACGTAAAAGATTTTTTTTAAAAAAAGGCAGATAATTTAATGGGTATAAGTTTGGGTCAGCCGGGCGATTTGAGTTGATTAGGTTCGGGCAGCTGGCGGCAGCTGGAGTTGGTTTGGGTCGGATCGCGGAGGCCCTTGGACTGGGTTGATTTTATCGGGAAGAATCCCCGTGTACAGAGTATGTACAGGCTTGGAAAGTCAATGAGGGATTCCCGGCGTTTGCTCGTATGCTCTCTTTTATAGAGTACCCATGGGTTAGTGGCGAGGCTTGTGGTAAAGCCTACATACGTTAAAATTGCGAACGGGAGAACGACGGTGATATGGTCATTCTGTGGGACCACGAGAAAGGACGGTGGTCAGTTATGGAAATTGTTGTTTTTGTGACCCAGGTGTGCCCAACTGCGCCGATAGAGTGTGTGAAAGTTGTGTTAAATGTTAAGCTTTGAAATTGTGGTCCCATATTTTTTTGTGGATTTTGGATGTTTGCCGACGAGTGTGCTGCGAAGATACCCCCCCCCCACCGCATAGATAGGGACACGGGAAGGGAACGCATGGAATTGGTGTCTGCTCAACACCAGTGGGGATGGAGTTAAGCTGGGGTGTGGTGTGACTCGGGTGCGCGCGTCGGGGCGGATAGAACCATGGGGATCGATTTTTTAAAAAAAGGAGGTACCGGGTGTTAATTGGATTTAATTATAAGATTATAGGTTGGGCCTAGTTTGTGGTCATTCGGCGTGTTCCGGGAGCAGAGATGATTCGATGTGACATTTCGCCCAATACCGTATCGACTAGATAGATCCATGGGATAGGGTCCTCGACGTTTAATGAACAGGGTTGGGAGTTAGAAACTGGGTGTTTGTTCGCTGTCATTCACGACGGGAGCACGGGCGTGTCAGAAATGTATGGTCCATATATAGCAAGCAGCATAGCGACGGTACCTTCAGTAAGCTTCGAGGCTGACCATTAGAGAATAGGTTAATGAAGGTTTTTTTTTCCTGTTTTTTGTTCCCCTATTTCGCGAGAATAAAACGCGCAGTTAGTTTTAATCGGTTGTGTGCCGACCGTTTGTTGAAGTTATCTAAGAAAGTGATGGGGGCCCGAAAGTGTAACATACCGGGAATTTTTGGGAAGTGGTCGAGCACGGAGAACGTGTGTGAGCAAGAGCGAATTTATGTGGTAGATTTTGCAGGAGATATAGGCGAGAAACGCCTGATGTTGATTTATGACAGGGGATAGCTTTTTTTAGCCGGCAACGACCGTAGGGAGCAAACTCTCCCACATCCCGGAAACATTGTCATGTGGTGCCGAAGGAAATTCCGGCAGGGGTGAAATGATGGTAACCCCAGGAGTGCTCAGGCTCGGATTTTTACCAGTCCCAGGGAAGGGTTGTTTTTGTTAAAAAAAGAGAAAATCTTGGGATTTTTTGTTTTTTTTGTTTATAGGGAAGGAAGGAGTGTTACAGTACCGTAGGGCCCCATTATGCAAGGCACAGTAGGTTAACTAGTATCAAATAGCTAATTTTGTTATTGAAAAATAGGTTTTGTTTCTGGACTCAGAAGTGAGTTCAGAGAAGAGTTTGACCCAAGAATAGTCATAATAAATTTAGACACCTGACGTGACCTTTGAGTCAGAGATCAGAGTGAGTCGTTTTTGTCCCCATCTCGTGCGTGGGAATGATGATCACGTCACCACGGAGAACAAGAACTTAGCTTTTTGGAATCAGTCTGCCATGGGAGCTCGAAGCGACAACGTCGTTTCGGAAAAGCGAGCGAAGTTTTCCCAAGAATGTAATCGCTCGCGATAAGGGATGTATCTAAGAAAGATCACCATGGAAGCTTGTGGCGAGCGCATGAGGTAGCTCTCGAATGCAAGAGTTCGGGTGTGAATCGAAGAGATATGGGCCAAAGCCACTAAGAAAAACTAACAGCGTCTAACGTCCCACACAGTACGAACCTAGGAAGATGTGAATGAAGAACCAATAATGGAAACCCCTCCACTCGAATGAAAGCATGAAATAAAAAGAACAAAAGAAATCTCTCAGAAAATCCGACTTCGAGTGTCTTTGTCCTCCGCTTAAAGATAGAGTTTGCCCACAAAAACAGGTGCCGCGCGGCGATCACAGCCAGCAACAAGACGGACGAGAACTACAAAGGTAACTTTCTTATAATGTAAAATATCTGGAAACTGTGTTTCAAAGTGACTTTTTGACTCTTGAAAAATGTGTTTAGAAATCTGTTTAAATGACTCTTAAGAAAAGTGTGTTTAAGGTCCCTGTTGAAAAATGACTCTCCAAAATGTGTTAAAGTTACTGAGAAACATGTTTGCTTAAAGAATGACTATGAAAGTGTCTATGAAAATTGTATCATCGGAAGTATTAAGAAAAAAGATTGAAATCACTATTAATCCTCTCGTGAACATTTCGCGTTATTTTCGGCCGGAGAGGATGTAATAGCGAACTGTGAGGTGGTTTTGGAGAACTGCCTCAGTCGGAAGGATTTCTGCCTGTAGTAATAAATAAGCTCTCTCCCCCCCCCCCCCCTTTGCTCTCGTAACGTTTGATTTCAGTGGTTATGCAACACAATTTCTCCCAGTCTATTTTCCAATTTTTGGGGGATTTTTCCTAGTGCTCCTACGATTATTTGTATTATACTGACTTTCTTCATGCTCCATCTTTCTTTCAGTTCTCTGGCTATTATTATTATTATTATTATTATTATTGTTATTGTTATTGTTATTATTATTATTATTATTATTGTTATTGTTATTGTTATTATTATTATTATTATTGTTATTGTTATTGTTATTGTTATCATTATTATTATTATTATTATTATTATTGTTATTATTATTATTATTATTGTCATTGTTATTATTATTATTATTATTATTATTATTATTGTTATTGTTATTTTTATTGTTATCATTATTATCATTATTATTATTATTATTATTGTTATTGTTATTATTATTATTATTATTATTATTATTATTATCAATTCTTTTTCTATTTTCATGTTCTCTTATTCATCTTCATCTCTTTCTTCCTTCATCTTTTTCTTTTCCTTTTTTCCATTTCATATTTACGTCGTACTTTTTCTTCATCATATTTCCTCTTCATCTTTTTTCTTTTCAATTGAATTCTTCTCATCCTGTTTCTTCAACTTTTTCTCCCATTTATTTTCCTCATTTACTTACTTTTTCCCGTTCTATTTCTTCTTCATCTTCTTTATATCGTTTGTCTTCTTTTTCTATTTTCTTCTTCTTCTTCTTCTTCTTCTTCTTCTTCTTCTTCTTCTTCTTCTTGTTTCTATTCTCTTCTTCTTCTTTTTCTTTTTCTTATTTTCTATTTCTTCTTCATCTTCTTTATATCGTTTGTCTTCTTTTTCTATTTTCTTCTTCTTCTTCTTCTTCTTCTTCTTCTTGTTTCCATTCTCTTCTTCTTCTTTTTCTTTTTCTCATTTTCTATTTCTTCTTCATCTTCTTTATATCGTTTGTCTTCTTTTTCTATTTTCTTCTTCTTCTTTTTCTTCTTCTTCTTCTTCTTTTTCCATTCTCTTCTTGTTCTTTTTCTTTTTCTTCTTTTCTATTTCTTCTTCATCTTCTTTATATCGTTTGTCTTCTTTTTCTATTTTCTTCTTCTTCTTCTTTTTCTTCTTCTTTTTTCCATTCTCTTCTTCTTTTTCTTTTTCTTCTTTTCTATTTCTTCTTCATCTTCTTTATATCGTTTGTCTTCTTTTTCTATTTTCTTCTTCTTTTTCTTCTTCTTCTTCTTTTTTCCATTCTCTTCTTCTTCTTTTTCTTTTTCTTCTTTTCTATTTTCTTCTTCATCTTCTTCACGTTTATCTTTCTTTATTGTGCATGTTTTTCTTCTTTTTTTTTTAATTTTCCACTTTCTTTTTCTTCTTACTTCAATTTATTCTTATATTTTTTCCTCCATTTCTGCCTTTTCTACTTTATTCTATTTCCATTTTCTTTTTTCTTTCCATCCACCTGATTTAATCGTTTGTTTTTTCTTTTCTCTCCATCCTTTTTTCTATGACCTACAATCTTCCACTTTACCGGAAATTAGATGTCGACTTTCACGCCTTACGTCCCTTCTTTTCTTCTTCAGATTCGCGCATCCATCAACCACACTACAAATCAAACTCATGTACACCACCTTAAAATGTTGCCTGCTAAATTTGCCCAACTCACGACACAAAACCGCCATTTTAAATCCAACACCTTTGATCATTCACAACATATATATATATATATATATATATATATATATATATATACATATATATACACACACACACACACACACATATATATATATATATATATATATATATATATATATATATATATATATTAAAAGGAAATAAAGTAAACACACATAAGGGCTGTCCGCATTATAAATTATTTCGACCTAGATGGGTCTCATCAGACGCGTACACAGCCACATTTCGGAACTGTGTTTAGTTTATTTCCTTTAAATTTATTCGTGCTCTGTTAATAAGTACATTGAGCTCTCTTACTCGGATTCGAAATGATTCAACTCTGCACACACTATATATATATATATATATATATATATATATATATATATATATATATATATATATATATATATATATATGGGGTAAGGTACACGATAGTTCATGAAAAATGAAGTGTCGTGATGGACAAAATGTGTGAAAAGATGACAGACGGAAAACAAGTCAAAATGCAGGAGAAAAACAAAAACGAGATTTTTTTGACCGGTTTCGTTCGTGGGGAACGTCTTTTCTGAAGGGGTTCCTGCATTTTGACTTGTTTTCCGTCTGTCATCTTTTCACACACACACACACAAACACACACACACATATATATATATATATATATATATATATATATAATGAGTTGTAGACGAGGAAACACGTGTACGTGGATAATTATTGGTATTATTCGGACTTCTGTTCTAATCTTGGATATTATTCTCATAACGGCTCGGCCGATGTAACCCTCGACTTTCTTCAGGTTCGTCTTGTCGAACTCGGGAATTATTATATTGAACTCGGGAATCTCTACTGAATCTATACTTAATTTCGAACTATACCCTTTATTTAATCAATGTCAGCCATTAAGGAATTCATAATTGTATTCTTTAGTATCGCCCACACTGAGGATTGAACCTTCAACCTCCAGAAGACTGCAAGTTAGAACTGATTATTACTTAGCACTTAGATGTGTTACACAACCTGCGCATAATTCTAGTATGAATTTAAGGAGCTTTAAACCTATTCTTGTTTCAGATGTGTAGTTTTACTACTTATCACTATAGATTACTACTTATTACTATATATTACTACATATATATATATATATATATATATATATATATATATATATATATATGTATATTAATAGTATTTTGATATATTATTTATATTTAACTAGCAGGGCTACCTGGCGTTTCCCGGGGCAAAATGTAACATATTTCTATTAAAACTTCTATCTCTACCTCTCTCTATCCGTTTCTTTATCTATCTTTTTCATCCACCCATCCCATTCAAATTTGAAAGCATGATCGTGCTCTAATACATGGGAAAAAGTGCACTGAGCGAGTTATTGTTTTTTATGTGCCTTTTGTGTTCGCTCAATCTTTTTTTCAGTTCACCTTGTTTTTCCCCCACGTAAATGTGATGGCAGTTGTTGCATGGGACAGTATATAAGCCGGCATGGGATGTGTTTTTTTTTAATGTTTTGCTGTCTTTAATGTTTGTGTTATGGTTTGCGATGTGGTTTGTACTGTTGGAATGCCTAGTTTGTTAAGTGTGTTGAATATGGATGTGTTATTGGAATGGAATTGTACTTATATACAAGTCCCCGCATACACACTCACGCACAAACCCATCCCCACATACATTTTCATTCACCACGAATCCAAACCACTTAACCACAAATAACAGCCTCACCATTGAACACAATCTAGATACCCTCACAAATATTTAGATATTTAAACCCCTTATGGCCTCAATTTAATTTCAAACCATCAACACAGCCTGCACAAAACTACATTTCACCTATTTCTAACCAAAATTAATATCACTTTACTCCTTCTCTTTCTTTTTCTTTTCCCTTCCCTTCATTGTCATATTATCAGCACATTTCAACACTTTCCTTCTAAATTGCTTATATTCATACATTCCTGACATAGCCAGCTGGTCAATACTCCTACCCTTCAAAAATTTCACACCTAACCACAACAAAATCTCCCCTCTCAATCCCCCCCTCACCCATCTCACCCTTTCGACTACTTCCTTCACATTCTTACCCACCCACCCCACCCACTTTCAAATCATCTTCATTTCTTTAAATCTTTTTCTAAAACTATGATACTACCTACACACAAACAACACAGAGTTCCCCCCTTCCCTCCTCTTTCCCCAGCCCCTCAAAATCCATGTTACACCTCACCACAACAAAAATCTCAACACCCCCTCCCCTCTCTCCCACCCTAAGACAAATTCACTAACACTCTCCCTCCCCTTTTTCACTCACAGCCATCCACATTCATTTCACTCCCTGCCACCGACTTCTCTCAGCCCGGACCTTGGTCCTGCCCTCCTAGTAGTGGCTACTACTTCTTCTCATCAACCTATCATGTCAACCCAATATTTCTATGTACTTGCATGACATTTTTCTTAAAATTATCATCCTGAGGAAGTCTTACAAATAAAGACGAAACGTTGATGAATACATGAAAAAAACATCTTTTGCTTTTTCCTTTTTCATTTCCCATATATATATATATTCCATGTTTAAAAAGTATGTGTCCTGATTGGCTAATAGCTGGTATCGAGAACTTCATAACCTCCCCCCCCCCTGGTGACCGGTCCTCTACATTTCAGTACAGACAAATCAGTCTCATGTGCGTCATGAGTAAGTTGCTTGAATCTGTGATAAACCAAGAAGTTGTTAATCACATTAGCAAAAACAGTTTACTCAGCGACAGGCAATATGGCTTTCTTCCTGCAAGTTCAACAGCCGATCTTTACAGTCACTCTCTCATAGACGAGATGTTGCTAGTCTTTCTTTGCTCTACCGTTATTTTCATGGTAGGTGTTTGACTGAGCTCAAATCTATGTAAAACATTCACAACTAGAACCCGCCTTGCTACTACCACTATCAAGTATTTCCCTTCCTCTCTCTGCGTGTCCAAGACGAAACGAAACTTCCATGGGCAGAGATTCTTTCCTAAAACTGCCCGTCTGTAGAACACAGTGCCGCGAGCCTGCTTCCCTGCCGATTACAATATGGTCGTCTTCAAGTGCAATATAAACAAGTTCTTTCTGAACCGTCCTGTAAATAATCAATTTCTGCCCTGCTACAACCACCGTGCCGGTGAACGCGATGTTGTCGTACTATCTACCAGTAAAACTCTTTAACCCTTATCCTCGAGTGGCTTTAGGGCCTTGATAAGCAGTTACCTTTAATATATATATATATATATATATATATATATATATATATATATATATATATATATATATATATATATATATATATACCAGTGCAAGTAAATAGAACGTGCTGTGGAACGAGTTATCACTGCAAGGCATGTGAGGACAGAGTTCTCTTTGTTTTTTCAAATATTATAAAATATCGATTGCTCTTGTGCCAGACTAAGGTACTCTAGATATACGATATCTTACGCGGAGTAAACATTTGATCTTTTTGAGTGTAGGAATTAATAGTTGATTTCGGATAAGCAATTATCATGTGTACGAGAAATGCATATGGGGGTACAAGATGATTCATTTAGCGATGCAATATTGGATTACGACTTATAGATACCATTTATTGATTACTAAATATTATTTTTAAGTTTAAATTGCAAGCTATTTCGGTAACAGGAGCTGTTTTATATGTATTTTGTACGTCTTGCTTATTTTTAAGTTTAAATTGGAAGTATAAAAAGAAATTTTATTTTACTTCCACTACAGACTGACACACAAGCTATTTCGGTAACAGGAACTGTTTTATATGAATTTTGTAAGTCTTGCTTATTTTTAAGTTTAAATTGCAAGTATAAAAATAAATTTTATTTTACTTTCACTACAGACTGACACACAAGCTATTTCGGTAACAGGGTCTGTTTTATATGTATTTTGTACGTCTTGCTTATTTTTAAGTTTAAATTGCAAGTATAAAAAGAGCTTTTATTGTACTTCGACTACAGACGTAGACACAAGCTATTTCGGTAACAGCGGCTGTTTTATATATATTTTGTAAGTCTTGCTTATTTTGCTTTAGTTTTAACTTGTTTCACATTCAAGTTTAACTCAAAAGTAAATTGAGAAACATAAATATAAAAAGAGGATAGACAGAGAAAAAAATGTCTAAATAGGAAATAAACTTCGAAGAAACAAAACAAAATGGTTGAATATTAAAGCGCTGCAAGAATGACAAAATCGAAACGAAAGAAATGAGAAAAAAAAATGGACTGAAAACTAAAAGTAAATGCAAGTTGTGTTTGGGCGACTTGCTTCTTGACAAAAAAAATATGGTGATAAACGAATCCCAAAGAAATGTTCTTTTCAGATCAGAAGTGTCTTTGTTGTCGCCTCGTGGTTTTATTCTTGTATTGCACCAAGAAACACCAATAATAAACATTCCTCAGAGCAACAACAGAGTTTCTCACGTTGCAAAACGAAATTTTAGAAATATAACCAGAGGCATGGAAAAATAACATAGTATATTTGGCGAATTATTTCGACAGGTATTTCTAACACTTGTATATATATATATATATATATATGTGTATATATATATATATATATATATATATATATATATATATATATATATATATATATATATATATATATATGTGTGTGTGTTTGAAAAAAGGAAAACAAGTTAGAATGCAAGAGAAAAACAAAAAACAAAAGATTTGACCGGTTTCGTTTCGTTCGTATTATCGAGCGTCTTCAGAAAAAAGTGAAGATTTGGAAACAATTTTATTTTATTTTGAAGGCACACAATGGGAGAAGGAAAAGATGATACGATTGGACCATATGAGAAGACCCATATATATAAATATATATATATATATATATATATATATATATATATATATATATGTATATATATATATATATATATATATATATATATATATATAAATATATATATATATTAAAATATTAAAATGTTTAATTAAATTAAAGATAAATGAATTATCGTTTAATAATAATATATCGTGATAATATAAAGCTCAATATATTGAATAGAGCACTCAATTCTAGAGATGAAAAATGAGAATAAAAAATTGTAAAGATACAATATTTATTAAAAGATCAGAAGTTCAAAACAAGGAGGTTCATATCCTAAATCCAGGGATTTTCAAAGACAAATACTTTTCATGGATTAAGGATATGAAATTCCTCGCTTTAACTTTCTGGTGTTTTAATAAATATTGTATCATTACAATTGTTCATTCTCATTTTTCATCTCTGGAATATATATATATATATATATATATATATATATATATATATATATATATATATATATATATATATATATATATATATCGGCAGCAAGTAATTTATTATACCGGCGTCGTTGAAAACCACGGAGTTTTCTCTCTTCGCTATCTTGTTAATTTCTCGACGCGGCGAGCGATTCGTCGGTTTTCTGGTGTTAATTAGTGGAGTATGGCACCTAACGTTGTATCGAGGGGCATTCCTCGCTCTCTCTCTCTCTCTCTCTCTCTCTCCTTCTCTCTCTCTCTCTCTCTCTCTCTCTCTCTCTCTCTATATATATATATATATATATATATATATATATATATATATATATATATAGTCTAAAGAAGCTTTGAGTCATTAAAAAAAAAAAAAAATGCAGTTTAAATTCCCAGACAAACAAACTAAATCCAATGTATTGCAGACTTAACATTCGTTGGAAAATTAATAAATGAACAAATATAAGTAAAATAAAAATAAAAAATTAAAAAATATATAATAAAAAAAAAAATGGGGGGTTAATTATCTAACAGTGAAACAAAAACAGAGGACCTTAACTTAAGCGTGAAATATTAAAACGGGGATCATCAGCTGTTTACCATGTAAACTGTTTCGGAGATTTAAAAACAGGACAGTTATAATATTCATGGCTCTCCAATGGTACTGATTATACGACCATTTCCCCAATAATCAAGTGTCGAAATAATTCAGCTTAAAATATCACTAATATATACATAAAAAAAATAAAATAAAATAATAATAATATATTACCCTTAAGACTACCGTATGATATAGTAATTTGCATATCAAATAACATTGATTATAATAATAAAAAAATAAAAATAATAATAATACTATCTAAACACTATATCCAAGAACCATTTTGCAATATATATATTGCAATATATATATATATATATATATATATATATATATATATATATATATATATATATATATATATATATATATTTTGATTTTATTCCATTAGTTGCGACAAAACAGGTTTTGTTTCATTGGTGCGGATAGCTACCAATTCATCAGGCCGGCGAAAGGAATTCAAATGGCATAAAATTCTAAGTTCACTTTAACGGGAGATTTAAAATTGAAAATACATTGGAGGGGGAGGGGGATAGAGTTGGGGCTTTGTCTATAACGGCGACATGGGACATGAGAGGGGAGGGGGGAGGACCCCAAAAAGTCGTGTTTACGTGGGAGGTTTTGCACGTGTCAGTGCTGCGACGATCTCAATCTCGGCCGGGGCGGGAGGAGGGAGATGGGGCGACGGCCAGAGTGAGTCAAATTCAAAATGAGAATAAAACCATGATTACAACCGTCATTCTTATTTTATTTTAATTCTAATAAGTAATTATCATGTGGATAAAAATGTTTGATAATTTTAATTTAGGGTATTAATTGCTTATTTATTTTATTTTAATGTTTTTTTGTTTATTGAAACAAAACCTGTTTTGTCGCAACTAATGGAATAAAATCAAAAAATATATATATTTTGCTCTGAATTTTCATTGAGCACTCTCATAAACCCGGTTTCAACTTCCTTCGGATCCATACCCCCTGGATATTTGTAACAAGTTAATTATATATATATATATATATATATATACGTGTGTGTATTGTGTATATT